>MXAW01000006.1:6000000-6307187 GCA_002554605.1 Helotiales sp. F229 | reverse complement strand
CCCTAACCCTAACCCTAACCCTAACCCTAACCCTAACCCTAACCCTAACCCTAACCCTAACCCCCGGACCCTAACCCGGACCCTAACCCGGACCCTGCGGGGCGAAGCCCTATAATATCCCCTTTAATATCCCTTTTAATATCCCTTTTAATATTCCCTATAATATAGTTAGGGTGAGGGATAGGGTGAGGGATAGGGTCGGGGATAGGGTCAATATACCTAATATTAAGGTATAACGCCTGTAATTTACGGCGAAGCCGTGCAGGGCGCAGCCCTATAATATAGTTAGGGTGAGGGATAGGGTGAGGGATAGGGTCGGGGATAGGGTCAATATACCTAATATTAAGGTATAACGCCTGTAATTTACGGCGAAGCCGTGCAGGGCGCAGCCCTATAATATAGTTAGGGTGAGGGATAGGGTGAGGGATAGGGTCGGGGATAGGGTCAATATACCTAATATTAAGGTATAACGCATGTAATTTACGGCGAAGCCGTGCAGGGCGCAGCCCTATAATATTCCCTATAATATAGTTAGGGTGAGGGATAGGGTGAGGGATAGGGTCATAGTTAGGGTGAGGGATAGGGTTAATATATAACGTTGGAATTGGGGTTTTAATTAGGCTTTCGCGCTTTCGGGTTTTCGTGCTTTTAGGCTTTCGCGCTTTCGGGTTTTCGCGCCTTTAAACCTTAAGGTTTAAGCTTTTGATATTTAAATTTTTAGGCTTTTAAACTTTCGGGCTTTCGGGTTTTCGGGTTTTCGGCAATTAATAATTAAGCTTAGGGTCAGGCTTAGGGTCAGGTTTAGGGTCAAAGATTAGGTTATATATAGGCTATTCCCTTCTTTTTTATTACTTTTTTTATCATCTCTCTCATTACTACCTCATCTCTCTTACTACCTATTTCACTACCTCTTTTATACTTCTCACACCTCACTTACCCTACGCCACACCTACCTTACGCCTCTCACACCTCACTTACCCTACGCCACACCTACCTTACGCCTCTCACACCTCACTTACCCTACGCCACACCTACGCTACGCCTCTCACACCTCACTTACCCTACGCCACACCTACCTTACGCCTCTTATACCTCACTTACCCTACGCCACACCTATCTTACGCCTCTCACACCTCACTTACCCTACGCCACACCTACGCTACGCCTCTCACACTTCACCTACCCTTTTGCATTTCCCTCAGCACTCCCTTAGGCTATCACGCCTATTTTAGCACTCCCTTAAGCTTACACTCCTTGAGTTTCTTTCTTTTACCTTTCCTATTCCCCCTACCCCCCTAAACCATGCCTTTCAAATGCCCTACCTGCCTTAACGAATATAGCGATATTCTTGATCATATTCGTAAAAGACACCCTATTGACACTTTTACAGAGCTTCAATTACAGCCTATAGGGCTAATTCCCTGTCCTCACTGCGCTACAGCGTGTAAAGGAGCCCATGGAGTTAAGACCCATAGCGCTAAAATACACGGTATTACAGGCAATTCCAAGGTGTCAACTCAGCATCGAATCCACACCTCAGGCCCCCCTGCATCACCTTCAGCACTCTCAAACGCTGAAATCGACGATTCTACAGGCCCTCCTTGCCCTATAGTCTCTTTCCCTCAGCTCTTAGCTCCTTTTAGGGCAGCTACCCCTAAAGCTAGAGCCGCCCTAGGCCTCTCAAGCCCCCAATACCCTACTCCTTCAGCACTCACAGCCGCCCAATTCGTGTCTCCACCAGCCTATACAGGCCCCCGAAACGCCAGGCCACCCCCTCCACCACCAAGCCCTCAACTCCCTATATACTCAGTACCTACAGGCACCCAATCCCCTGTACTTTCAGCACCTACAGGCCCTCAACCTCCTGTACCCTCAACACTTACATCCCCTCAATCCCCTATACCTTCAGCACCTACAACCCTCCAACACCCTGTACCCCGTACAATCCTCACTTACGCTCAAGCCCTAATTACAGGCTCTCCACCCCCTGTAACACAGCGTACAACACCCCCCAAGCCTATCACCGGCAAACGCCAGGCTAGAACCCCCTCCCCAGGGGTAGAACGCCCTACAACTCGCCTGCGAAGAGCCCCTAAATCGCCTAAAGGGCCTATAATCAAAGACAGCTCCTCAGACGACGACCTCTACAGGGCCTCTACAGCGCCTAGCTCCCCTACGCCGAGTTATAGGGATGCCCTAACAACCCCTCTACCAACTACCCCTACCTCAAAAACACCCTCCACACCTAGCCTACCCTCCGACAGCCCTTACCTCCCACCACTATCGAGAATAGGCCTCTCCCCTAGGTTTAATAGCCTATCTCCAATCCCTACACCCCCTGGAGCCTCACCTACTCCAGCGCCTACCTCCCGAGAGAACCCTATAATTATAGGGTCCTCACCCCCTGCACTCTCCTCACCTAAGCGCCAAAAGCGCCCCTTCACAACTCACCTACCCTCCAAAAACACCATAACTCACCCACCCTCCAAAACCACTACAACTCGCCTACCCTCTGCTTTCACACCTGGCCTACCCTCTGCCTCCACACCTGGCCTACCCTTTAACCCCACCACTCAAGGCCGTCCCCGCAACAAATCAAAAGCTACAGGGGTAAAACAGCCTATAGCTTTAGCGGCAACACGCCCTAATCACACTATCACACCTAGCCTACCCTCTGGCCTTCAGCACTCAATCCACCGACCTCAGGCCTCCTCAGCGCCTAAACCCCAGGCCCCTTCAGCACCAAGACCCCTACGCCCACAGGCTACTTCAGCGCCTATACCCCCTCAAGCCCAGGCCCCTTCAGCACCAAGACCCCTACGCCCACAGGCTCCTTCAGCGGCTATAAACCCCAAATATGCCCTGGACCACTCAAACGCTATAGGCCCAAGCCTACGAAAGCCTGCTGTACAAACGCTATTAGCTTATAGTACAATACCAGTCCCGGAAAAGCGTCTGCATGCTAGGCAAGCTACCTTATTTACAGAGGCAGCTGATAGGGCGGCTTTAGCGTTCCTTCGACAGCCTAGGGAGAAGCAGTTATTGGACTTTTTACTGCTCCCTAGGGTATTAGGCTTAGGCCTACAGAAGGAAGAGGTCGCCAAGACGCTGAGAGCCTACCCTACAACACTCCCCGAAATTCCTTCAACACCCCTTGAGCCCTATGAGCCCCCTGTACCATCAAACGACCCCCCCGCAAAACGAGCCGTAAAACTCCTAGAGAAGGGCTATATTAGCCGCGCCGCTAAAGCCCTAATTGACCCTACGCCTATAGCGCCAGAGACACCAGAGACGCTAAACACCCTATATTCAAAGCACCCTATAGGAAACACCAACCCCTTCGGCAACGCCAACCCCTCCCCAGGCCAGCATATCACTGAAAAAGCCATTACAGAGGCTATTCTGTCAATTAATAGGGAAAAGGCCCCTGGTCTTAGTGGTTGGACCCGTCCATTGCTTGATATAGCGCTTATAAGCGCTAATTCCCCTGTCCTTAGGGCGCTTACACACCTAGCGAATATGATTCGACAGGGGACAGCTCCAGGCGTGGACCTCTTATGCGCTTCCCGACTTATAGGCCTTGAAAAGCCTGACGGGGGTGTACGCCCTATCGCCATGGGGGACCTAATCTATAAGGTAGCTATGAAAGCTATTCTTACGACCTCCTTCAGGGCCTCTATGCTACTACCTAATCAATTAGGGGTAAATAGCGTAGGAGGCGTCGAACCGGCAATTTTCCTCCTAGAGGAAGCAATTACAGGGCCAAATCGCCTAAACACTCAATATATCACCTCCTTAGACCTCGAAAACGCCTATAATCGCATAGGCCGTACAACAATCGCAGCATCAGTTGCCAAATACGCCCCTACCCTCTACCGAGCTGCTAAATGGGCCTATAATCAACCGTCGATCCTTGTAACTAATAGCGGCCAAACGCTAGCTAGCGCTGAAGGAGTACGTCAAGGAGACCCTATAGCGCCCCTCCTCTTCTCTTTAGCAATTCGCCCTATGCTAGAGCACCTGCAAACCACCCTATCTACCACCACAATTATCGCCTATTTAGACGATATTTACATCCTCAGCCCTGAAACCACACCAATCCTCCCCTCTATTTTCAGAGCCTTTAGCGACTCCCCGGTAGCGCTAAATAAGGCAAAAAGCGCCGAACTCCCGATTTCAACACTCCGACGCTTAGGAATCAAAGCCTTAGGGACTTATATAGGCCCTAGACCCTACCGTGAGACCTACTTAGAGGCTCAAGTCGATAAGCTCGCCACAGCGCTCTCTGCCCTGAAGGACCTCCCTAAACAACACGCTCTTCTCCTCCTTAGGGGGAGCATACACCTTTTACTACGCCACCTTCAGCGCCAACTGTACTCTGAAGACCTCCTAGACACCTGGAAAGCGGCTGATACCCTAATCAAAGAAGCAATTCAGGCTCTAGCCGCCAGGGAGCCAGGGAATACAACTACCCTAATTCGACAGGCCTTACTCTCTATTCCAGTAAGAGACGGAGGCCTAGGGATCCCTCAACACGCCCTACTAGCCCCAGGGCTTTATAGGGCCGCAAAGGAGGCCTCTAGGCCTATTCTTCAGGCTATATGCCCTATCCTCTTCCCTGAACCGCCCGGCCGCCCTACACCAACAGCCCAAGAAGTGTACGCCAGTACCAATAAGAGCCTAGAGGAGAGGCTCTTACCCACCCTATCGAAACCAACACTCAAAGCTAAGCTAGAGAACGCTAGTTACTTAGGCCGCCACTGGCTTAGAGTCCTGCCCACGCAAAAACACAACCTTTTAGCGGACTCGATCGTCACTGAAGCTCTAAGAGCTAGGCTTCTACTCCCTGTAAAGGCCCCGATCTCCCCCTGTACGACCTGTGGCGCCTACCCCGAAATAGGCCACGAAGACACCTGTAGAGGTGCTGAACGCCGCTGGATTATACGCCACAACCAGGTTACCCGTGCATTTATCACTACCCTTTCTAGCCGGGAAGACCTAAAGGTGGAGTCTGAACCTAGGCCTGTACTTACAGCGTCTACAGCACCTTCAGCCCCTGAGAATAGCCGCCGGCCCGATTTTTCAGTGCTTTTAGGGACCTCTAGGCACTACTACGACGTACAGATCGTCGCTATTAATAAGGATTCAGCTCGCGAAGAAGCCTACGCTACACTCACTGAAGCAGCCGCTGAAAAGAATCGGAAATATAGGGAATTAGGCGCTGCCTTTCACCCTATAATCATTTCAGCAGGGGGCCTTATGGAGAAGGAGACAGCGAAAGCCTATAAGGCCCTTCAGGGCCTATTAGGACCTAGCAAGGCTAAATGGCTAGACAGCTATATCGCTATAACCCTCACTCAGGCTAGAGGTATAGCAGCCACCTCAATTACAGCACACAACTAGCCTACCCTCAGTATACACCACACCTTACCCTTTATACACTCAGCCTACCCTTTGGCACACACCACACCTCACCTACCCTTCTTCACACTCAGCCTACCCTTTGGCACACACCACACCTACCCTTTACACACTCAGCCTACCCTTTGGCACACACCACACCTACCTTTTACACACTCAGCCTACCCTTTGGCACACACCACACCTCACCTACCCTTCTTCACACTCAGCCTACCCTTCAGGCATATACCACACCTAGCCTACCCTTTGGCATACACCACACCTCACCTACCCTTCTTCACACTTAGCCTACCCTTCAGGCATATACCACACCTAGCCTACCCTATGGCACATGTTATACTCCATATATCCTTTAGCACACTTCGCTTACCCTTTCACATCTTACCTACCCTTTCACACCTCACCTACCCTTTCAGGGTCATTTGTTATTTATTTCCTATATTACCTTATATATTCAGAATATTTTGTACTGTAATTAAAGAGAGAGGAAAAACACCAGTGGCAAGATAGCTTAGTTAGAAACAAATCAAACCCAAACCTTTAAACCCTAACCCTAACCCAAATCAAACCCAAACCTTTAAACCCTAACCCTCAGCGCCTAAACCCCAGGCCCCTTCAGCACCAAGACCCCTACGCCCACAGGCTACTTCAGCGCCTATACCCCCTCAAGCCCAGGCCCCTTCAGCACCAAGACCCCTACGCCCACAGGCTCCTTCAGCGGCTATAAACCCCAAATATGCCCTGGACCACTCAAACGCTATAGGCCCAAGCCTACGAAAGCCTGCTGTACAAACGCTATTAGCTTATAGTACAATACCAGTCCCGGAAAAGCGTCTGCATGCTAGGCAAGCTACCTTATTTACAGAGGCAGCTGATAGGGCGGCTTTAGCGTTCCTTCGACAGCCTAGGGAGAAGCAGTTATTGGACTTTTTACTGCTCCCTAGGGTATTAGGCTTAGGCCTACAGAAGGAAGAGGTCGCCAAGACGCTGAGAGCCTACCCTACAACACTCCCCGAAATTCCTTCAACACCCCTTGAGCCCTATGAGCCCCCTGTACCATCAAACGACCCCCCCGCAAAACGAGCCGTAAAACTCCTAGAGAAGGGCTATATTAGCCGCGCCGCTAAAGCCCTAATTGACCCTACGCCTATAGCGCCAGAGACACCAGAGACGCTAAACACCCTATATTCAAAGCACCCTATAGGAAACACCAACCCCTTCGGCAACGCCAACCCCTCCCCAGGCCAGCATATCACTGAAAAAGCCATTACAGAGGCTATTCTGTCAATTAATAGGGAAAAGGCCCCTGGTCTTAGTGGTTGGACCCGTCCATTGCTTGATATAGCGCTTATAAGCGCTAATTCCCCTGTCCTTAGGGCGCTTACACACCTAGCGAATATGATTCGACAGGGGACAGCTCCAGGCGTGGACCTCTTATGCGCTTCCCGACTTATAGGCCTTGAAAAGCCTGACGGGGGTGTACGCCCTATCGCCATGGGGGACCTAATCTATAAGGTAGCTATGAAAGCTATTCTTACGACCTCCTTCAGGGCCTCTATGCTACTACCTAATCAATTAGGGGTAAATAGCGTAGGAGGCGTCGAACCGGCAATTTTCCTCCTAGAGGAAGCAATTACAGGGCCAAATCGCCTAAACACTCAATATATCACCTCCTTAGACCTCGAAAACGCCTATAATCGCATAGGCCGTACAACAATCGCAGCATCAGTTGCCAAATACGCCCCTACCCTCTACCGAGCTGCTAAATGGGCCTATAATCAACCGTCGATCCTTGTAACTAATAGCGGCCAAACGCTAGCTAGCGCTGAAGGAGTACGTCAAGGAGACCCTATAGCGCCCCTCCTCTTCTCTTTAGCAATTCGCCCTATGCTAGAGCACCTGCAAACCACCCTATCTACCACCACAATTATCGCCTATTTAGACGATATTTACATCCTCAGCCCTGAAACCACACCAATCCTCCCCTCTATTTTCAGAGCCTTTAGCGACTCCCCGGTAGCGCTAAATAAGGCAAAAAGCGCCGAACTCCCGATTTCAACACTCCGACGCTTAGGAATCAAAGCCTTAGGGACTTATATAGGCCCTAGACCCTACCGTGAGACCTACTTAGAGGCTCAAGTCGATAAGCTCGCCACAGCGCTCTCTGCCCTGAAGGACCTCCCTAAACAACACGCTCTTCTCCTCCTTAGGGGGAGCATACACCTTTTACTACGCCACCTTCAGCGCCAACTGTACTCTGAAGACCTCCTAGACACCTGGAAAGCGGCTGATACCCTAATCAAAGAAGCAATTCAGGCTCTAGCCGCCAGGGAGCCAGGGAATACAACTACCCTAATTCGACAGGCCTTACTCTCTATTCCAGTAAGAGACGGAGGCCTAGGGATCCCTCAACACGCCCTACTAGCCCCAGGGCTTTATAGGGCCGCAAAGGAGGCCTCTAGGCCTATTCTTCAGGCTATATGCCCTATCCTCTTCCCTGAACCGCCCGGCCGCCCTACACCAACAGCCCAAGAAGTGTACGCCAGTACCAATAAGAGCCTAGAGGAGAGGCTCTTACCCACCCTATCAAAACCAACCTTGAAAGCTAAACTAGAGAACGCTAGTTACTTAGGCCGCCACTGGCTTAGAGTCCTGCCCACGCAAAAACACAACCTTTTAGCGGACTCGATCGTCACTGAAGCTCTAAGAGCTAGGCTTCTACTCCCTGTAAAGGCCCCGATCTCCCCCTGTACAACCTGTGGCGCCTACCCCGAAATAGGCCACGAAGACACCTGTAGAGGTGCTGAACGCCGCTGGATTATACGCCACAACCAGGTTACCCGTGCATTTATCACTACCCTTTCTAGCCGGGAAGACCTAAAGGTGGAGTCTGAACCTAGGCCTGTATTTACAGCGTCTACAGCACCTTCAGCCCCTGAGAATAGCCGCCGGCCCGATTTTTCAGTACTCCTAGGGACCTCTAGGCACTACTACGACGTACAGATCGTCGCTATTAATAAGGATTCAGCTCGCGAAGAAGCCTACGCTACACTCACTGAAGCAGCCGCTGAAAAGAATCGGAAATATAGGGAATTAGGCGCTGCCTTTCACCCTATAATCATTTCAGCAGGGGGCCTTATGGAGAAGGAGACAGCGAAAGCCTATAAGGCCCTTCAGGGCCTATTAGGACCTAGCAAGGCTAAATGGCTAGACAGCTATATCGCTATAACCCTCACTCAGGCTAGAGGTATAGCAGCCACCTCAATTACAGCACACAACTAGCCTACCCTCAGTATACACCACACCTTACCCTTTATACACTCAGCCTACCCTTAGGCACACACCACACCTCACCTACCCTCCTTCACACTCAGCCTACCCTTTGGCACACACCACACCTACCCTTTACACACTCAGCCTACCCTTTGGCACACACCACACCTCACCTACCCTTCTTCACACTCAGCCTACCCTTTGGCACACACCACACCTACCCTTTACACACTCAGCCTACCCTTTGGCACACACCACACCTACCTTTTACACACTCAGCCTACCCTTTGGCACACACCACACCTCACCTACCCTTCTTCACACTCAGCCTACCCTTCAGGCATATACCACACCTAGCCTACCCTTTGGCATACACCACACCTCACCTACCCTTCTTCACACTTAGCCTACCCTTCAGGCATATACCACACCTAGCCTACCCTATGGCACATGTTATACTCCATATATCCTTTAGCACACTTCGCTTACCCTTTCACATCTTACCTACCCTTTCACACCTCACCTACCCTTTCAGGGTCATTTGTTATTTATTTCCTATATTACCTTATATATTCAGAATATTTTGTACTGTAATTAAAGAGAGAGGAAAAACACCAGTGGCAAGATAGCTTAGTTAGAAACAAATCAAACCCAAACCTTTAAACCCTAACCCTAGCCGCCGGCCCGATTTTTCAGTGCTTTTAGGGACCTCTAGGCACTACTACGACGTACAGATCGTCGCTATTAATAAGGATTCAGCTCGCGAAGAAGCCTACGCTACACTCACTGAAGCAGCCGCTGAAAAGAATCGGAAATATAGGGAATTAGGCGCTGCCTTTCACCCTATAATCATTTCAGCAGGGGGCCTTATGGAGAAGGAGACAGCGAAAGCCTATAAGGCCCTTCAGGGCCTATTAGGACCTAGCAAGGCTAAATGGCTAGACAGCTATATCGCTATAACCCTCACTCAGGCTAGAGGTATAGCAGCCACCTCAATTACAGCACACAACTAGCCTACCCTCAGTATACACCACACCTTACCCTTTATACACTCAGCCTACCCTTTGGCACACACCACACCTCACCTACCCTTCTTCACACTCAGCCTACCCTTTGGCACACACCACACCTACCCTTTACACACTCAGCCTACCCTTTGGCACACACCACACCTACCTTTTACACACTCAGCCTACCCTTTGGCACACACCACACCTCACCTACCCTTCTTCACACTCAGCCTACCCTTCAGGCATATACCACACCTAGCCTACCCTTTGGCATACACCACACCTCACCTACCCTTCTTCACACTTAGCCTACCCTTCAGGCATATACCACACCTAGCCTACCCTATGGCACATGTTATACTCCATATATCCTTTAGCACACTTCGCTTACCCTTTCACATCTTACCTACCCTTTCACACCTCACCTACCCTTTCAGGGTCATTTGTTATTTATTTCCTATATTACCTTATATATTCAGAATATTTTGTACTGTAATTAAAGAGAGAGGAAAAACACCAGTGGCAAGATAGCTTAGTTAGAAACAAATCAAACCCAAACCTTTAAACCCTAACCCTAAAATCCCCTTCAATTAATACGGAGATTATCAAGCTTCGGCTTAATTCGCCAAAAGGCGGCTAAAAAAAACCAACTTACTTAAAGGCGGCCTTTTACGTTAAAAGCGCTAAACCGTTAAAATGGCTGATTTGGCTGATTGGTTAATTTTTTAGCGCCGATATTTTTTACTGATGATTTTACAAGGTAATTAATCATTCTTTACTTTACTTTAAGGTTTACTTTTATATATTATTCAACAACTCTCTCAGGGCAGTGCACTTCAATAGAGAGAGTTGGCCCTACGTGGCTATTACGATACGATGTAAGCGTGATGCAGGATGAAATTTGAGAAAATAATCACCACGGAGCACCTGACAAATCACTGTCGGCGGTTCTGTTTCGGGGGCGTTATTACTGCATTGATTTGCCAGGAGTAGTCGCGTGCATGAGGAACTCGTGAATGAGAAATTTCCAAGTCACCTAGGTACTGTACTATGCCGTACGCTAAGAGCTTGGCGAGCCGCGAAGCGAGGTAAAATGATGCTGAATCTGCCTGAGGCCAACGAAGCTATTTAACCGCATTCACGTTCCAACTACTAAGTTGACTTCGGGCATCTTTTCCTTACCTCATACCACACCGCTGCGCAACAGTGGGTATTGAGTACGCCTTACAAGCTGGTGATCCACTGTTAATCTTCAGTCCTTACAGTACGAAGTATTCACCTCTGATTTACTCCGTATCTCCCGGTACGATTTGTTTGTCGAATTTCATCAACAATAATAAACGAAAGACGATAACCACCTCAGCTCCCAACCCTTCCGGAGCCAGTCAAAATGCCTACGCCTCGCACCATCACAAGAGGGGAGAGTTCTCTGTCGTTGCCCGCACCTCAAGAAGCAACTTTCAACTTCTCTCCGCACGATCCCTCGGTCACCAAGATCTCAGTGCCCAACACCTCATCATGGGAGATGAATTTCCACTGGCACGAACGCGCTGCTCTGTGCGAGACAATGCACTTTCTTCCCGGCGGCGACATGGAGTTTTACAGAAGTCTGGGTGTCTATCGCAACAGCACCGTGTCTGGACCGTTCGGCACGAGATGGACGAACAGACTTGGTGAGCGTTGCACTTGGCGACTAAACTCCCACTACGAGCGTCCTGCGGGGTCGCCAGATTTGGAGGTCCTTGTTCGGAGTCCGGGGAATGAAGAGATGTGGAGGAACGTCGTCTCTGCTAGTCTAGATCAAGATCTATGGCCGCAGCTGAGTTCAACGCCGCTGCTTCTTCGACTCTGGATGAGGATGGTGAGGGTTGTCCCATTTATCGGCGAAAGGCTGTGGCGGTGGATTGTTAGCTGCGTACTGTGGGTACAACTGTTACTGATCTTCCAACGTCACAATTACTGGGTCTGGTGTGGTTATGTTTCTGTTTGTCGGTATTTCCACACCCCAGGGGAAATGGCTCCAGAGTGGGCACAGCGGATCGAGTGGAATTCGGCTCGAGTCCTCACAACGATTTCGATGCAGGGAGCGCGACTTGGGGCATCTCTCTTGGGCTTGAAGAGCGGGTATCCTGAATACTCCTTTCCGGTCAACGATCTAAACGCTAAGGGGCCAGTTCTTGGGCACTGAGTACTGAGAGGCTCTTGGGATATGGTCAGATCGACTTTACAACTCAGAATCTGCAAGGTGTACATAAACTTGCTCACCTCCTTGCTATCTTTTCTTTCCCGCAAGCTTCGTCTACAATTCTCTTTCAGCGGTCTCCAGTCTGACCTCTTCCGAAACATGACTAGCTCCGGATTCTTTCACCATGTTTTTTTCTATTATTATCGGTTCGAAGATCGTTCAACTATATTAGCATCGAAGCATTTACAGAACTTTACCCTTTGCTTATCAAATGCGGAAGTTTACTTTGTCATACTCGCAGCAGATCTGGTACAGAATGGGACACCGAACCCACAAATATTACATCTACTCCCTTGTGTTACTCATCTTTACTCATCTACTCTCAAGACCGTGAACTCGCCGGCAATTCGAATATGGTATTATACTGCTGGAACGGAGTTCCCATACGTGGGTCTTATCGACCAACGATTGCACGCGTTCTTGTGTGGATACCTAGGTATCTTTTGAGCTCTACAAGCCCCCCGTTTCACTTGTTTGATTGGTTAGAGACCCTGGTAAAAGACGTCGCACGCACCATCTCAAGGATCAACAGTACAAAGTTTTGTTGCTGCCAACCGGAATTTGTAAAGTGTAGGGGTACTACCTATGTACCTTGTACTTAAGTAGGTACTGTCAGCATCTTCGTATAGTAAGCTACTCGTACCTGGTCAGGAGTCAAGTATTATCAAAACGAGGTATAGCTTGGTGGTAGTCTTGAATCAACCGTAAATTACCTAGGTAGTCCAAGCTCCTAGTGATGAATCGCTCGAATGTCCATTGACTACTTTCCAGATCCCGCTCCCCAAAATTGACTCAGATTCTCCCTTGTACCGGTACTCAGTACTTCGCCAGAGCTAGAATGATCTGCAGGGTCATCCGGAAAATTCCAAGTCATTATTCGCGAAAATTCTATTCCGTGTAGCGTAGTAGTTCAATATTGCGGCGTACAAGCTGGAAGTGGGAACCGATACCAACAAGAGATGACCAAGAGATGCGGGTGCTTATCTTTTATTGGCATTTGTTGGTATGTGTTGGCACATGCTTGTTCTGTCAGATCGAATCGGACCGAGATACCCCATGCGATGAAATCAGGTCACCCCATGCAAGTCGAGGCTCAATGCGCCTGTGATTTTTGTTGGAGGCGCGGAAGCGCTCATACCATTAGGCTGCTTGGCTGCGCTCCATAACCGCTGGTCATACAACAGGGATCTGATATTCACAACCACCTTCTTCTTCTTCAACACCTGCATCCACGATAGCTGCGATTCTGCCCCGAAGAGCATCTTGTATACCAACCATTTCAACTCCACGCTCTACTCTTCCTGTGATGCAAGTAAATCGCTCAATCACACTTGGAGGGAAATATTGATTTTTCCGTGGGTCTGATGACTCTGAATGTACATGCACTTCCTTACAAGGATCAAAAATTCCAAAAACACACCAGAAGTCTAGACCAAGCCGACTACCCACGAAGCAAGCGAGGAATTCTCACAGCCTGTCTCCTTCCGCATTGACAGCGATGTTAGCCGCGAACCTGTGTTGAGTTTTATTTCTCTTGCAAACCAACAATACTATCTTGGCAGGCGGGCAGTTTCCCGTGAGTCCCTGACGCAAATACATCGTCGGATCACGATCGGGGCGAGATACAGGTTACTGCTGAAAGGGAGCGTCGCCCTTCCACTTGACTCGTCCGAGTACCTCGATTATGGCAGTGATTTTGACCGTTCTCTGCATGTAAGTCTACCCGCGGTCAGCTAACTAATTCATACTGATCGTCTCAGACTCCTGATTCTACTCACGCCGATATCGTACCTTCCATTATTACGTGTACACAGAAACCCATTCCTCGTTCGACCGACAACCGGCATCTCAATCACTTCCAATTTATGGCTTGTTCTTTGTGCCCAGACACAACTCGCTGTTCTTTATGATTTCTGGGCATGTCCACCATTCAAGAGAGATGGGGGTGTGGTACCTAAACCACCGCTTGTTGTTGACTACGTTAATTTGTAAGTGTCGACGGCAGCAATAGCGAGATTCTCAAAACACGAAAGCCAAAGATCTCGTTTCGCCAACTGAGAAGAACGGAGATGAAAAAATGCTGACTCCTCGAGAATACAGAGTCCAGCTCGTGATGCAATGGATATGCTCAGTACTCTTGTACGTACACTTTTTGACCATCACCTCTCCTTTTAGTCTTTCAGACTAACGAATTATCAACTAGCCTGACATTCCTCCTCATACAACGCTCACGTCTCCAAACCGATCCGGCGACGACAACGCCGACAACAACAGATGACACCTCTCCTTACCCATCCGTCAAGAAAATAATCAAGTTCCTCACCCTTCACGCTAGCACTTGCATTCTCGTAGCATTGCTAGCTGGTACTCCTAGCAGAGACGGGCTGACTTTCAATTCGTGATCATCATGTCGTTTTTCGAGTACATTGCAAACCCGATCATCACAATCACGACTATCGGTGCTTTCATTCTTCAAGTCCGTGCTACGAGCCATGTTCGAGGTACTCTGGCTGCATTGCATCCCAAGACATTCGTGTTACAAGCCATGGTATTCCTCGCTCTTGCAGTATCCTGGCCTTTCCGGTAAGTATATCATTTCCAGTTCATTTCACTCGTGTCATAGTATTGTCCTTCAAAATGATGGGGATGCCATGGAGAGGTCCTCTCGTTTTACCCTCTGCTCTTTCAACATCGAGAGCCCTGGCGTACCGAGAGAGCAGGTTGTGCGGAGCTGTCTGAATGATCGCATTCAGCCCAAGGCCATTCCTGTTATGCCTCTTAATCTGTGCGAGATAATTGTCTATCAAGTCCTTAGACGTGACTGACCCAGCGCTGAGATGATTCCGCAGAAGCTGCGCGGTGGCCGTCAAAGGATCAATCACGGTCTTGTTTGACTGGAAGGTGCTGGCTACGAGTAGCTCACTGGTCACCAAACGAGTGTCCATTTCGGCAGGTCGAAGTTGACGTTGTGGTTGTCGAGTTCGAGATCTAAATGAAACACCAAGTTTAAAATCACCCACACTTCATCGTATTAAGTGATTAAGAAGTAAGGGATATGTAAAGACACAGAGTTTTTTTTTGATTAATTTCAGAAGAACACACCGGCACGCTCGATTTCAGTTTGAGCTTCGCCAGAGTGCTGTGCTGGGGTGCGGCTAGCTCAAAACCATTGTAGCACGGCGCTAGTCCTAATGGGGCATGTATAACTCTGAAGGGTAGTTTAATTCATATCCCACATCAAGGTTCAATTTTAAGCCGGGGAGATTTAGCTCATGAGCATAAAATAATGATATGATCAAGCCCCGTTCCGCTGTATCCCCTTTATAACCAGTTTCTAAATGTAGCCCAGTTTCCTTGCTATTTAGAAGTCTATCAAATGATCCCGTTAGCAGCAGAGGTATACGCAGATTTTGAAAGCTATGAATAGGCTGTGTTGAATCATGCCAGTCTTTATTGTTTTGTTCTTGATAGATCTGCTATATCCTGATTTGTTCTTGATGTACATGGAGCTGCTCGAGCTCCCCAGAAAACTTTCTATGACTCAGTTGCGGAGGATGCTCAAGCTTGCTGATAATGTTCATCACGAACTCGCTGAATCCTGGATATAGCTTCAGTTAATGGTTGTGTTATGACAAGATTTGTGAAGCTATTAGACTTTTAGAATTGATTTAATGATAAATTGCTTGTTTGTAAGATTGCAGTGGCTTGATTTCACTTTCCTAGTAATAATTGATTGCGGAAGATGGTTTCGGAAGCTGTACCAGGATCAACTGAGCACAAAAATACAATGCCGCATGTACTACAAGTAGTATACAGTTTGAATTCACTGGAGCTATGTTAATTCCCTGGTTAATGTGAACCTTTATCCTAATCAAAGCGTAATAACGAGAAAGAAATACTTGAATCACTTTCCTGCCTGGATAGGATAGCTTCAGTGAATTCCAAGAAAGGACTGACCAAGAGTCACATTCTTCTCTGTGGCAGGTATTTAACTTTTTTCTGGCTGCCTCGCTCTTCTTTTCTCACAACCCACGTGATCAAATTTCAAACAATCGAATCAACATGACATCATGCTTAACACTCACTCCCTTGGGCGAACGTGCCCAGGGAGTTTATTTAAAGACAGCAGAATACAGCCCTTGTTTGTATCTTCCCGCCATCAAACATCTCTTTCACATATTTACTCAAGGCCCAAACCACACCACCAAGAGGACGCCTCAAAGGGCTCGAGTACAACTACCATGGGCTCTTCTTCGCCTTCGCCATCGCCTCCAGCCTCTCCAGATACATTCTCAAATACTCTTCCTCCAGCTCTTACTGTACCTCTCTCACCAGCACCAGCCAGCTCAGACTCAAGTGCCCTCTCACAAAACACCATCGTCTCTCATACCGTCGTCGAGAATCTAGCGAATAGCTCAGGACCAAATATCAATCGTCACATTACTGATACCCCACACTCTACAACTCCGAATTATGCTTCAAACCCCGAGAACAGTATTGTCTATAATACTACTTCCTCTGAACAAGAGCGATACTGCATCCCAGGCCTTCAGATACTTTCGACTGACAATCCAACTGCTTTCCTCGATCATCACTCAACATTCACATACCCCCCAAAGAAAGTTTTCCAAGTTCTGGACAGCCCTCGGTTCGCCGAACATTACACCACTCTGCTCCGCGACCCCATCGAGAAGCTTTTGTTGCCCCTCAAACCTTGCACTTTACATCCTATTCGTCTTGGCTTCCCTTCAAGCTCTGACTCCTCGAAAGTTCTTCTTGTTATACTTCTTGGAAACGTTCCTGGCAATGGAACCAGCGAGCTTCTAACTAGCATGCGAAAAGTGCTCTCGAACTCCCCCGAGGGTAAAAAGTAAGTGTTATTCTTTCTGCAAATTATGCGCAATCTTGTATTATACTAATATAAATAATAGTACCTACATCGATATCTGCAAGTGGAAACCGCGCTCATCTACAGTTCCTGATACCGAAGCAGTTAATATTACCGAAATCTGCGAGTCCTCCTATCGTACCTTATTTCCGCCTCCAGGATCCTCAGTCGGCAGCGGAAGTGACATCGGCACTCTTACAGCATACGTCAAATTTGCGTTGAGTAACGAAGGCGATGTAAAGTACTTTGCTCTCTGTTCTAGACATGCAATCACCGATTCAAAGAATGGACAGGCTGTTTTCTCTCCCTCTGAAACAGACCACCAAAAGACCAAGGAAGCCCTTCAACTCAAGATCAATCTTCTTCATGTGAACGATGACAATGATTTGAAGCATTTTGAGAAGATCAAGTCAGAGGCCGACATATACAACAACGCGTTGGGTGAGGTGTGGGCAATGTCCGACTCCTCCGCCGTAGTCAATAAATTTGATTGGGCGCTTGTTCGCTTGAGAGTACCTAAATCTCAAGGCATCCCGTCAGCCAAGGTTAGATATCCTTTACAACGTGGAAATGTATACTAACTCGTAATAGCATGTTCGTCAAAGCAGATGCGACAAGTCGGGTTTCAGTTGTGAGCCATACTATACAACACACCTTTCGTTCACCAAGGATGATATCATCAGAGCAGCACAGCACTTTCGCCACGGTCCTAACTTCTTCCCTATTCGTACTCTTCGTCAGAACGATCTCGCCTTAAAGCCCCCCAGCCGCTCAACACGGGAGTGGACAATTGGCCAAGTGAACGATGTCAAATCTACCATATTCCCTCCTGGCGGTGATCCCTGCAGACTACGATGTATTGTAGGAAAGGTACCTTTTTCTAAGGCAGGAGACTCTGGAAGTATTATCCTGGGCACCGACTATAAGCCTGCCGCTGTGGTAGTAGCAGGTAAGTATGAAAGTGGCATAGGAGATCTGACTCTTGCTCATTCTATTGAAGACATCTTCAAGAATATCGAGAAGATATGTGGAATACCCACAGGATCACTTTCTCTTGCATGAAATAAATCAGAGGACTAGGGTGGAGGCCCCTTGAGAATCCGGGCTGAAGCATCAGGCTTATGTTTAGTTTCATTTGTATTCTAGGTGCTGCTTTCATAAATTAAAAGCAATGGTCTCAAAAATTAAAAGCAAATTCTGACCTCGTCGGCCGAATGAGAGATTTTGTAGTGAGGTTTTAATAATAATAATAATAATAATAATAAAGAAGGGTTTGAACTCATGACGTTGAAGTTTATAACGACTCTCAATTTCAGTTTAATATTTCAGGCAAATGAGGAGTGTTTCTTTTGCGCCATACCGTAATATTTTTGATTTGAAGCCGCTTCATCTGCGACTAAACAGCAAAACAACAACAACAACAACCCTGTTCAACCTGTATCATGGCAACAGATCAGAAAAAGGGTGAAACTGTCAAGCACTGAAATGTACTTATAAATAGCTCTAAAGGAACCAATGACAACGATGTCCGCTTCGTTTAACGCTAAAAGGCTGGATTTTACATCCACACACCCTCGACTTTAATTCCACGAATGCCTCTTTAATCACTTGAATAAGAGAGACCATCTCAACGAGATCCTCCCGATCCTTGAGATAGCAACTTCCCAAGAAGCCCTCGAGTCTCCTCAAAGCCACACGAAATTGTTCCTAATAAACTCTTCCATATAGCTTAAAACTCACGTATCAAGTCTCAAAAAAGAATTTAGTTATAGCCAGACATAAAGCTCAGGTAAAAGAATCACTTGGATAACTACAAAAACTATCGCTAGCTTTGGCCGTATCCCTGTTCACACCTCAAAATCATCCATCTTTGAAGTCGATGCCAAGTCTTTCTCTCAACGACACTAGTGTTCTGAATAGTGCAGTTTTTATATTACAAGCTTAGTATTGTGGAAGGGCAAATCCCAAGCAACCACACAACAAGAGGGTGATGTACTCAAGGCCTAAGGAATAATTTTAATATGAAAGAATAAAACAACAAAACCTCAAGATGTTATATATTTAAAGAGTACAAATCATTAAAAAGGGGTCGGGGAAAAGAGTGGATTAAACCAAATAATTGTGGTATTACTGTTTTTGAAATATTTTTAATTCTCGTTAAAGAGTGACGAATGTACTCCTTAAATATTACCTCAGAGAAATTTACTAAATACTAGCCGAAGCCGCATCTAATAACATGACTCCACACAAAATTGAGGTGGCCCGCCACAGTATTCAGGCTAGGCTACTGCATGGGGCCCCATGGGTGGGGGACTCAAAAAATCCCCTACCCACAGGGGCCCATGGGTTTTTTTATATCCCCCAAGGGGGATTTCCCTTTATAAAAATGCATAATTATTCATAATTATTTATTAGTACCCACTTAATATTTACAAATTCGATCTGGGCCTCCGGCTCGACAGGGTATACCCGCTGTGGCGCAAGATCGTGTGGACTCGCGAGGAGATGTGGAAGATACGATACAAAGTCCACGATGTATGTTTCGAAGGCTTAGAAGAAGAGACGATTATGTGTTGATGGCAAGTGCTCCAGTAACAGAGATCTATAATATTACAAACAAGAAAACAAACCTAGCGAACTACGAGATCATTAACACAAGTGGCAAAAGACATAAACACCGGAATCGTTGAGCAAGAAGATGAACCGTATGAATCGCCAACGAGATCGCGGCAACCGGTGGGATTGAGAAGACCGACGACGAATCCCGCATGAAATCTGGAATACAGCGAGAACAACAAGGCCAGTGAGCTCCAGTCGAAGGAAGAGGGCGAGATGGAGGTCGCCAAAGAGGAGGTGTTAAAGCCCAACCCTGCGCGCGTCAGTCTTCGAGACCAAGTTCGAGACTCAGCGGACTCAGCGGACTCAGCGGACTCAGCGGACTCAGCGGACTCAACGAACTCGCAGAGGAGACCCCGTCTAGAAGCTCCAAGAAGACGATTCCCTCGAAGTTCGGCGACATCCTGCCGAGAAAAAAGGCAAAGGCGGATCATGCCTCTACTTCTACACCGGATGCTCGACGAGCTACGTGTATGAGCAGAGATACGTTTCTCAAGACCGCACGGTCTGCTAGAGTCCGTGCCGCTATCGGAAGCCAGTCCAAGGAGAACAACTGCGAGGGAAAGGAGAAGACAGTCGAGAAGACAGTCGAGAAGACAGTTGAGAAGAAGCCCACGTCCTTGTACATCGAGGACATTCGAACTGGATATCCAGACAAAGAAGGCGTGCAGTCATTGCGTATGTTGAGGTCTTCTGGCGCCAAACTTGGATTGGGAAGAACACCCTGCCGAGTCAATCAGTTGCGGACAATCCGAGTCTTGACCAAAACTACTCAAGAGACCCAATACTACCGGGTCACTAATAGGTGGATTGTTTATCCAATAGACCTCTGTCTTGAGTGTAGGTGTGTTACATTAATTGAAAGATGGAAGAAAGGGACAACAGATGGCTCGATGTACAACAGCTGGATGATGAGCTGGATGATAGCTGAACAGATAATGGCTGGCTGGCTAATGGCTGGCTTACCGATAAATAGTTCGTCAAGTAAATGGTTAAGTAATGATGATGACTTGCTTAACATCGAATGGCCTAAAAGTCTATGAAGTCTATTATGCAATGATTAGGTGAACTTATGATCAGCTTTTACGATGGTGGTTGGTGGGGGACGTGCACACGGACCCCGCCACCCGCCACTTCGCCATGCCAAGGAAATACGCGAACCCCGCCAACCGAAATCAATCTCACCAAAGTAAACACTCGGAGCGAGATGTTACTTCCTGAGAATCGATTATTGGTGTTCCCAGTTGGCGGATTGATCTCTTTCAGCTGCGTTGTTTGTTGCAGATTCTCGGTCTTGAACAACTGCTGCCACGCAGTTTTTTCGTTCATCATCTTATTTAGAGCGGCCATGGTTTAATATTCGTGATCGGTTGATTAATCTTACTGTCTATCTGTTAGTCTGTCCCTTGATATTTATCCCTTCCTTTCATCACGTACCAAGTGTCTTTGTTGCGAGAAAGATTCCTTACGCTTGAAGGACTTATGTTAGGTTAGATACTCAAGAAGTGAGCGAGTGCAAGTTATGTTGGGGTATCCAAATACTTCAATCTAGGCAACGAGTCGCTAAAGTGAACCATTGGGTCAAGTAGTGAGTTCAGTGGTTCACTTGAGGAGTGAATAATCCGTCTCATCGCGTTATCTGACCTGACCTGACCTGATCTTATCTTATCGGACGCGGCGCGAGGTGGCTTGAGCGTCTGAGGTGACTCGAGCGTCAGGGCAGTTGCTGGGTTTGAGCAGTTCTTTGATCAAAAGAAACAGAAAAGAGTAACTCAGAACAAAACAAGACAAGACAAGATAAGACGAAACAGCACCAGAAAGGCCCAGAAAAGATCACATCGTCAAAGCAACAATTCTTACGTCTACAATGCCGATGCCGATAAACGACGATAGAAAAATCATAATCAAGGCTAAGGACAAGGATGGAAATGACAAGATCACCGAGAAACTCTCCAAATGTCAACAACCAAAACCAACACCAAACAAACACTCCTCCAAAAAACACTTCCTTTGGGGACATTGTCGAACCAATAAAACAACTCAGTAATAGCATCTACACGCAATATCGATCAAAGCAAAAGGGAGGGTAGATAGCCTTACCTCAGAACCAACTGCCATTACCTTACATGTCCCATGTGAGCATCACGACGGCAGAATTGAACTCAGAATTCCACATTCGCTATTCCGGCCTGCCACCTGACGAAACCCCGCACTCCTTTCTTTATAGCAACGACTTCCGCCCCCTCCAGTAAAAACATGGGCTCGGAATTTCACTAGAGGCTGCTCCTGGATGTCCAGTGATGTGTACCAGCAGCAAGAACCTTCTGAACGATCGCAGAGCTTATACTGTTCTCCGTAAGTTAACTGACCTTCTCACCACTTCCCACCCACTTCTCTACCTCACATACACGTAGCTGTGGACGTGTGTGTACACCCTACCTGCACTGATATTAATACATATATATCTAGTGTAAATGAGGACTCTGTAGTAGAATGCAGACTTCGCAAAGGTTATCCTGGCTTGTGGGAATTGTTCAGCGTCATATTTGGCCCTATTTCTACCACCTCGACTAGCATCTTCGACCTTCCTACCTCCAAAGAACTCAAAACCGGTCAGATGTTGCATGGAGGTGTTATATACCATCACAAGAAAGTGCCTGCAGGCGTAGGAGCAATCGTTGGAAGTGCAGCCGCTGGTGAGAGCGGAGGTGTTGGTACAATCAAAGACGACCAAGTTCTGGTCGGTGGATTGAGATGTGCTTTGAGAATCATTATCCAACACCTTCGGCCTAGAAAGGTCCCCTCCGCTATAAACATCACTCCTATTCAATACACGCAAAACTCCTCCGTGAGTATCTTATCCATCCCTTTCATCTCTGTGGCAATGTCCCGGAATGAAACTGACCTGAACCAACCCATAGGTTCGAATTGTCAGTATTACCGACACCTTCCTTCGAGTCCTCGATGTGCGATACGACCCTGATTCTCAACAAGCCTCCTATCGTATCTTGATATCCATCGACCTAATCGCAGAGAAAGGAGACCTTGAGAAGCCAGAGAGGTTGGACTTGCAGTGGGCTCAAGCTATCGCAATCACACTAGATCTCAGAGAAAATTAGCTACCCAGCTGGAGTTTCATGGGGGTTTTGGGAGATTGAATAATTCATGATGTTTTTGAGGGACTTCTTTTGTTTAGACGTACGTTAACGCCTACAAGGGCAATCAGTTAAGTCCTGACTTCGCAATTCACACACAACAAGTCCTCCACTCAAAAGGACATGGCCTCCATCGCTAGATGCATTGACAATCATAAGATATCTTTCGGCGCGCAGGACGTAGGCTATGGCGGTTTCCAAAGCCCCTCGCTCAAGCATTCTCGTTAGCCTCTGAACACCCCCTCGAGTTTGACCACCTTAGAAATACCGACGGCTCCGATCATCTGATACCGGGAGGAACAACCTGTATTTGATGACGCGCCAGATCTGCAAACATCCTCCACACCTTTACCCCCCGGCTTGATGCTCCCCTAACGAGCCCACCAGCATGGGTCTGTGCGCTTTAGGCTCTTTACCCACACAACTAATTTTATCCCTAAATTATTAATTATGGCTTCATTAATTTCCCCATTTAATAATTGAAAGCATAATAAAGGCTACAAGATTGCGATTAAACATAAGAAAGCTATATGCTAATTGCATTGATTTGGGAAGATCCTTATTTGCGTATTATAGCTATAATATCGCGATTCCTTTAGCAAGCTTTTTGATAAGAGCACCATTCGCAAGATTCTTGGCTATGCAGCCCCAAAACAAGTCCGCTCAAGTCGCAAAAGGCCTGCATTTTTTTTTTAATCAAAAAATTAATAAGATTATTATATATTATATGGAAAGATGGGAGACTCGTATAATAAACTAGTGGAAAGTGCAAGAAAAGCTGGGGCTTGCATGCTTAATGAACACCCTTTAACGCAGAATGCATCAAAAAGGCTACTATCGCTGCGTAGCTTGCCAAAAGCCGTATTTGACAATAGCACAAGTAAAAGCTTAATATTTATGGGCAATTGCCTATATTTTTTAAATAATCAAGTGGCTAAAAATCCTTTGGTCCAATGAAGTTACCTTTTTAATCGATGGTTATATAAGCAAAAAAAGAATTATGAAAAACATTAATTATGGCCAATTAAAATAGTTTTGCGATATTTGTATTCAACATCAATTTCATTAAGGTCATATAACTCCTATTAATGCATAAAAAGCAATTGGTTATAGGTATAAATCAAGGCTTGTTTTTATTAATAGCCATAAAAAGAAAGAAGCTTTTTTGCAACAAGATTACTTTCATCAATTACTGGAACCATTTATATAATCAATCCTAAAGGCCTTTGCCTTAATTACTTATACCCTCCGCCCTTTTATAAAGCCATTGTTTATAAAAAATAATAATACAGCTCATGGGCACAAATCTACAACAAATTGCTACGCCAAATTCCATACAAAGCATAAAATTATTTTTATGCCTTATCCTTTTATTTCACCAGATATAAACCTAATTAAAAAGTATTAGCATTAAATAAAGCAAGCTTTATATAAACATTAACATCAGCCTACAATGGTTAAGGAAATGCGCTAAGCTATAATTAAAAAGTGGGAAGCTATACCTTAAAATTAAATTAATCAATTGATTTTAAAGCAAAAGCATTAGGTTAATATACTTATGCAATGCCACAGGTGGTTTACCCTTAATTAAATACTCTTGATCTACATAAAATTGATATTATTATGAATAAATAGCCTGAAGCGCATGGACCCGTGCTGGCGGGCTCGTAAGCCACCGCATGCTTCAGAAGATCTGAAGTATTACAAGCCATGACCCCTGTTGGCGGTACTTTCGCTATTGTCTCTTGATCAGACCCTTCTCGCGGATCCAAGCGACTCCTTTGGTGAGATATATATATATCCACGGCAGGAGGCAATGGCGGGCAGTGTTCTGAATAGTGCAGTTTCTGTACTACTAGCTCAGTATTCAGACGGTTTGACACGTACGTCGTACCGTATCACTGAGACCGTATGTATTGGTAGAGGGAGTGGTATCACCGTATTATACGATAATATACTAAGAAACTGGAGAAATATGGCGCTAGGCCTAAAAGAGGGTATTTCGTGGGATTAGGTGCATATAATTACCCTAACAATTTTGTCTTCACAGAAGCATTACGTCTTCCGCGGGAACGTCTCGGCCTCAAGATCCATTACCCCGACTCCCTACACATACCTTGCTAAAAAGCGTCCGTTTGCAGGAGGTACCACACATACCTCCTGTGAAGAGCCAGAGGGCAGTCGTGTGATACTTACAATGGATCCACTGTGAGATGGACTTGGAGAGCAGGTTTTCGGGCAATCTCTGGAGTAATGGTTACTGTTCAGATTCAAATGCATTCATCTGAAAAGGAATTCTTCATTTTCAGTCACATCCGTGTCTTTCTTTAAGTTTCTGTCCCTGTATTTACTCTCTGCCAATAAATGGCCCAACTTCAAGCTTAACATTCTGATCAATTACAATAGAAACAAGGACTGTGACTATCTCTCCACCGCTCATGTCCCCACTTGACACACCAAGATATAATTCGTTGTTTTGCTCAAGTATCAAGGCGAGTGTTAGGGTTGAGACAAAGAGCAATCTTCTGAAACCCTTTATCGTTCTGTAGCTGACCGACGCGGAATTTCATCTCTTTGTCTCCATTGCGCCTTAACTTGAACCTGAGGCTACGCAATTCTGCATCGTGACCTGTTGTATCCACACGTCCGTTGATATTGCGTGCGTCCAAATCCGTATGTTTACAAGGTTGTCAAAGCGGGAACCAAACCTCTTCGTTATATCTCATCCTCTCCACAACAAATTTCTTCTTTTGACCTATCCGAGCGCCATTCTCTGTGCATTCAATGTCAAAGCCACCTTCATACTTAACACGGATGGCTGGATCCTGCCGGGTCGCTGACCACCATTTCACTTGGCCTTCACTTACAGCTGTGCGTCTATAGGTTGTCCGTGGAACACAACTCTAATATTGGTAACGGCCTGATGTGCAAAAATTACCTTTGAAGAAAATTGATAGGTTTGGGCCCAGTCACAAGCATATGAC
This sequence comes from Helotiales sp. F229, assembly GCA_002554605.1. Lineage (NCBI taxonomy): Eukaryota > Fungi > Ascomycota > Leotiomycetes > Helotiales > Helotiales sp. F229. Next base: position 6,281,595 of record MXAW01000006.1, on the reverse strand, counting down.
GATTTTGTTGAGACTGTCAATTCCGTTGCTTTGGTTGCTTTTGCAATTACTTGATCGATAAACAATTCGTGATTCGCCCTCGTCGATGGATCCCAATGAGCGGGTTGAGTCGAGTACACAACAACACTCTGAAACATCCGCTCTGAGGTAGCTGGTACTGCAGATATAGCACAAGTGAAGACAGCTTCGAGGTGGCATTTGTAGGCCTCGCTGGGCTTGCTGTGTTGCTTTTCGAATTCTCATTTAAAAAGCTCTGTGATCTCCCAATTTGGTTCGTCCAGCAGGCCAGATGAGATGTCAAACCCGTACTTGATCTCAGGGGCCCGGGTAGCTAGACCTCGTCGAGCGACACTTGCGTCAACTTTCTCCATCCAGCAAGAGGTGGAACCTCTAAGCCGGACCAGTCTGTTACCCATTTGAACTCGGTGTCTGCGTCACCTCATGTGGTACCGGCATCAATACACTCCCTAACAATTAGACAAACCACACAAGTCAGCCAAAGAGACAACACTCGGGTTCGGGCTCGGGAGATTTACTCCAGCCTATTGATCCTTCACCCACCCGAAAAACAAGAATCCGGGGAGCCATTACGGTAACACTTTGGCTTAAGAAGACCGTGAAGAACCAAACAGCAATAGTGAATTTCAGTCAATAATCAATTTTGTGTGAGTAACACGATAACAGTTCACAGAGAGACTTTGCTAACCAACGGTCGAGTCTCTTCATGTGTGTGAGTAAAGGAAGTTGCGGAATAAGAAGCATGGGAGCACAAAAATAGACATGCAGCTGTCGTGTGACGACGCACTTGCAGTAATCTATGTGCCGCTGATTGTAGCTCTATCACCGAACAACGAGGCAATGGAGAGTTTTACGCCTTGCAATTCTTGTGATCAAGGCCAGGTCGACGCATGATTCAATATAAAAGCGCTCTGAAGTGTCCATTTGGCTTTCCCCATTCGCTGTTGTGCTCCGTTGTAAATGATGTACGCACCACCATCAACCAAACACACAAACAAAATCCAAGAGGCAATCATTTCGACTTCTCAGGCGGAACCAATCTCGCTGATAGCCTCGAGCCTTTGCTGTCCCTTCCCTGTGAAAGCTTTTCATCAGTCACAAGTCTACCCCAAATAATTCAACGCTTGCCCTTACCCCTTCACCATGGAGATAGCTTCCTGGATATTTGTGGTCTCGATTGCAGCCGCTGTTATCGGAACCTTGGCAATAGTAGTCTTATCACTGAAACTATCACAGTGTTACCAGAGACGCCGTGTTACGAAACCAACAACTCACAAAGCTCCGGCTACAATGCCTCAAACCGATCGGTGGCAGCCACAGCCCAAGGATTTCGCAGCAACTGAACAAGGTCTCCTTACCAAAGTAAAGGTATCACACATCATTCAAAGGGCCCTCCATCTTCGTTGCAGTATCGATCTTCTTAAATATGCCAGTAGCACACCTTCAACCTCCCAACTTATGGCGGAGTTCAAAGCGCACAGATACACCTACCAAGACCAGGATGGACAGCCACCGATCGTCGACCTTGGGCAGCTACTAATGGCCGAGCTTGACAAGCTTTAGCAAACCAATTAACAAGGCAAATTGGGTTGACTCACCTTATATCCTGGCTTCTGATCAGCGGCATCTCTTACGCCCTACCGGAATGGAACCTGCTCTCACCAGTGCTCGTACAGCTCTTTGTACTTTGCCCTCAGAATCATTTCAATAACTCCTGTAACCAATGGATCTGGCAAAAGACCAGGGTCTTTGTTACTCACCACCTTTGGCCTGCCTTGGCCCCCCCAAACAACGTCATTTACGAGAATGAACGACAACCGTTGAACCCTACAGTAAATAATAACACACACATTTGATTATGGCTATTCTGAGACTCTACGGGAATATCATAAACGAGGATATCGATAGCTTGAAGGGTTGTATTATCTCGACAACGTATCTTGGCTTGTTCATAAACAAGGATCTTAGACCCTTGGCCTGGAGTTTCAGCCATAATATAGAAAGGCCAATAACTCTTGCCCCTACGATAAGCGATCTTTGGAAACCTTGTGAGAAAATTGTCCCAATTAGCATGGTTGATGGGGCAGCGTAGAAAGTTTGGCATATTACTCTGGATGGAGAGAGGTATTCTATGTAAGAACTCCGCTCTGATCAGTTCGCAGCGGCAGAATCAGGACTTCCCCCTAATTTAATGTAAGTTATTCTTGCATGTACCAACTTATGTGCTTATTTAACTGAGTACTTGTAGCGCTCGTCATCCGACTTTATTTGCTCTTGGAGATGCTTCAGGGATGCATTTCAATGTCCCACTCGTTGCTCTCCCAGCAGACACAGCCTTGATCAACAAGTCTGCGTGAGGAATCTGATAGCGCGAAGGATGATGGATAGCCAGATGAGAATATGAATAGGACAAACGTCTAAAGGATTAGGGTGGAGGGTTGGGTGGGATTGAGACGCATAAGGGTGTGTAGTTGAGAAAGGAAAGGGGGATCGTGGATAAGAAGGGCATGGGCCATGGGTAGGAAAGTTGATCTCACCGCGGATTTGTCGGTGCGCAGACAGATCCGTTGCAATTACTTGTTGTATTTTGTCCTCTCAAGAGTCTTCCTTCTGCCGCGGTGCTCTGCAACCAAGCCCACCTTCTTTCTTTGTCTTTTTCTCAGTAGTCCCTTCACTTCTGCTTTCTTGAGTCTCATCCTTATACCAACTTTGCACATCGGCGTTCCAAGGATCCATTCATCTTCACACACATTGGGAACGGTCCCACACCACGCTACAAGAGTTGCAGAATTTCTCAGAGATAACCCCACGCGTGCAAACCAATGCAGCCTCCAGACTCTCCCTCATTTGTCCAAACCCTTCAAAAACACCCTTTCTCGAATGTTGACGTCCCTAAATTTCGGCAAGGCGGGGATTGCTGACGCGACTTCGGTACTTGATGTTGATATGAGTGACAGGACGACAGCTGGAGGGACTATCCATGTGCCCTCTAAATAAAGTGTTGTCATTCGCCAGAAGATAGGGCTCAGATGCTCCTCACCTGTTGAATGCCAGCGTGGGCAATGTCTCAGCGGACGAAGAGATAGAGATAAAGATAGAGTTTTCAGCTCTGCGCGGTATACTCGCATTGTATGCGGGTAAGCGGACTCGGAGTGACTTGATAATACCCTCCCCGCAAGACACTAACCCCTTTTGCTGTTCGGAGTCGGTGTTGCTGCTGCCGCGTGTTTGCGGGGTACAACATGAGTCGCCTGATGTCTACCCGTTTTGGCTTAGACCCGTGGCTTTGTTGTCCTCTACCGAACTCTACCGAACTCTACCTTTGAGGACGAGTTTTATATGGCCGATTAAGGCTCCTCCAGATCACAAAATCCAACTGCTTCACTGCACTGTTTCTTGACATACAGCTTTTCAGATAAGATACTACCAAGACATGTACTTTGAAAATAGCTAATAAATGATTTGTTGTCTTAGGATTGTCTCATTCCTTTCCAGGAAGTATTACTATTAAAGCAACAACATGCCTCAATCGGCCACATCCATATTTCGGCACGGAAATCCCCAATACATGTTTCTGCCGAGGCACGGCCTCATTTTTGAGTTCCATGGAAAAGCCGATCACAAAGCAAAGATAAGACTAAGGCCGGGTCCAAACTATATAATGTGAACAACCCCAACGTAGGAAAATAGCAATACTAGTAGTATTTGCTCTTTGATCATTCTATCACCATCTCGGTTACTCCTGCCGTCGGCTTCTTCATCTCACATCTCAGGTTGGCCGACACCATGCTCTCGTCTACATCAGATCCGGCACCTAGCGGCAGCGTCGCCTATCTTAACGGCAATGTGTATACAGTTAACACGGAACAGCGTTGGGCTGAGGCGTTTATTGTATCGCCTGACGGCATTTTCACAGCCATCGGGTTAAACGACGAGATTCGTCCCATCGCCAAGGAGAAGTCTCTTGTCACGGTCGATCTCAACGGAAGGTTTATCATGCCAGGCATTCATGATAGTCATGTTCACACCTTCCATTCTGGCCTTCATCTTCTTAGCGATGTTCTCATGGACTATGAAGCCGACGAAACGACCATAGATGGCAAGACGATGACGGAGCGTATGAAGTCGGGCTCTTGCGCCTGCGCCTTCCATGGGGCATACGCGGACTGGATTGTCGGGGTACTCTATGAGGCCCAAAACTTTGATCGCGCGGATTTGGATCAAGAGTGGCCAAACAATCCAGTACTCATTCATGGTGGAGGAGGTCACACCAAGTATCTCAACACCGTAGGTCTCCAAAGGGCCGGCTTCGATGTTGCTTCTGAGCCAGATGCAACGCACGCATTCTTTTTGCGCAGGGAGGACGGCAGTCTCACCGGCGCCATCGCTGGCCAAAATGCTATGGGCCGAGCCAGTGTTGCTGTTCCAAGACCGACCCTGAGCCACGTCAAGAGGGCCATTAGGCGTGCCATCCCGGAGCTTCACCGCTACGGGGTCACTTCTTGCCAGGAGGCTGCCGCGAATACTCTTTTGCTCGAGGCTCTGCACGAGCTCGATGCCGAGAACAAGCTTCCGATGGATTATTCGACGCATATTTTGTACCGCAACGAGTGGCTCTCTGGCGAGCTCCTATCAGACCCTGAAAAGCTTATCCGAGATTCTCACCAGTATCGCAGCAAACACGTGGACACGCGATTCGTCAAGTTTATGATGGATGGCACGCCCAACCCGGTGCACCCCACGATTAGTATCCTGGACGAAAACGGGAGCCCGGATATGAACATGATCCTCGAGCCCAATCTTGCCGACTTGATTGAGAAATGGGACAAGAACGGTATGACATGCAAGGTGCATTGCATGGGCCAGGGTGCTGTCAAGGTGACGCTAGATGCTATCAGCCAAGTTCGAAAAGGGCACCCAGACGGGCCCCGACACGAAATCGCTCATTGTTCGGCCGTTCAAGATGGTAAGAAGGAGGACTCAACCTTGTTCAAGTCGGTCTTTTGAGTACCTACTGACAGGAGGCCCAGGTGACTTTGGCCGGTTCCGAGCGCTCAATGTTACGGCAGAAATGTCACCGGCAATGTTCTTCAAGAATGAGTTTGTTGGCCAGCAATTTGGATGGGACTTCCCCAAGATGGTTGAAGCCCAGAACCTCGTCACGATTGGGAGTGATTGGGCGTATGGCATGCACTTGCCTCTGTTCCCATCTGTGGTCCCACTCGTCGAACAGATCGGTTCTGAAGCTATCATCGAAATGCTGACCATCAACGGAGCGAAAGCGGTCAGCCAGGATCACGTAAGTGGCACTGAGCGAGTGCTTGTTCTGTTCGTTTCAACTGCTGACCAATTGCCCAGAGAATTGGTTCTATTGCCCCCGGAATGACTGCTAACTTTATTGCTGTGGATCGCGACTTAACCAAGGGCGACTTCGCGAATGCAACAGTTACGCAGACTTGGTTTGAAGGCGAAGTTGTCTTTGATGGTGAAGGTATCTTCAGGGCTCGTGGTTGAGGTAGGAATGGCTTCACCGGCTCGGCTCTGAAATCAGGTACAATTCACCGCGCAAGGAAGGCCAACTGACAACAGAATGAAAATGAAAACTTTACAAAAGAGAATAGTCACAAGGAGTTTAGTTTTGAGGTTTAGACACCAGCTTGAGATTGTGAATCGGTCTTTAAAAGTCACCAGTCTAGAGGCTTGCAGCCTACAAGATAGATACCTCCCTACCTACTTGACGAAGTACAGGGTAAGTAGACGTAGCGTCTACCGTCAGCCAGTCACTCACGTGATATCGTGACAGTGAGATATCATCAGTCACGTCGCCTAATATAGATTCGATTTAGAGAATGTCGCCCTTGACATGCACAGAACAGCACAAGACATGCTGATACTCATAACTCCCTCGACCGCTGCTTCAGCGTCAGCTTCACCTTCACACAGGTTCACATCAAGCCTTGTCATCCTCCTCTTCTAGCTCTGCTCCGTTTCTCCCTATGAATCTTCCGTTATCTTCCTCTTTGAGCCCTTCGAATTCGCCGATTCAAGCCCACTGCTTCCTTCTTGTTTGAGCCCTTCCAATTCGACCTGCTCGTCAAGCTCTACTTCAGTTTCCTCCTTTCGCCCGTTGGTGGCGGCCTCCTCCTCTTCCCAACGATTAATCTCTGGCGCAACTCCCGTGGCCATGGAGACCTCGTTTATTTCAAATTCGCGCAACTCCCTAGTCTTCGACCTCTACTTCTCCCTTTTTCAACATTTCGTCGTCAGTGGAATCTCCCTCCTCCTCTTCTTCGCCCATCCCCCCCGAAGTACTTGTCTATTAAGGGTCACATAACCACATGGCACATGATCACGGGAGCTAGCCCCTTTGTACATATAGCCATTAGGGCTCCCCCTTTTTTTTTTTTTTTTAAATGCATTAATACATAAAATTCTATTTTTATTAAAGCAATTTGCGCAATTACTTATAATGATAAAAAGTATAATATTATATAATAGCAATTCCTTTTTTTAATCAAAAGCTTCTTTTGTAGGCAAAGATTTATTGAAAATCCGATTTTGCGATTGTATAGCATTTTTTTATTAAACCCCTTTCTTTTTCTTGACCTTTTATATTTACCTTTTTTTGATGATACTTTTAAATGACATAAAAACACAAAATCCAAGGCAAAAATTGGCTAGCCTCTTCCCAAACATTTCCTTATAAACTTATGCCATTTAAAAAAGAAATAAAGAAATCAAAAGCACTCAATGGACGATTTACGTTATTATAACCTATACCCAAATTATCTATAATCCTTTTAAATCTTTTAATACTTATAAATCTCCTATTACTTACAAACCTTAAGCTATTCCAATAAGCATTTAAGACTTTTGTACGCCTTATTATTAAAAGTGAAGATTTTTAATAAGCTTCTTAAATAAGTTGGATTACTAAGCTTGATTTTACCTCTTGCATTATTTTAAATAACCCCGCTTCCCAATTTGGAAATTATAAGGCTAAATTAACAAAAATATTAAAGAAGGTATGAGGACATAACTTTTATAAATTTATTTTATTAATAAAAATTGGATAACCTTTTGCTAATTTTATTTTTTTAAAATAACCCTTATTTTAAGCAAATACTTTGCTGCTAGCAAACTTGCTATCAGCAAGCTTATTATCGCTTTTAATCTCAAACCCATTATTGCTTTTAATCTTTATCGCATTTAAGTCATTATAAAGCTTTTTTATGGCAAACCTTCCACTAAGCCTATACTTAGCCTATTATTATTATCAAAACGCCGCAATCTTTAAAGAATGCTATAGCTTAATTATCAATGGCAAAAACCCCATGTATCCAAATATTAAAAATCTTATTTATATTCCTAATTTAGCTAAAGCAAATGCTATTTTTTGCATTTTATCTTTTCAAAATTATATAAACCTAAAAATAGACGCCATTTAAAATGCATTAAGTAATAATTTATTAATTAAATCCGCAGCATCTTTTTAAGCTTTTTTAAATTGTTTTTATGCAAGATTAGATAAGGAATAAGATAATGATAAAAAAAACCATGAAGGATATAAGGAAAATAAGGAATAGGAAAATGGTATAGAAAATTATAAAAAATATAAGGAAAATAAAAAGCAGAACAATAATAAAGGAAATTATAAAAAATATAAAAAAAATAAGAAAAATAAGAAGGATTATTTAAAAGATTGCAAAAAATTTGAAGAAAATAATAAAAATTAAATGAATTGGGATGATTGCTTTTATAGCAAAGGCAAAAGAAATAAGGAAAAAAATAAAAAATAAAATAAAAATGGATTTAAGGAGGACAATCGCCAAAATAATTATTAAAAAGACTTGCCCTTTGCGCTTTTAAGTTTCAAAGGCCTTAAGGCAAAGGTTATGCAGTATAATAGAATTTGGCTAATAATTATTTATTTACAATATTTTAAAAACTTTGAAGCCGCCTACGGAAAGATTGCTATACAAATCTTATTTCCTATTATTATAAAGGGTATTTCCTAAACCTAATATAATAGCTTACTTGCCCAAGTCTAAAATAACCTTATTCACAATTTGCGATTATAGCATGCTTTATTATTTTCCTGCTTTTAAAAAAATCAGTTTACTTATGTTACAAAGGCCAACGCTTTGCTACACCATTTTAGCAGCAAGAATAGCATTATAATAAACGCGAAAAAATATTTTATAAAAAAGCTTGAGCTATATAATAAGGCCGGCAAAAATAGCAAAAATCTCAAAACTCAGCAAATCCATAGCGATCTTAATCTCATCTTATGCAATTCCATTAACCTTAATTATAAATATAATATTATTAAATACTTCCAAGCTTAAATCAATAGCTGCGAATTAGCAGCTAAAAAATAATAAAAATCTTTTTGCTTTATAATAAATTGGGTGGCTCAGAATACAAAAGAGGCCATGAATAAGAAGAGAAACGAGGAACGCCGATTGGTTTCCCAATGTCCATTTCCCTTATTTTATGGCTATTTTAAATAATTCCAATTTTAACTTAATCAACCTTTATTACCTTTTGATTAATAGCAATAAATAATGCCATTATTTCAGCCAGCCCGATTTATTCCTAGAGATGCGGTGGAGCGTATTATTAAACAATTCAAAATCGTAGTTCAAAAACCCGTTGATTAATAACATTGCTTTTTAGCCCCTATTATTATTGCTGCCACAATAATTATCAGCATTATTAAACCTATTCTTGGCGGCTTTAAATAAGCTTAATACCTTTATATATTTTATAATTTCATGAATTACATTAATCCTCAATATTTATTGCACCTTCAAAAATTAATCGCCGCCAAACCTTAGGCAATAGCAGCTTATATTACAAAGGATAAAAACATGATATAAGTCCTTAAGAAGCTTTACCAGGCCTATGCCTATAAACAAGAATATTATGCAGCAAATGCCTTGCATTAAGAGTCCCTTATTAATTTTTTTATTGCGGAAAACAATTTAAGCAATTACTTAAATTTGATGCATTGCTAAATCCAAATCAAAAAAACCTTATTATTATCACAAATCTTGCTAATCAATCGTTTTTGTCCTTGCTTAATATAAACAATATTATTTTAAAACCTGCATCTCTTATTAATGCCAATAATACCTTTTATATATTTAATATTTTTTGCTCTCTGCCTATATTTATATTACTTAATATTATTTCCTTACTTCCCACGCTGGGAAACAAACATCATCAAACTTATTTTATTAATAGCACCGCTTATACTTTTTTCCAAAAAGCAATTAGCACCATGTTCACTTCCACCGGTTTCCCTTTGCAATTTTGCCTTAATACTAAATTAAGGATTTATTTAATGATTAAAAACCTGCTTTATAAGCACTTCTCAGGCTTATCAATTTATATTAAATCATATGAGATCTTTTTTACAAAAATTGGGGATGGCCCAAAATCCATTAAATACGTACATTTACCTTTTTCTCTTATTATCATTATTAATAATTTTTTCTCTTTCTTCGCAAAAATTTATTTAATAAAAAAGCTGGGCTATGGCATCCTTTTGGGAACCTTATTTTTCAAAAAATACGGCTTTAATATAATATTTGCAAAGCATTCTTAAAACTATAATTATATGCAATAGCAAAACAATCATTTTTGTATTTTTATTTTAAGGCAAGAAAATAAAACGCCATTTAAGGCCTTAATTTATATTGCAAAAACCACAATTATTCTTCCCCAATTAAATGTTAATATTAAGATTTGGCACCATTATTTGCTAATCCGCTAATTAGGCTATTTAATCACATCGCATAAACAAATTGATTTTGCAATTAATATATTTGGCTCCCTTATTAACAGCATATTTAACAATTTCCTAAAACCCCTATTTTATTTTAATTTTAGCCTAATACCCATCAAATTAGTTCAAAAACAAATTATTAGCATCATAAATTGGGTAATTAAATCGTTGGTATAAGCCGAAATGCACCTAGGCCTAGCTAAAAAATTTTAAGGCCTTAATCCTATGGCTTATAACCCAAAAAGAAAGATTTTAAATGATTACCTATTTTTAGCTACTTCGGTTGATAATGTCCCAATTGCAATTAATAAGGCGCAAGTAATAAATTGCTAAATAAACAAACAATATTAAAAAATCCTTTAAATTATTAAAAACAATGCTTGCTTGTTTTGCCTAAGGCTAAAATAATTTAATAATGGAATTTTAATGCCAATTTCATTTAAAAAGAATGCAAATTTGCGAAACCTTAAGCAAGCATCTTATAATATATTATTAAGAAATAAGAAAATTATGGATGAGATTTTAAATCCGCTAAAGGAAATGGGAATAATAAAAAACATCCCCTTAAAAAAGCTTTGTTTATTAGCCTTGCCAGCCTTTATTGTTTATAAGGATAATAAGCTAAGAGTAATTATTGATTTTTGCCGAGTTAATATTAAATTGTATATGGATGCGGACCTTTTGCTAAAGCAAAACAATATCTTATAAGTTATAAATGGCGCCATAATTTTTTTAGTATTTGATATAATTAAAAGCTTTTTCCAGCAGCCGCTTATATTAAAAGATTGCTAAAAAACAGCCTTTATAATTTAATATAAAAAACATAAATAATTTATAATTAGCATTATAAGCCTAGCAAATTTTCTAGCCTTTTTTTAGCATTATATGAAAAAGATTTTTAGGCCTTTTTTTTAAAAGTTTATTTTGGTTTATATAAATAATATTATTATTTTCTTCAAAAATATTAATATGCATATTAATGATTTTTGGACCGCCTTAAGCGCTTTGCCACCTTCTTAAAGCAATTCATTATTAAATTTAATAAGTTCTTATTTTGCATTTAAATCATTTCTTTATACTTAGGCATTATAAATTAATTTAATAACGCGATTGCCGCTGGATATTAAGGCAAATTGAATATTTTGGCTGCCATAACCAATATTATTCAAAGAACAGGCATTAACTTTATTATCCACATTTTCCCTTCATACTCCTTCACTTTGTTTGCTAATAATTTTTGCGATAATTTAATAGCTATTACCTAAATAAAGCATGCCTATTTTTGCGTGGTTTCAGCTAAATTCATTTTGCTTATAATTTATAAATTTTCCAATGTTAGCAGCCTTTTAAAAACCTATAGATCCAAATGCAATTACCAATGATTTTTGTTTTTTATTTAAATTAATCATATTATTAAAATTGCCTGCGCTAAAAGCAAATCCTATTGCAAATGTAAGCAATTAGGTCATCAGGATATTAATTGCCAAAATAAAGAGGTTTGCAAAAACTACTATAAATTTTATGCGCAATTAGCCTATTGCTTTAATCTTAACAACTTTTTTAGCATTAATTAGCAATTAAAAAAAAAGGTATGCTATTATTATAATAGAATTAATTATGTCCACAAAAAGTGCCTTAATAATCCTTAAAATTATTGCAAATAATGCAATAAATTAGGCCATAAAATCACCAACTGCCCCTTTCCTTAATATAAGGAATGCAAAATTATTAATTATAAATACCTTAATTGCTTAATCAAAAAATGCAATAAGTGCAATATAATTAGTAATTATTGAACTAAGTTTATTATTTGCTTTTGCTGCAATAATTGCAAAATTTGCGGCCTTGTTCATAAAGGTTTATGCAACGCATTTAATAAGAATACGGCTTTTAAAGGCAATTAGATCTTCTTTAATGCTTTCAATTAAAATATGCACAAAGTTTGCTATCCTCATTTGTACATTAATTATGTTATTTTGATTTTCAATAATAAGTTGGCAAAGTTTTTTGGTTTATTTATTAAAGCTTATATTAATATCAATTTTAAATTATTAAATATTATAAATATTCAATCTAATAAAATTGCTAATGCTAAAGCCTGCCTTGCGATTTTAATATGATTTGCAATTTTTAGCAATATTGCGCAAATCTTTTTTTTAACATCTTTTTATTAACTCCTGCTACGGCACAACAAATCATAAATTGCCTATTATCTAAAAGCGACGATTTTTTAGCTACCTTCTTTTGCTTTGCCAATTAATTATTGGTTTTTTTTATCTTCTCCGCTAATCGCCATGCTATAATCTCAAACGGCGATCTAATTGTTTTTTATTTAAATAACGGCGCTTATGTCAAAGGTTTTTAATAAATGCAAAATGGTATTGCTTTATGAGTTATAATTATTCCTATGAAGAACTTAATCGCAAAAAGATTTGTAAAAAGCATTATATATTTAATTATTAATTTTATTTCAACCTATATTATTATTTAGGATTTTAAGAACTTTCCTTTAGCTATTTAAGTTGCTAAGGATATATTAGTTAAAAAAAAAATAAAGGCAATTAATGATTTTGCTTTTATAAATATTGTTGCTTTTGCTTAAGACGCAGCTCCGCTAGCTATTATAAAGGTTATTATTAAAACTGCCGCTTAGGGAAATCATATTTTAAGAAACATTGCTTGGTGATTTGTTTTTGCACTTTTTTTTATATTTCATTTCCCATTTTCCTTCCAAATCAAAGATTAGCTTTTTCTTTTAAGCATACCTTATTTTTAAATAAACATTTTATAATTATATATAATTCGCATTTGCAATTTTTTAAAAAGAACTTTTTGGGAAAAAGAAATATTAAAGGTCATATAATCATATGGCACATAATTACAAAAGCTAGCCCCTTTGTATATATAGCCATTAAGGCTCCCCTTTCTTTTTTCTTCTTAAACGCATTAATACACAGAATTCCATTTTTATCAAGGCAACTCGCGCAGTTACCTGTGATGGTAGAGAGTGTAGTGTTATATTGTCTCTGCAGCTTTCACCGTCCCAACATCCTGCACCATCATCGATGCTGCCTTCTCAACGCGAATGTGCAAAGCGGTTCCGCCGGATCATTTATGTCGCCTATGGGTGGTATGTTAAACAAAGAGCAAGATGAGGGCGTCAAGACGAAGAGAGGGATTTGGAGAGTGGGTGAAGTGTCGGTTGATGTACAGAAGATCTTTAGAGCCTGTTAGATTAGTAATGTGAAGACAATGGGAGGATGGAGAACGTACCTGATGACCTATACATTTTTTTCGCAATCAACATATTACGTTCTCCATCAAGCGCAACCTGTCAGATGACATTAAAGGAATATACATCTTTGACTTGACGATTATTCTACACAGCCTCTTGAATGGCCTCCTCACTTCCGCCTTCCAGTGTTCGCAATAGTGTATGTAGTATTTTTGATACGCCCCACTATAGTGATATAGGACCATTTTCAAAAATACTGGGTGATATGGGACTATTCTTAGAAATACTAAGTGATATTACCCTGATATCTTTATATTAGATATCACTGCGTAGTGTACTAAAATATTAGTATGAGGGGTAAAAGTGGGGTAACAACAGGGGTTTCAGCTTAACCCAAAGGTCTAAAGGCCTTAAGCCCTCGAGAAGTGGCAAAATACCCCTTTAAGTCAACTACTTTAAGACTAACGCCTGGTTAACTCAGTATCTTAGTACATTACCGTACATACCGTATTGTCACAGTATTACTACTACCCTGAACAATACGTATAATCTCAGGAATACAGTACAACGTACGTGTGAGACCACCCAAATACGGAGCTAGTAATACAGAACGTACACTATTACGAACACTGCCGCCTTCTAATGCGAAATTCCAGGGGAGTGTGTTCAATGCCGCAAGCCCGATGCCCAGAATATTTGCGCATGCGGATGCGTCCATGAAAGCTAAGGCCGCTTTGCAAAGGCCCGTGGAACGAATGGGTATCTGGCGCAATTGTTCAAAACTACCCAAGGTACTCCTGAGACTTGAAGCTCCACGGCCGTGCTAGTTTTCTTCAAATGCGAGAAAAGAAGAGATACAGGCTCTCGAACCTGGAAATCTATCGGTCCATACTTGGTTTGAACAATCATATTATCGTCAAACTTGCCATCTAGATCCTTGAAGAACTCAACGGCCGCGTTCGCACGCTCTGCTTTCCAGTTGGACTGGTTGAGTTGATCTTATACGAAAGCTCGGAACAGCAGAATACCTCCATGGCAGCCTTCTCAAACATGTTTGCCCCTCGCGCCAGCGTACGATTGTATTGTAATGGGACCAGTTTGGCCTTCTGAGTTTGCTTTGACGAGATATCCGGCCATGTCAGGAATGCGATGATAAATCTGACTGGTGGTTTGTTTGCCAGAAGATCACAGTGGAGACCACAGGATCAGAGGTGCTAAGCCGACGGAAGAGTTCAGGGGAAGCGAAATGCAGAGAAATGTTCAATTAGACTTCGTATGGACAGAAGGCGCCTGCGATCCGCCCAAGCCAATCAGTAGTCTCGGAGCTTAGAGGTGTTGCATTCGCGTTGACGTTGTTGACAACCACTGCATTGACGCAGATGGAACCCAGGAGCCGAGCATACTGAGAAGCTCTAGTCATGTCTTTGACGACATGACCATTCTCAAAGAAGATAGAGAGGCCTCCATACCCACGTTCCACACTTCCATGACTTCCACTTGCGTCGAGGTTGTCCCACTAATTCACCCAACGGATATGCGCATTAGGGTTGGTAGAGTAGTTGGCTTCAAATTGCCCTGCGCGATAGACGAGAGATATTCGAAGGCTCCGTTGAGAGCGGCATGCTCATTTTGGCCCAACGTCTGAACGGTGTCGCCCTTCGTCTTAGCCAGAAATATTAAGACGACCTCAGAAATCACTGCAGATCTACCAATACCCCAACGTTGATATTTGGTTTGGGGCAGTATGCATGACTTCAGGCGAAATTCTTAGGGTGGAGCTTTGCAGTGGGGTAGGGAAATACCCCGACAGGAGAGCTGTGGTCGAGCAGAACTTCCTCTCGAAAAAGAGCCATCTTCCAGGATGCATGAAAAGGAGCTGACTTCGTTTTTAATTGCATGAAGACTTGTGGCTAGAATATTGCTCGTAAAGTTCAACTGCCTGGCTTGAAATGGTTCAAGCTCCCAGAGTAACTATCGTCGGGCTGCAAAGTTCTCGGCTACTCATGTAACAAGAAGGCTGCGCTAACTACAATAATAAAGTTGGTGACGGCAATGGATTGATCACGTGCCTGTAGATGGATATGATGCATCTGATGAGACCCAAGCAATGATAAAATAGCAAAGCATCAAAAATTCGTCAGTCTGTTGCGCGATAGGAATTTGGAAGCAGTCCTCGCCGCACTGCCCTGTTTCGATTCGCAGGTCGATCAACGACTTCCCTCATTGCAGCCCTTTCCACATCTTTGTCTTCTTGCGTGGCGGAAGACTATGATCACTGTGTAAGAAAGCGGTATCTTGCGAGACTATTGCGCAAGAGGGGGTGCCGAGCCAATACCAATTAGGACATCAAGGTCGTTTTGGCAAGAGATGTTAATCAAGACACCAGAATGATACCGCTCGACTAAGTACACTGCCTCTAAAACCACTGCCTCCATGTCATGCATGCGTTCCGGGGCAACTTAATGGCAAGAGAGACTTACCTATGGAAGAAGGAGATTTCACTGCCGCTGACTGCACACCCTAAATCCCGGGCTAGCCGAAATATCTCACCACATTGGTGGGTCCAGAAGGCAACTCATGCCAACCGTGAGATGTATCTCACAGACCTGATCTCATGTCCGACTGGTAGAACGGCTGAGATCGCAATAGGGCTGAAGCCAAGACTACCTCGGCCATCACCTTTATCGTCACATCCCGGAAAAGTTGGGGCTGAGCCGTAGAAATAGCCAACCACGATTCTGTGTAACACATATTGCATTCCATCTATACCCTGTCACCAACGGGAACAGCCAACAGGAACCCGAGGAACTTCCCACTGCATTTCAAGACTCCAGGCTTCAACAGGGACCAGAGCTGATAATGAAGAATCCTTCCCCCGCCTCGTCGACCTCTTTGGAGATTCTCGATTAAGCCCATCACGCACAATGCAACTCTTCTGTATAATTTCTGGCCTTGGTTTGGCCGTAGCAGTGAAATGGGATGGACCAAAATCCACGAATTCTGCCAGTCTGGTAACTGCAAGCATCAGTCCAGGGCCTACCAAGGTCGCTGAGCTGGTGAAGAGGGATGCCTGGCCTGCAAGCTTCTGTGGATTTGTCGGCGGTATTTCATGTGAGTTACTCCAAGGTGTGCAACAACCTCGACTGATGAAGTAGCTCTTGGTGCTACATGTTCACCCCATTCTTCATGCGTCTGGAATACCGACTACTTCGTCGTTGGATGCTGTGCAACTGAAAGCAAAGCGTGCCTCTTTTTCACATCTTGCATCGACGAGAACTCGCCAACTACGGCCGCAGATGATTCTCTGGTCTTCACATGGTAATTGCTGCTTGTACTGCCACACGAACTGAAATTTGACATTTATAGCCGAGGAACAAAGACATGTTTCCAAAACAACTATCCCTCAAATTACAGGCAATGGGTAAGTGGCTCTGCATTTCACCAGACAGTACTGACTGTTTTAGGGATGCGGATACAATGCCACTTTCATTGCTTTGACGTACGGCAATATGAGTGCAGACGCAGCAACAATTCAACAAGCGTTTATCGGAACTGCTGAGCTCATAGCCATGACCACGGTGACGGCCACAGCAAATTACACAGTGACCGCTGTTGGAAATTCTTCATCGAACAGCCCAAGCACCGGTACAATCGTTGGAGCTGCTGTTGGTGGATCGGCCATTCTCGTCGTGGGGGCTGTTATCATTACTGCCCTCCTCTTGAAGCGGAGGAGAAACATCCAACCGGCCACATCAGGGCCAACCAGTCCAGTAAGCAGTCCAGGGATGACAGGGTATGGCAGTGCTCATATGGCTGGCTTCCATCATCCGACTGGTAGCTACTTCAACAAGGACCACTTTCAGCCCATTGTGATGGCGACAGGAAATTCTCCCGGGCATTCGACGCATTCTCAACCACAACTTTATCAGGGATATCAACCACCTCAGCCGAGCCCGAACCACGGGGACACAATATATCAAGCATATCGACCTCCACATTCTACGGGTCCGTTACCCATGTCTCCAACACCGAGAGAGATGGATGCCAGAAGTACAAGAAGCTTTGGCGGGGTATCTCGAAAGCCCGTGGCAGGCCACGAGGATTCGACTCCGCCCTTGCCATTCGTGTCTCCAATGCATTGAGGTTCAGATTAACGATTGATGATTATAAAATTATGCGAACAGGTGTCATGACAGAAACTCGGGGGTTCCATGAATATTGTTCGTAAATGAAGGATTAGCAATGGCGTCCTCAGCTGGCAGCTTTGAGTACCACCCAGACGTAGAGAATTTTTTCTGTGCTGTTGGCGGTAGACTTCGAGAACTTTAGACTGAAAGGATACGATGGCGCACTGAAGTTGACACAGGGTGGCGGAACGTTGTATCATTAGCGAGAAGTACATACTCAGATCACCAGTTCCCAGCACTCACTTTGATACTGGCCGATTCAATATATTGATCTATCAGCGCACAGGAAGTGTGAACACCTCTCTCCTAACCCACCCCGTTTCAAACCAACGAAGGTTTCTTCTTGATTCCCAGAGCAGCTGCATGATCTTTCTTCTTCTTCACTACCCTTTTGAAGCTTGGTGGCGGCATTTCCAAGGCTTCTTCTTTTGTAATTGCTGGCGCTGGTCCAACTCCCGTATTATACTCCTCATCATCGATAACTTCCTCCATGGCTTCATGTCGCCTCATGAATGCTTGCCGAGCAGCTTCTTCGTCTTCTCGGTCCTGCCTCTCTCTTTCATTATCGATGCTTTCTCGTGCAACCGTGACTTCGACCCCATCCTTTCCCATTCTCTCGTTCCTGGCATTTCGAGTCCGGATTTCGTCCAAGGCATCTGCAACAGCCATCTCTCTCTTCGCATCCAGAGTCTTGGTCTCGAGCTCCTGCATCGCGTTCTTCTCTTCCTCTTCTCGTTCCAATCTGTCCAGACGTTCCTCGTCACTCTCTTGTTTCCCAGCCCCGTTCAATCGCCATGGCTCTGTATTTCTCTTCGCCCCTCTCTCGCACTCGTAGTCCATATTCTTGGGGTCCGTCTTGAAGGTAATTTCGGCAGAACATCTTGTGCATCGAATGTAGAACCGGTAGATGGGGATAGAGTAGTACTTCTCTTCAGTGGTCTCTTTGCGCGCATTGAACTTCCGACCCTTGTAAATGTATTCTCCGCAGGCCGTACACTTCATGGGAAAAGGTGCCATCAGTCGAACGGTTTGTACTTTGGGACCGGCTCCTTTGGGGGCACGAGAACGGGTGATCTTCGAGGGATCAAAGTCGGGAGGGTAGTACTTGGTGAGGACCTTTCGTTCAGACATGGCTGGCTAGATGGAGGTGGTGGTTCGCAGGCGATGATGTTGTAGCGGGGCGAACGGTTGGTATTTGTTGGATTCCAGAGAAGATGGGAGGGCTTAGTTGTGCAGAATAGGAGAGTGCTGCAATATGGAGATAGAAGTTGCTGGTGATGTTCTTGAGTTGAGTTGCTTGTACGAGGCGCGCCTGGTGTTGAATTCCAAGGCTGCGTATCTGCATAATTAACATTAGTCTAAACCTTATTTATGCATTTTATGACAGCCAATGCTCTCAGCCTCGCGTCTCCCCAAAAGTCCCCCTCGACGCGACTTCCAAACAAAGCAAATCAGCACAATACAAAACGAAAACCTCCTCAAATTGCACTATCATTGTCTGCGATATACTCATGGTACTCATGCGCATTGATTCATGAAGCTTCTCACCACTTGCGAATGCCCTCAAATCCACAATGGAGAAGTTCTTGCGGGATTGGCGCCAGGATGCTCTGAACAAGCACCAGTACGATTCGGCCATCTTCATAGGTGACAAGCTACTGGCATTGACTCGTGGGGACCTCCTAATATCCCAACTATATCCGGATGCTAATCCTCTACAGAAAACGACAAAGATGCCTTCTGGCTTGCCCAGGTCCATTTCTCCACTGGCAACTACACTCGAGCCCAGAGCTTCCTCTCCAAACAAGATCTAATCACACGAAACCCATCTTGTCGATACCTTGCAGGACATTGCCTGATCAAGCAGAACAGATTCGAGGAAGCACTCAGTGTCCTTGGCGAAAAGAATCCTACCCACCTCATCACCACCGTCAGCAACAGCCGGCGCAAGATACAGCATACGAACGGACACCATAGGGCAGGATCCAAGGCGCTGGGACGAGGCGATAGGCATGGACGGAAGGAGGAGGGGGATCAAGAGGAGGCGGCGAATATCCGATTCGAGGCAGCAATGTGCTTCCTTCGTGGACTCTGTTACGCAAAGCAGAATGCCTTCGACCGCGCAAAGGAATGCTACAAAGATGCGGTCCGGATAGATGTGCAGTGCTTCGAGGCTTTTGAACAGTTGATGAAGAATTGTTTGATGTCTCCAGATGAGGAATGGCAGTTTCTGGAGTCCTTGGACTTTGATGCTATCTCTGTGACAGACGATCCTTCCTCTTCACAAGAGGCTGCCGAATTCACAAAAATGCTCTACACGACCAGACTATCGAAATACAAAAACCCTGCGGCTTTCTCGACGGCGACCGAAACCCTCTCGACACATTACAACCTCTCCAACAATCCCGATCTTCTGCTTTCAAAAGCAGACCTCCTGTTCACCCAATGCAAATTCAAAGATGCATTGACAATTACGAACTCCATTCTCCAAGACGACAAATACAACTTCAGTATATACCCTTTGCACCTAGCCTGCTTGTATGAGCTCCAATTGAAGAATGCTCTTTTCCTTATCTCCCATGATTTGGCGGACAACCACCCAGAAGAGCCTTGTACGTGGCTGGCTGTTGGAGTGTACTATCTTGCCACAAACAAAGTTGCTGAAGCTCGACGATATTTCAGCAAAGCAAGCATGATGGATCCTCATTTTGGGCCTGCCTGGATAGGATTTGCTCACACATTTGCCGCCGAGGGGGAGCACGATCAGGCAATTTCGGCATACTCGACTGCTGCTCGGCTCTTCATGGGCACCCATCTACCTCAACTGTTCTTGGGTATGCAAAACCACATGTTGAACAACATGACTCTTGCAGATGAGTTTCTCAAGACGGCGTACGGGCTTTGCAAAACCGATCCCCTACTTTTGAATGAAATGGGTGTTGTCTTCTACCACCAAGAGCGCTTACGAGAGGCGGTTGGCATATTCAACGACGCCCTCCGAATTGCAGACGAGATTGACAGCGATCCAGCAGCTTGGATATCAACTCGATCGAACCTTGGGCATGCATATCGGAGGCTTCATGAATGGGACCTAGCATTTGCACAATTCGATGAAGTTCTCAGACTTGGAGGCAAGGATCCTTCTATTTTCTGTGCCAAAGGTTTGGTTCTGATGGAACAACATCGCTCGTTCGAGGCTGTATTGGTCTTTCATGAAGCCCTGGCCATATCACCGCAAGATGCCATTGCCACGGAGCTGTTGAACAAGGCACTGGAGGAAACTGCAAGTAGTGGTCCTGATGGAATTGATGACATAGGGGAGGACGACGAGTTTGAAAGGGAAATCGCGCAGAAGAAGGCCGAGGCAACTCATTTCTTTTCCCGCAGAGGTGGAAAAGGAAAAGAGAAGTTCGGGTCGCGGTATAGCAGCGGGATTGGGCTGGACGGCAACGGCAGTCTTATGGACTTGAGTGATGACGATTGATAATGAGGGACGGCATGGCATGGCATTGACGGTGTAAAGCATCATTTGGCGTTTGGGTGGAAGGAAATGATGATCAACGTTAACCTGGGTCGGTGTCATGGGATGAACAGCATTATATTGAGATGTATACAATGATAATACAAGAGAGCCCGGGCTCCCGATCAAGACCATGCCGAACTCCAGATTCAAATGTGGCACACGCCGCCAAACGCCAAATAAAGTAGAGTAGACCCATATGACACTGCGTCCCTTCAAACATGAGTTTTCAAGTGAGTCTCACTTTCCAGCCCTCAAACGGATATTTCCTTTCTCTTCCCACCCTTGACTCCATATCTCCATCCAATATATCCAGCCATCCCCAGCACACTTCCGGCACCAACTCCCCCTACAATACCCCTCCATCCCGTCACAGTCCTCCTAGTAGCAGCCGCCAGTCCTCCCGCCGCCATAGCAGGATACGTCCAGTCGTCACACTCCAACTGCCCCTGGTTTTCTAGCAATCTCCAGCTGCGATCCCGCCATTCTATCTCCTCCTTCCCGCGCATTTGCATAGGCAGACCTACTGCCATTAAACCGAGGCCAGCAAGTGTGCCTATGCCGGAAGATCGCAGGAGTATAGTGGTGAGTAGTGAGGGCGGAATGCGAGGTGCGAGGATCTTGAAGTTGCGGAGGGTGAAGATGGCAGAACTAATGCCAACACCGATGAGGGAACCGGCTTGGATGCCGCGCGTGAGGACGTGAGTTGTTAGGATGGAGTAGTAATATGGTTGCTCTTCGGCGTAGGGGGTGTGTGGCCAGAGGCGCGACATGATGGGTGGTGGTGTTCTGTGGATGTTTGTACTTGCCGTGGTCCTGCTGCTTGTGCTTCGAGTCTCTGTATAAATGTATTTAAGACCAAGCCGTTCAGCCGGCGTATTAGAGGATCCGATTACTGTCAATTAATGGAAGCAGGAGACGGAGATAGCAAGGGGGTGTTCTGAGGATGAAGAGCTTCTTTTATCAGAAGGAGGTTTCTCAGCAGCCTCGAAGCATTTAACATACGATGAGCCAAAATCTTGAACGGTTCAATATGGAGACTGACCAAATACAAAGAAGGTCGGTATCATGACATCGCTAATCGAGTGGAGTTCCACGCCATTGGATATCAAAGCCGTGCTGTTGGTACGATGTTGTTGTGGCTGGGACTGGCGATATCGAGGAGTTTCCCAGCTACGGCCGAAGAGGAGACATCCTGTTCACGCTAGCAGATACAGTGAGGGATCAGCGATACGCGAGTGCGAGAGAACAACATCAACATCAACATCGTTGAACACAGGTTACATATAGAACCTGCATTGAATATTTTTTCCCATATCGTTTTAAATATCCTGACCAACCATCTAACCATTGAGTATTTTCTCCCTTTCCTAAACTCGATCTCCCGTCAGATTATGAGACGGCTCTTTCTGGCTTAGCGTCCAAAGTCATTCTTGCCGAGTCATTTGAGTGCATCTGTTTACCCGTTGACTTTCCGACAATTCGTTAGCCGAAGCCGAGGATGCGGAAAGAGAGCTGCGGCATCACATCAATCACCCCGCAGTACTTCGCACCGCGAAGCCCCTCCATAGGTCCAGTATCCAAGCCAAATTTAAGGTATATCTAGGTACACGGTAGGTTTAAGTAAGTCTTACATCACGGGAGCTCACTCATGTTCTTCTCTCCCACTCTCACTTTGAATCAATTTCTTGCTCTTCTTTCAGCACCCCTCTTTCAAACAATTCCTCGCAAATATGAGCTCTTCCGCAGTCCCAAGAAAGCTCTGGGAGCACCCCAATCCAAAAAGTACAGAAATGTACCGATTGATGCAAGAAATAAACCAAAAACACAATCTAAAACTGAAGGTCGGGCCCCTGTTCCAAGCTTCGTTCCTGGCTAACAGAAGTTCACAGACCTTCTGGGAGTTATATCAATACTCAATCAACAACCGGGCGCAGTTCTGGGATCAGGCTTTCCATTTCCTAGATATCATACATGATGGCTCCTACGAAAAGGTCGTGGATGAATCTGCGCGAATCGATTCTGTGCCAATATGGTTCAAAGGAGTACACTTGAACTTCGCTGAGAACCTTCTCTACTCAAGAGAACCGGGTGCACCATCGTCGAAGCGGGGTAAAGTTGACAAGGAGGACAACAAAGTTGCTGTGACTGAAATCAGAGAGGGCTATACAGAAGTTCGAGATGTTACGTGGGGGCAACTAAGAAAGGAGGTGTCAGTCCTCGCGGATGCGATGAAGGCGCATGGAGTGAAGAAGGGTGACCGAGTTCTTGTCGTTGCCAGTAATTCGGTTGACACCTTGAAGGTCTTCTTTGCCATCACGACTCTTGGCGGACTTTTCAGCAGCAGTTCGACAGACATGGGAGTGCAAGGTATTTTACAGAGGGCTTTGCAGGTTACACCCAAGGTTTGAATGGACCCATTCCATGCAAGGCTGCGATTGACTTTGGCAGTACATATTCATGGACGACTTCGCAATATACAACGGGAAGGAAGTAGAGCTGAGAGACAAAATGGCACATATTGTGGAAGGAATGAAGGATATCTCTGAGTTTCAAGGGATGGTCTCCATGCCTCGCTTTAAAGATCCAGTCAACATCAGCAAAGTTTCGAGAACGGAGACTCTCGCATCGTTCGTCTCCAAGGCAACTGGCAAAGCTCCCGATTTCGAACCCATGGCTTTTCACGATCCATTCTTCATCGCATACTCTTCTGGGACAACAGGAACACCAAAGTGTATTGTCCACTCTGTTGGTGGCTGCATTCTGTCTTCGGCTAAAGAAGGTAAGTTGCATGGGCAAGTCAATGGAAAGAGTGTGGTCCTGCAATACACCACCACAGGTTGGATCATGTATTTCAGTTCCGTCATGAATCTCCTCGGTGGTGCTCGAGTCATCCTCTACGATGGAAGTCCGTTCCAGCCAGATCTCAAAACATTCGTTAGAATCCTTGGCGAGCAGAACGTTACGAACTTTGGAACAAGTCCCAGGTGGATGCATGAGATGCAGAAGAACAACATCTCGCCAAGGGAAGTCACAGATCTGAGTGCTCTGAAACTCGTGACGAGTACTGGGATGGTGTTGAGTGATCAGTTGTTCGAATGGTTCTACGATCTTGGGTTTCCAGCTCAGGTTCAGCTGGGGAATATTTCTGGTGGTACAGATTTGGTATGTCCCATGCGGAAGCTGATATCTGTGAAATTGTACTGATTCATCTCTAGGCTGGTTGCTTTGGCGGGGTAATTCCATCCTGGCCCTTTCCAAACTCATTTGCTAACAATACAGCAAAATCCTCTCACCCCAGTTTATGTCGGAGGCACCCAAGGTCCAAGTCTCGGAACTCCCGTGGAAGTTTACGACTCCCTTATTGAAGGTGGAAAGGGGATCTCTGGAGCACCAGTTCCTCACGGGACACCCGGAGAATTAGTAGCACCTACTGCCTTCCCCAACATGCCTGTCTATCTCTGGAACGACCCGAATGGATCCCGATACTTCGGGGCTTATTTCGAAAAGTATGATAATGTCTGGACCCATGGAGACTTTGTCATGTTCCATCCTGTGACAAAGTCCCTATTGTTCTTGGGTCGAGCAGACGGGGTTTTGAATCCAAGTGGTGTACGCTTCGGCAGCGCGGAGGTATACTCGATTATCGAGGAGAAGTTTCCTCAGATTGTAGACAGCATCTGTGTTGGGCAGAGAAGACCTACAGATAGTGATGAGAGTGTGATGTTATTTTTGCTGATGAAGCCTGGAGAGAAGTTCACGACCGCGCTGGTGAATGATGTCAAGACCGCGATCAGGAAGGGATTGAGCGCGAGACATGTCCCGAAATATGTGTTTGAGACCCCGGAGATACCTGCAAGTCCTTCCCATTTCTCATCCCCGGCCGTGCTAACATTAAATTCAGACGACTGTGAATCTGAAGAAGGTCGAGCTACCTGTGAAGCAGATTGTCTCCGGGAAGATCATCAAGCCTAGTGGGACGCTGTTGAATCCAAAGTCGTTGGATTACTACTACCAGTTTGCGAAGGTGGAGGAATTAATTGAGCCGAAGAGTAGATTGTAGGATAGCCTAGATAGAACAATCGGCCAGATGCCGTCTGTTTTTCCCTGCTAGAAGAGATGTTTTGTCCTCGCTGAAACCCCTCTTTCTTTCTCGGTGCTCGCTAATCTCCCTGAAATGATTGCAACGGACAATTCACTGGTCGCATGAGTGGCTCGTTCTAAGACTTCCATTGATGTTCTAAATAGCGTGTTCTTTTCTTAGCTCTCGAAAGATTAATTCGGGCTGTCCAGTCACAACCCCGGGAATTCATCAGGGAAGGAAGTGGCTCAGAATATTTCATTCAATGCAAAATCCCCCATCGTGCACCGGGCAGATGTAACGCGGGAGATAAATTACACTCCTCACATGAATCCTCTGTATCCAAGCAGTGCCTTGAGTTCTTCCTCCCAAGGTTTCTAACTCTATTAAATAACATGTGTTGATCCATGAATTCTACGACGTCAGCATCGAACCTGCTCGCATCCTTCAAGAAGGGAAATTGCCTAGATCTCTTCCACATGTTCGTTTCTAGACGCGGTAAAAGATATATTGACCTCAGATCAAGATGCTTCATCATCAGACCTTAGATATTCAGGGCTGGGATGTCAAACGTCTCGTCGACTCGCCACATACGCGGAGGCGTGTTTGAAGTCATATAATCGCCCCAGTATACACAGATGTGACCATCATCAAATCCCTCGCCTTTTCCTGATGGCGAGGGTAGGTTTCGATGCCATTGAAGTCAAGCCTTGAACCATTTCTTCAAGGTGTTTTTCATCCTGCAGATTCTCACGCATCTATCGTTCAGCTTCATTGGTGTACGACGATGGGAGTCCGAAGAACGATGCAACATACATGATACCTGTTACCACGACAGGGAAAATCAATCTGCAGTACCGTGCTGCAAACCGGTTCGCCCATGCTGTGGCCAACGAGGACGGCGTTCTTGATATCCTCGACTTAAAGCCCGGCGGCGAGTCGGCGACGGAGCGAGCGCATATTTCCTGACTGAATAGTGCTTGAAGGACCTCGCTGCCGCCATGACCAGGCAAGTCGGATACTGTTGTAGGGGGAAAAGAGTGGTGATTGTTTGTGCCAGAGAGATGATTCGCAGGTCTACGCGTGGATGAAGACAAGGGCGCGATGGGTGTCTGTTCAAGAGCTATGACGAGAGAAGTTGACTTGGCTGTCGTTGAAATGAATGGACTTTTTGACTGGAACGGGCATTGGTGTTTGATCAGTTGATCGATTAGGCTGCTTCATGGGGCCCCATGGGTTTTTTTATATCCCCCATGGGGGATTTTATTTTATAAAAATGCATAACTATTCATAAATATTCATTAATACCCAGTTAATACCCATAAATTCTTGATTTTATTTAAGAATTTCATAAATAATGTAAATTTTATGAAAGAAAATCCCCCATGGGGGACCCATGAGGCCCTATCGAACATTAAATCTTTTAGATAAAGGTACAGAAGTAGGATCTCAGCCTGGAAAGACCATAGATCCAATATCCCCTCTGAAAATAGCGGTGTTTACACCCCTATTTCTATCGTAATTGGGATGTAATTCTCTATCTACACCTTTACCTTTATCAGGTTTTTGTTCTGTGTCCGAATCTGGATCTACATCCATAGCATTGTATAACTTAGGTTTAGTAACTGGGCGGGGTGGTTGGGGAAAACCCATGAAAATCCCGCCCCATGAAGCAGCCTATGATCGATGAATTAAGACCAAGGTGATAGAAGATAGTGACGACGATAGAGTTTCTGTCTATGCAGCCATGTTAAAAGTCCGGCAATTTTTAATTTTGCTGCAAAGTTGTTTGGTAAGGAAGGGAATGTTTATGAAGCAGTGAAGTCTTGTACGAACCACCATCTTTTGTGGGTATGGCTAACATTATATCATGCCGATCAAATGTACGTCCACCAGATCCTTTCTTGGCAAATGTCGCCCTCGGACTAGGCGACGGAGTGACATCCAGAAATGTAGCTTTGTGCTTCAGGTAAAACAAATACACTAAAATGCAACATATCTTGGTTGGGACTGCGTGCAAGACAATGATAAGATTCAGACAAATGGAACGAAAGTTCATTGTTTAAACCACTCAATGCATATGACAGGTAACTCCTTCAGGGTGTCAAGCACCCCTTGGTGCTTTTTTGAAAGTCATGTAATCTGTATGTGCGAGACTTTGCTAGGAAGGTCCCACGCCATGGAGGAGACAAGCATAGAATGCTCACTGATTGCCCCAGCTGTGAAAATCGATCTGACTATTACCACCATAAAATGCAACTCGAAATTTAAACCAAGAAGCGCATCGTGCCGATATGTGCTTCCGAATTTCAAGGACACTTGAGATGGTCTCCTATCGCAAATCGAGAGCACATAGAATCAACAACAACGGCAAACCTAGGAAATGGAGGCTTATTGAAGTTCATACGTTTGCCTTGTCGTCAGTCGCATCTAAGATCGGCAACTATCTTGCATCATTGTCACCGAAAGGCCATCTAGGCTGCATATTGTGATGGGAGAGCCTGAGAGGCCTGAGAAAATGCTTAATCTGCATCTTCATCATTTCACTGCACTTTAATGTACCATTGTGTTTCTGGATATGTAGTACATACTTTGAGCTGTCAAGTCTTTGGATGGACCGATGAAGAACTTTCTCTCGTCATTTTTGGGGAGGAGGGCGCGGCGGCTAAGGGTAGAAGATGAAAAGAATGGACCTGCACCCACTCAGGCCGAACACTCTGGAGGAAGGGCTTAGAAGTAAGAGATATCCTCCAACGGCGATAAGTCTACATGGTTTCTAGTCCAAGAAGAGGGTATCATGTGAAGAATGTTGGAGTAATAATAAGCTTTTCTTGCTGGCAGTGTGGGTTGGGCTCATGTTTAGCGCTTGGGTTGCAGGACCAACGACCTGGGTCACTTACCAACAGCAAAGGCCAACAACTCTAAAATAAGCCCGCATGCAGCAGGCCTCGTTAGGATTTAAGCTTGAAAGCGAAAAAATAAGTTTATAATTCGTGGGTTGCCAACCAACATGGCAATGGGGGCGTGGGGTGTGTTGCAGCCTCCACGCCTTGGCATTTTATTTGGAGTGCTTTGGCTTCAATGACAATTCACCACGACGTATTGTTCCGCATGGTACATATAAGTGCAGTGATCTTGATCTCTTTCTCCTGTTTCGTCCGTCAAATCCAAAGAGCAGACGCAGAGGCGAAGAACCTGTGAGCGATAGGTAGGCGATCTGACCTTTCGGCGGTGAGCCCGGCGACAAATGGGACCACCAAGTGCAATGAACAAACAGAGACGAACCGTATAAAAGCCAGTGCCATGCATTAGAACTGCTTTGCTAGCTATCATACCTGGTCTTCATTGGTCTGTCACAGTCGATATGGGTCAGATCCGAAAACATCACCAGCAGTTGAGTGAAGAATCAGTGTCTGGCTCCAGGACAGCTGCCGGCCTCCACTATCACATTTCCAGGACCGACATGTGTCTTGTTACTGAGACAGTAGGTCTGTGGCAAGTAGCAGCTTCCAACTGGCCAGAAGTGAACCCTAGTACATGCTCCAAAAATGATTGATGGTGGTTGAAAGTTGAGGAAACTCGCAAGAAACAAACGGTCGCCACGTCGGCAACGTATCCTGTTTTTCTAGAGCCGCTTGGCTGCTGAAGCCCAATGAGGTTGGGTTTAAAAGTTTCAAAACAAAGACTTGTGCTGACTCCTCATAACCAGGTAAGCTCGCCAAACGAGCCAGCTGGACAGGCAACCTGCTCGCGGATCAACTCCAAAGACGGCCTTATATGCCTAGAAAACGCTTCGACCACGAGATGATTGAAGGGATGAACATTGCCACTTTGGGATATAAAAAGTAATTGAGCCGTCCAAATTCATGCGATGCGATTGCCCGGGAAATTTGGTAAATCCGTGGTTGATGCCGCGTGGCTGAGTGCGCGAAATCTCGGGACTTGCGCGATGATCATCGTATGCATCGGAGCGGGGTTCATTTAGAGGTTTCATAC
This sequence comes from Helotiales sp. F229, assembly GCA_002554605.1. NCBI lineage: Eukaryota > Fungi > Ascomycota > Leotiomycetes > Helotiales > Helotiales sp. F229. Next base: position 6,252,765 of record MXAW01000006.1, on the reverse strand, counting down.
AGAATGAGAGGTGGCGGTGAGTCCGAAGAGAGACATCTCGTGATTCTGGTCCTTTCTATCCAGCCAGCCCCTTTCTTCAACTCCAAGATCAGGGAAAAGTTTGATAATAGCCGCTCGCCAGAAATTAAGACAACGAGTAAGATCCATCAACTAAGTATTCTGTGATCACACGAGGATAATGTTCTATACAGGTCTGGAGTTTGGCAAAGGACTTGAGGATAAAGTCCCGACTTTCCTATTTGATCGTGCCCAGACACTCCGAGTTTCAACTTAACGGATAGGACTTCGCTAGTCGGCGTCAGCCAGACTTCACCCAGCCAGTCAGTGGCCAAGGGCTCAGGGAGGGAGACTGGAGACCTTCGGACGGCCAAGCAGAATGGCAAGACAGGGGATGGGTGTGACAAAATAGGGGGGGCAGAAGGGACAGGCTCAGGGCTTTTCCAGCCTCTTCAGGGGGCCAGCCTCGGCAGCTCAGGGGCCAGCATTCACTGGACCGGCTGGAACAGGGGGGCAATGCGCCGTCTGCGTGGCTCTGGGACGAAAGGCCTTCTCACTGGCCAGCCACCCTGAAGGCCCTGCCAAGCTTTGCTGTCCCTCCGCCGCTATCATAATCAGAATCATACGTAGTAATCATAATCATAGGCGAGAGGCGATCATTGACTGTACTGTAGGCCCATTGGCCACAGAGACATCCTTCGAACGCACAGTGGCACGCACGGCAAAAAGCACCTCCTGCACTGCACTGCACACATCTGCTCACGATCCTGACTTTCAGGAGACGGACGGACTGATGTTGCTGGTGAGATGTCATATAGAGCTATCTTCTTCGTTCCTGGCTAGACTGTTCTTGCAACAGCCGACATATCTAGTCAGGGGCAGCAGAGCAGAAGGGTGATGTGATCGGGGGCAGGCACTATGTTTCGCCAACCATCGAAACAAATGTTCGTCAGCCTATCGAGCCCCTGGGCATTCCGCACAGTCAAAGCTCGTCCGAACAACGTCCGTCCCTGTGCCCAATCGATAGTCTAAGCTTCACATTTGCTAGACCTCGGTGAGGCAAGCTGGCCGAGTGGTTGACTTGTCTCTCAAGCTTTCAGAATCATCCAGCGCCAGCTGAGCATAGAGTGGCGTTTGTGGAGCCATCACAGCGCGCGTTTGACAAGCAGGAGTGTCTTGGCTTCGACCTCCAGTGGCCAGTGAAGGCTGTGTTTAACATACACCCTGCAGCAATCCTCTCAGGTGCAAGCAAGCTGGGGAACGCAGGGGTCATGGTAGTGCGTGCTGGAGGTGACCCTTCGCCCACCCCTTTCAAGAAAATAGCCAGAATGGCACAGACAAAGGATATAAGATGGCCGGCGACGCTCTGTTTCAATTTTTTCTTTCTAGATATCGACTTCCTTGGCATCATTCTCGAGTACTCTGCATTTTTCTCGGGCTAGTCCTTTTGTTCTTCGTCTTTTAGATTCTTTGCCTTCAACACTTGCCTGTGGCAGTCTCAAACACATTCTTTCACCAGACCTCGACTTTTCGAGCACTCACACAGACCACACGGTGACTCCGTACATATACAACTGCCAAGTTACACTCCTTGAACAATCTCATCCACAGAGAACATCTCGTCCGGAACGACTACTCTGAACCAAAATCAACATGCTCTCATCAACCACTCTCGCCGTCATCGGACTTGCAGCTCTCGGCAGCTCGCACATGATCATGAATACACCCGTCCCATATGGGAAATCTTCTCTCAACAACTCTCCGCTGTCTTCAGACGGCAGCGATTTCCCCTGCAAACAGCGTCCCGGTGTCTACGAAGCAGAGGGTGCCAGCAACGTATATCCTCTCGGATCGACCCAAAAGCTTGCCTTCACTGGAAGTGCCACACATGGCGGAGGATCCTGCCAAGTCTCTATTACATATGACAAGGCTCCAACGAAGGACAGTGTCTGGAAGGTCATCCACTCGATCGAGGGCGGCTGCCCAATACAAGGTGTCGCTGGAAACAACGGCGACGACGCCAAGACTGTGAACCCAGATACTTACTCCTTCACTGTTCCCACGACCTTGCCTACTGGTGAGGCCACTCTCGCCTGGACCTGGTTCAACAAGGTCGGAAATCGCGAAATGTACATGAACTGTGCTCCCGTCACACTCAGTGGTGGCTCCTCGAAGCGTAGCTACGAGGATGAGCTCTTGGGCCGCAACGCTTCTCTCATCATTGAACGGGACATCGCAACACTCGGTGCCCTCCCAGACATGTTCGTTGCAAACATCGGCGGCAGTTGCAAGACTGTTGATTCCACGGACGTCATCTTTCCCAACCCAGGAGACGCATTGGTCCTCTCTGGCCAACAGACCTCAACTGCCCTGGCTAAACCCACTGGGTGTGCAGCCGGCTCGGGCTCGCCACCAGCAACACCAACCAAAGGAACAGGATCCGGCGCAACATCCGCTGCCACACTTCCAAAAGCGAGTACGACTGCTGCCAGCATTCCTGGGGGAGTCTTCGCTACCGTACCAAACCCAATCGCGACACAGGCTCCAGTCGCTTCTGCCAAACCAGTTGTATCTGACGCTCCAGTTGCATCACCGGCTCCCAGCGTCGCCCCAGTAGCTCCAGTCGCCTCTCCAGTCGCCCCTGCTCCGAGCTCCGGAACATCCAACGGTACAACAGGCTCAGGAACAGCCCAAGTCGCTGGAAGTGCATGTGCTACCGAGGGAATGTGGAACTGCATTGGTGGTACATCTTACCAACAATGTGGGAGCGGTACTTGGTCTGTCGTCCAGCAAGTTGCTGCCGGTACTTCCTGCTCCGCTGGACAGTCTTCTGCCATCAACATCACTGCCAATGGCAAGGCCAAACGTGCCATCAGATTTTCCAGCGCTCATGTCCGTCGCCACCTCCACAAGTCCTAAATCCATGCTTCATCGCCGGCCGATAAGCACAGTCTTTCTTTTCTTTGAATCTGGGGAACACAGCATAGGATGGCGTCTGGAAAATTTCTTGTACATACCCTTTTGGCCATTCGAGGCGGAGTTCGGGGAGTGGGAGAGTAGATGTGGATCGATATACCAGGTGAAGATACAAAAGAAGGGCACTTCCCACAGAAATAGCCCAAAGAATCAAGACACTCTTTGATATGACAATGTGCTCCTACCAGTGTGACCTGACGTGATAGCTGATGTTGTAGCTCATGTGATACCTGATGCGATGAAATAGTACCGCGACCTGTGTAGCGATCGTCTCTCTTCAAAATTAACTTTATGCGGGGGGTGTCAGGAAACAATTGACATGTGCAGGGTGCACGAGCAGCACGAGCGAGCCCCTGAGCAAAATTCGTTTCAAGGATTGCGTGCGCGATACAAAATGGAAGATCAAATGTGACAGCGGAGTATTTTTGGACTTGGCGAAGCTAGAGTCAAATTTTAAAACCGACAGCACGCCGAATCGTGAAGTTAAAGTTCATGGTTCAAAGTCAAATGAGAAACAAAGAAAAACAAGACCTCGCGATCTGATCTGCGAATACGGGAAGATCGGTTCGGCAATCGGTGTTCAGGGCCTTACGAAGTTAAATTAAGCGAAATGTGGGGTAAGGTTATCCCGTCCCCGTCGACTTCCAGCTAACACAAGCTCACAACCATCAATACCCCCTCCTCAAGCCTCAAGGAAACCTTCTCCAACACTTGCACCACTTGGGTCTGGCGTAGAAGGATCCAGCCCTTCGTCCGCACAAGAACAGCTACCTATTTCCCACCATTCCTAACATGGCCACTCTCCACCTGGCCCATCATGTCTCCCCTCGTACTAAGACCCCGAGGAGTTTGCCCATCCTTCATCCCTCTTGATTGAGTACCGTTGACCTCATTCCGTCAATACACCATCATCCAGTGTAACTTCGAGACACGTAGCAGCTTTCCGACAAATCTACTCTCAAGACCACTTCTCTTGGAGAACCCAAAATGTCTGACCCAAACCCCACTCCGACCGTCGATTATGGTAGAAATACGAACAGGGCAGATGTTTTGATCGTTGGAGCGGGCATTTCCGGTATGACAACTGCAATTGACATGATCCGCAAAGGAAATGGACGGAACTTCATCATCGTTGAGAAGGGCAATCAGGTTGGAGGTACATGGAATGATCAAAGATATCCTGGCTGCTGTTGCGTATGCCGTCCAATCTCTCATCCCTAACATTGCTAATCCTTGACCAACAGGACGTTTGGAGCCATTTGTATTCCCTTTCATTCGAACCAAATCCGAGTTGGACTCGAGAATATCCCGGACAAGAGGAGATCCTTGACTATCTCATGGACCTTGCACACAAATACCAACTGTACAAGCACATTCGCTTCAATTCGTCTGTGGATGAAGCTCGGTGGGACGAGACAACGTATACATGGAAGACAAAGATCGCTCGGCTAGGAAGCAAAGACTCTGAATTCGGACAGGACTACACAGTCACTTCGGACTTCCTCGTCTCTGGCGTTGGACAGCTGAATATTCCGAAATACCCTGAAATCAAGGGAATCGACTCTTTCTCGGGAAAGTTAATGCATTCTGCTAGATGGGATTGGGATTATGACTTGAAGAACAAGAAGATCGGTATCATTGGAAATGGTGCCACTGCCGCCCAGATCATTCCAGAGATTGCAAAAGTCTGCAAAAACTTGACGGTTTTCCAGAGAACTCCAAATTGGGTTATACCTCGAGACGACAAACCTATCACCCCCATGCGACAAGCCGCTTACAAATACATTCCATTTGTGCGCCGCAGGCATCGTGCGGGCTTGATGGATTTCAGAGAATCGTTCTTTGACGTGGTTTTCGATGTCAAATCGCCTGTGCACGAGTTCATGATGTCCGTTTCCAAAGGTCATATGGAAACGCAGCTCCCTGGAGACCAGTATGCCAAGTTACGTGAGCAGTTACAGCCCCATTATGCGGTTGGCTGCAAGCGAGTCATCATTACTGACGAGTATTTCCCAACCTTCACCAAGCCCAACGTACTTCTCGAGACAACCTCTATCCAGGAGATTACACCCAACGGTGTTAAAGTCGAGGGCGGAAAGGAGCACGATTTTGACCTCCTTGTTCTGGCCACCGGCTTCAAGACTACTCAGTTCATGTACCCGATCAAGATATATGGCTCAGGCGGCAAGTCAATTGAAGATATCTGGTCTTCTGGTGCCTCTGCATATCTTGGAATGACAGTACCCGCTCTCCCCAATTTTAGCATGCTCTACGGTAAGCCCGCCCATCTCTCCTGCTCTTGCCCCCCGATGTTAACCCAACTCAGGCCCAAACACGAATCTGGGACACAATAGTATCATACTCATGATCGAAGCCCAGGCTCTGTACATCAATACCTTGATCAGTAAGGTCAAGGCAGCGAAATCCCACGGCGGAAAGCTTCGGATCGAGCCCAAGGCTAGAGTGGTGGAAGAGTACAACAAGGAAATCCAATCTCGCTTGGCCGAGTCTGCATTTGCAGATCCAAATTGCAATTCGTGGTATAAAAACGAGGCAGGCTTGATCACTAACAACTGGGCGGACGCTGTGATTCCGTATCAGAAGATGACCAGCTCCATCAACTGGGATGACTTCGATACCAGTGGTTCAGGAGCGGATGAGATCAAAGCAGAAGGAACAACCAAATGGGCCAGGGTGATTGAAGAGACTCAAGTGTCGAACACAGCGCTTCTCGCCGGTCTTCTCACTACAGCTGGGGCGGTAGCTGCTGGCGCTCTGTACCGAAATTCCTTGAGGGCTATGTTGACTCGTTGAGAAACTGAGGCATGTATTCAGTCTGCTCCATTTTTTTTGGACAAGATTCTATAGGCGCAGGTGTTGGTGAAGTATTTTTCTGGATCTTCTCAAGTCTTAAGATTCTGTCATAGTACGGGTTGTGAATCACCATTCCCATTTCCATCCTGCTCCAGCCTTTATCTAGCCAAGCTGCCGTGCCATCTCGTGTCATCTACTCTACTAACGCAAGCGTACTGCTTCGATGCCTGGAGAGAGAAAGTTTCCTTGGTCTGCTAATCTCCGACAGCACACTTTCGCCAGCGTCGCTTTGCTTCTGTCAATATACAGGCTGAGGGGTCGAGCGTGGGTTGGGTTTTTCGTGTAGCGTTAGACCCCCCCCAGTTTCAATGCTTCCCTTTCTTCCTCGTCGCCGAATTATCATCCTGCACAAAACCTCCGTTCACAAACGAGTCCCTCGCAACAGTATTGATAATGCTAAATCTCTTAGGTCCCAATTGGTGGCCGCCATACCCTGCGATGTTGGGAATGTTAGAAACTACTCACATTCACATGTATCAGGACCAGCTTTGGGAGCAACAGGGAGCAAAGTACTCCCGAAATATTCGATCGAAGGGGAACGGTGACTGCCCGAACAACGTACATCTGGTGACCACAACCATCACATTCCATATATCCATCAACTGCATCAGATGTAGCACACGTCCTCCAGCAGCCGTCTCCCCATCATCATCACAGTCCTGATATGCCACCCCGTTATCTCCCTTGATACGCCAGGCGGTTATATTGTGTGTGGCGGATCGAACTTTCTTGTCACTGTCCAACAGGTGTGAGAGGTATAGTTTGGCCTGGTCTGGCGAGGACACGGGGGCCGCCCGAGCAATGAAGACCGATTTCATCTCCACCACAACCTCCGAGAGTGCCCATGGAATATTTTGCTCGATCGGTGAATTCTCTTCGGCGGTGGGTGCGGTGCATTCGTGGCTTTTGTTCTGAGGCGAATCTGCGACCTGCACAACCTGTGCTTCGACCGTTGCTGGGAGAATGCTGTTCACCTCCTCGATGACATCGAATAAACAAACTTCCCCTGGCTGGTAAAGCCTCCCGAGAGCATTGCGGAAGACATTGACAATATGCGCAGCATCGCCTTTTCGGGTGTGACCTCCTGAGCTCTCTGTCCCGAGGACTGTTGGCGGGGTAGCGGGGTAATCATCAGGAAAGCTCAATCTCAGCGAGGTGTCGTGTTGAGGAAGTTGTAGCACAAAGACATTATGCTCAGTGGTAGCAACAAGAGAGTCGTCTCCATAAATGGAATTGATGGCCTCGATCTCATTTTGAAGGTCTTCATTCATCTTGAAAGCTGGATGAGGACCCAGCACGGTAGTTTGTGGACCTTCAGCGCTTAGCTAAATGCAACCGCAGGCGCTTACAGTGTCGCTAGCTAGGTAGCGTGTTTCGGCACATGCTATTCTGAATTGTTCTCCCTCTTCTCGAACCATTCTCTCGAACATTGAAATTTGCAGCAGTCGACGGCCACAGGTAATTCGAGATTATGAACAGAGATAGTACTTCATTGGTCCGCCGCGATACATGAGACTAAGTACGGGCTGTGAATACTTCCAATATTCTGTATTTCCAACCATAGATGATGGATCCAGCTTATCGCGAATTGCAGAACAACATCCGCTGCAGAGGCCCACAAATACTGCCAGACAACCAACGAGATGATTGAGATTAACGCCCTCAAGAAGTCTGCCGCTCCTGCTTGTTGGTAGGGCTATTCGCAGTCCATGTTGGTGTTTCAAGGTTGAATGTCATTCATATATACGAAGGACACCGATCTCGTTTTCTCTGCTCTTATCTTTATGTCATGTTTTTCAAAATTACTTCCTAAATAGTTGTACCATTTTTTTTCGTCTTTGTTTTCGAGCGATGTGTGATCGTTCTCTTTTGCAAAATGACGCCTCACCCTTGTCTGGGCTGCCAAAATCAGTGGTAACATCGACCGTTGTATCGGTTGATTCGGCAGAGAGTGAGCTGCGCGACAATTCTTTTACTCAAAAATCGAAAGAGAGATGGCATTGGAAGTTTCGGTCACCTCAGCAGACATCGCCCAGCAGTCATGGTATGTGTACCACTTCTCCCCAACTCCTCGTTCTCAGCGCTGCGCGCTAAAAGTCTATACAGAAGGCTGGAAGCCTACCACACTTCGGAGCCCGATACTGGGAGGGATCATTTTCATTTCTGTCATGATTATAGCCATCCTCGAGTTTCTGTCACATCTCAGCTCAAGGGAAGCTAATGGTGGTGGTCTGGTGTTTGCGGCGGACGTGGACAGTCTGCCGACTGTCGCTGTATTCGGGTACATCACCTATCTATACAATCACAACCATTACTGAGTGATCCTTTTAGTTACCTATATTTGCCCACCATCCTAGCAGTGTGCTACAGCATGATCTGGAGGTTCGAGTCTGTTTCGTACTAGTGCGTCGTATATACTGATTTCCCCTCCAGTTGGGTCGATTTGGATGTCAAACGCTTGGAGCCTTGGTTCCAGCTTTCAAAATCCAAAGGCGCACGAGCTCAGGACTCACTATTACTCCAGTATCCGTTTGACTTCTTACCATTTGTCCCTGTCTCAGCCCTCAAACGAAAGTAAGATACATTCTTTGATCGACTAGTGGACGTCACTGACTGAAATTCCAGACACTGGAGTGTATTTTCAGCCGGCACTATTATGCTTGTGGTTTTTTGGGCCATAACACCTCTTCAATCTGCGATTTTCAACACTGGCATTGTTACGAGATCGAAAAACGTCAACATGACAACGACGGCCACTCTTATTCCTGTTGATCAACAAACCGATATCCTGAACACGAATTTTCTCAACGCAGCATACGCAATTTCGTGGCTCGGTCAGAAGTTGCCAGCGTTCACTACCGCTAATTACACACTCCTTCCGTTTGGCCCGACGTCACTCTGCCGCAAATCCTTACCGTCTGAAACCTGGACCACCACAAGCAATGCATTCAGCACCTCTATCTCCTGTTCTCCAGCTATCGTCGAAGTGGCGAAGATTGGCTATACCTTTAGCAATGGAAGAGGCTGTTCTGTTGCGCAGATCAACCCAGCAGCGGCCCGGGACTCTGAAAGTTACATGATCAACTACATTGGATATTTCGGTAACCCCCACGTTGACTGGTCTCTCCAAAATCCCAACTGTTCCAAGGAATTTTCGAACAACTTTCTGGCATTATGGGCCTCTGGCGCATCTTATGTTGAAGCCGGTATATACAGCAACATTACAGCTATGTTCTGTGAAACAAGTTACAGCTCTCAGCCTGTTACGGTCACCGTCAATGCCTCTGACAATGCAATCGTTCATCATAAGCCAGCTGTTGAATCACGGACACTCTCTGTCGCCCAAAGTGTTGAAAGCATTTTCAATACGACTGCGTTTGAGTATATTCTAGCTACTGGCGTTAATCCTGAGAACCAAGAAGTCAACTGGCCCGACCGAGCAGTCCTCGAGCAGTTTCCTCGCCTCGCGAATTACAATCTGACGTGGCCTGTTTCTAACATGGTTGGCTTCGCAGTCGCTCTCAGCCCCGCAACGATCAAAGAGCTGGCTGATCCTACAGCTATGCAAGTAGCCTTCGAACGAGCACATCAACTCCTCTTTGCGACCGCGTTTCACTCTTTGGTGATACCCATCAATCGAACCGCCTCTTTGAACAACAATGCGAGTCTTCTTGAAGACAGTCCTGCAGCCATCATTTTGGTTCGCCCTGTTGCCATCGCTGTTGAAGTTGCTCTGGCTATCGTTGCAAGCATGACCTTGCTTCTCTGGTATCATTCACATTGCCGACAGAGCAACCTAAAGGGAGACCCTTCCTCAATTGCAGATCTCATGATGGTCCTACAAGCAGGCCAAATATCTCGGAAGGAGTCACATTCCAAAATCGACTTTGCTGGAACGACGGAAGACGAGGCTCTGTCCCAAGAAGTCTATCAATTAGCCGGAAGGACGTTGAAATTGCCCCACCTTCAAGTCGCGAGAACCAGTAGTACACTTTTCGGCTCTTCAGCCACAATTCAATCGTTTGGGGGAGCAGACGAAGGTCCCCCCTCCAGACCAGTTGAGCTACGATTATGGTCAGGTGCAGCCTTCATCATCAGTCTCGTCGCCGCAGTCGTGGGAATGGTCGTTCTCAATGCACTGATCCTCAGACACAATGGTATTATTAACTAAAAGTGTTTGAATTATGCATGCTAATAGCGAGAAGGCCTTACTCTTCCATCGTCGAATACGACAGTTCTGTCTATCATTGAGAATTATCTTCCTACCATTTTCGCCACATTGCTCGAGCCTATTTGGATTGTGCTTAATAGAAACTTGTGCTTGCTGAAACCATTTGATGAGCTCCGAAAAGGGGATGCAGATCCTGCCTTCTCCGTAGAAGCTCGATACACTTCCTTGCCACCACCGCTGGTACTCTGGAGAGCACTTCGATCGGGTCACTTCCTTCTTGCGGCTGTCTGTTTGACTGTCATCTCGTCGAACTTCCTCGCAGTTTCGCTCAGCACATTGCTCATTGAGGGCCAAACAACCGCCACTTTCCCAATGATGTCTCAAAGGCTACTTCTTCCAAGCTTCAATAACACCAGTATCATGTGGGATGGAATAGGCGGGCCAGTTGTCTCATATGGGGATCATTTTTACATCGAAATGTCAAACCTCATCAGCAATACTTCCTTACCTCCTTGGATAGACGCATCTCATTACTATGTTCCTTTCACTCCTGGTAATGCCGCCGAGTTCTCTAACGGCGATATCTCTGCTGCCCTGAAAGGATATAAAGGCACCACCACTGGCTTTGGAGCCCAAGCCAACTGCACCAGCCTGTCTGAGGATAGAGACATCGATGGCTATCAACTTAAAACTAGCGAAGATGGATTGACTGCGCTCTTTTCAACCTCGCATCTGCTTCCTAATGGCACTCGGGCAGACTGCGTTCCCCTAGCAGGTAGGGATGCTTTGAACAAAACAATCGGCTTCACACTCGCCTTCCCAGACCGCGATATAGGACTGGAAGTTATGCAGGCCATGTTTCCTGCTGGCGGTCTCGATGATGGAGGGTTTTGTTCAAAAATGCTTATTGCCGGATGGGTCCGAGCGTCCTCGACTGTGACACGTGAGGAAGAAGGGGTCATAAACTCGACGCGGATCGCAAATGTGTCCAGTACCTTCCTCGCTTGCACAGCGACGTTGGAAGCTGCTAAATTTGATGTTGTCGTGGATACCACTGGAAGAGTCGTGAACTCGAATCGCACAGGTGACATTTCGAACAGCAGCATCTCGCTTTTCTCTGGGAATGGGTCGACTGAACTCAACCTTTTCAAAGAAACCGTCGATCTCTTAGCACCATCCACAGGTACACTTTTCGAGTGGCATAATACTAGCGTGGCCTCGGATTGGATGAATTCTCTACTCGCTATCGAACTCAACTCTCAGCGGTTGGTCGATCCGACAGTCTCTGTACCAGATGGGTCTCAGCTCAAGCCTTCGTTGGAGCAATTGTATAGGAAGCTCTTTGCTATACTCCTCGGACTGAATTCAGAGAATGTGTTCGTCCACTCGTCAGGTCAAGCAAGTGAGACGTTCGAAGGAATTATCGAGGTTTCGCGGATATTCCTGTCTCCGGCCATGTATACGATGTCGGTTATCATCCTTGTCTTCCATCTCATGATGGCCATCTTGTACTATATGTATAGGCCGAAGAACTTCCTACCGCGAATGCCGACGTCACTGGCGGCCATCTTTTCCTACGTGTATGCTAGCAGGGCAGTGCAAGTCTTCAGCCATGCCAAGAAGAAGTACGATGACAAGGGTGAAGATCAAACATTTGGCTATGGCAGGTTCGTGGGAATCGACGGAAAGACACATGTTGGGATTGAGCAGCAGCGTTTTGTTGTTCCGTTGGAGAGTCGGAATCCCGAGGTGAGAAGGAGAAAATGGGATTGGACATTTGACAGAGTGGACGAGAGACAGCCGAAGACTTGGATTTAAGACTCTTATGATTTTATTGGAATGGTTCAAAGTAAAGAGGTATATCCATGAGTGGAAGAAAACGGAGTGAGTGTAAGTTTCAGGCTAGCTGGAAGATGTGTAGACAGAACCAAATGATTTGAAAACTACAACATCCTCGTCTTCAAATCCAGCGCGGGACGGAATCAATAGGAAAGTAGTATCCTCAATTTATGGACTGTTATTTTGCAAAGACTTGCGTATGTGCAATCAGCATCGTTCTATGCACGAGTGTCTGATGATTTATTTAAAAAGGAGAGAGATCTCAATTATCGGCCCTCGAAGCTAATTCGACCCGCGAGTACCTACTATGGGTAGGAACTTCGAAAACCTGTGCTTGCGTGGCATTACGCCAGGTACTGAATAGTCTTCAGCATCTCTGAATGACAAAAACCTTGAACATCATACACTTGGATGATGGGAAATTATTTACTATTTTAAAGGAATTCTTTTTATGGTGATATCTTCTGAGTCTTACGTCGAGTGACTTGCACTTCCTAGGTACCTAGTCCTCGGGCTCTAAGTGTTGTGGCGTTGGAGCCTCACAGAAAAATGGACCCGCCATCGAAAGTCCTGGCCAATCGCAGCTCCAAAGATTGCCAAGCTAGAATAGACTATTGAAGTCACATGATCTCAGAATTTCCAGTATCTGGCTGTCCCCAGAAAGTCGCGACGCATTTTCGAGAGCCTCATCGAAGTATTGAAGCATTGCCGTCTCCCCGCAACACCACGCCCTCCACCTCTCCACCCCACTGCCCTTACCTTCTCTGTAATAATTCTGTTTCTCTGAGCGAACACCATCTCTTGAAACGACGGCACATTAAGATTAATATTTCTGGGACGGATTTGCGCTCGCGTCAAGTGCAGTGGTTGATTCCCCAGGCCTTGGAGCTCCACGAAGCTATTAGGAAACGACGAATACCACGAACACATTCCAGAGCCACAACGACCTTGCGCAACACGTACTGCTGTCCAGCACGGGACCTGGCTGTCGGATGAAGACACCTTCGTGAAGGCTTGCGCCAGTGCGAGTGCAGTTGTCGCAGCCATGGCTACCAATACCATTGATCTTGTGGTCCAGCGGTTGAGCGACCCATCCACAGGTATGCTCTGCACGGAAACGTACCCTGAGAACAACCTACTGTACTGGCAGATCTGAAGCTAATTCTTTGCTTCTCTAGATGTCAAGGTCAAAGTCGAGGCCGCTGGCCAGCTGCGCGACAGTCTCGAACATTACATCTCAGGCAATATCTATGGTCCCTTCTTGAAGAAACTTGTGCCAATCTTCATTACCATCCTTAAAGGCCCTCCCGTTTTCATCAGCACATCTGCAGAACAGGTCCGTTAGGTTCATACTGCACCAGTCCATGGCGGGGTACTGATCCAAGACAGAAACTCCGAAATTGTATTCTCGAAATTCTCCATAGGTTACCTACGAACCCTCCCGAGCCCTTCGAACCATATGCCGAAGAAGTTGTGGATTTGTTGATGAACTTGGTCAGAGTTGACAATGAGGAGAATGCTTCATTATGTGTCAAGACGGTTATGGACATCATGCGCCATCAGACGAAAGTGCTGCAGGACAAGGTCCAGCCTTTCCTCAGCCTGATTCAAGAGCTATTCGACCAGATGGAATCCGTAGTCAGAGATCAGCTCGACAATCCTACGCCGAATGTTCCATCGACACCCGGGAGCTCGCAGACCTTTCAGAACTCTCCCCGTCCAGGTTCCCCAGTTGCCTCAGTGTCGGACTTAGGAGCAGACCCCCAACAACAGACTCGCCCATTGCTGAAGGGCATGCAATCTTTCAAGGTACTTGCGGAGTGCCCAATCATTGTTGTGTCAATATTCCAGGTATACCGGACAACAGTCGGCCCCAATGTGAAGCTCTTCGTGCCTCTTATTAAGAGTGTATTGTTACTGCAAGCGAAGCCCCAGGAACAAGCTCATGCCGATGCTGCTGCGAAGGGGACGATATTCACAGGAGTTAGTCCCAACATTCGGAATCGAGCTGCCTTTGGAGAGTTCATTACGGCCCAGGTTAAGACGATGAGCTTTTTGGCATATCTCCTTCGAGTTTATTCCCAGCAACTGACTGATTTCCTCCCGACTCTGCCAAACATTGTTGTTCGTTTGCTGAAGGACTGCCCACGCGAGAAATCTGGGGCGAGAAAGGAACTTCTGGTGGCCATTCGACACATCATTAATTTCAATTTCCGGAAGATCTTCCTGACCAAGATTGATGAGCTCCTCGACGAGAGAACTTTGATTGGTGATGGCCTCACTGTGTACGAAACCATGCGCCCACTCGCATACAGTATGCTTGCCGACTTGATTCACCACGTCCGAGATGCTCTTGAGCCACAGCAGATTCGAAAGACGGTGGAAGTGTACACCAATAATCTGCAGGACAGCTTCCCTGGTACCAGTTTTCAGACGATGAGTGCCAAACTGCTCCTCAATATGGCTGAGTGTATTGCAAAGATGCCCAACAAGGCAGATGCTCGGCACTACTTGATCATGATTTTGAATGCCATTGGAGACAAATTCGCGGCAATGAATAGGCAGTACCCCAATGCCGTCAAGCTCTCGAAGCTGTATGCTCAACAGTCAATCGATGCATCGCCTGACAATTATTTCGCGGATAAAGAGCACCCACCGGACTGGGACGAAATCGACATATTCACAGCAATGCCCATTAAGACGTCGAATCCACGGGACCGAGGCGCGGATCCAGTGGCTGACAACAAGTTTCTTTTCAAGAACCTCATGAATGGGCTTAAAAACACGTTCTACCAGTTGAAGGCGTGCAATGTTGGTGCGCCAATCGACGCTGCCAATGCACCATCACACTGGCAGGAGGTCTCGTATGGTTTCACAGCGGAGGAAGTCCAAGTCATCATCAAGCTCTTCCGCGAAGGTGCGTACGTCTTCCGGTACTACGAGATCGAAAAGCCAGCAACCGAGTCCCAATACTCCTCGCCTGTTGAGTTCATGGCAAACCACTACATGATCTCAAGTAGCAAGGAAGAGAAGGATCTCCTGGAGACATTTGCAACTGTCTTTCACTGCATTGACCCTGCCACTTTTCATGAAGTCTTCCACGAAGAAATCCCCAAGCTCTACGATATGATCTTTGAGCATACGGCGCTTCTTCATGTCCCACAATTCTTCCTTGCAAGCGAGGCCACTTCTCCCAGCTTTGCCGGTATGCTCCTCCGATTCCTCATGGACAGGATCGATCAAGTTGGTACAGCCGATGTCAAGAAGTCATCCATTCTCCTCCGACTCTTCAAGCTTGCCTTCATGGCGGTAACTTTATTCTCAAACCAGAATGAGCAGGTACTGTTACCGCACGTTCTCGACATCGTCACGAAGTCCATCGAGTTGTCCACAACTGCCGAGGAGCCAATGAATTACTTTTTGCTTCTCAGATCACTCTTCCGAAGCATTGGTGGCGGCAAATTCGAGCATCTTTACAAGCAAATTCTCCCACTCCTAGAGATGCTCCTGGAAGTATTGAACAACTTGCTTCTGGCAGCAAGAAAGCCTGCTGACCGTGATCTTTACGTGGAATTGTGTCTTACAGTTCCAGCCAGATTGAGCAACCTGCTTCCTCATCTCAGCTATTTGATGCGACCTTTGGTTGTGGCTTTGAGAGCTGGCTCGGATCTTGTCGGCCAGGGATTGCGGACGCTTGAACTTTGTGTTGACAATTTGACAGCTGATTACCTTGATCCGATAATGGCTCCTGTTATCGATGAGCTGATGACGGCCCTCTTCGACCATCTCCGTCCCACACCTTACAGCCATTTCCATGCTCACACCACCATGAGAATCCTTGGAAAACTCGGTGGTCGCAATAGAAAGTTCATGACAGGTGCACCAGCGTTGACGTTCCAACAATTCTCGGACGATTTGACCAGCTTCGATCTCAAGTTAATCGGATCTAAGAAGGACAGAGCGTTTCCCGCTGAGATTGGCATTGACCTCGCCATCGGAAAGCTCATGGAAGTTGCCAAAGGACCTGCCGCCAAGAAGACTGATTTCTACTACAAGAAGCAAGCTCTTCATTTGATCAAAACACAGCTCAAACTCCGGATCGGTGTTGACAGTCTTCCCGAGGACTTTGGACGACTCGTGCGGCTCCAGGCTCAGGATCTGTTGACCAGAAAATGCGATGCTGATTTGTCTGCGCTCGAGTCCTCAGACAAAGAGCGCTCAGTTTTCAAAAAAGAAGGTCAGGATATGATGCTCAAAAAGCTCATCAAAGCCTGCATCTTCGCTATTTCGCTGCCTGAGTTCACGACTGAAGCTACTACTCTGTTGATGAACACTTGCAAGCATCTCACTATTCTGGAACTCGGAAGGTCCCTGGCAGAAATGAGGCAAAAGACACTTCCATTCGATGTTAAATCTGGCGAAGGTTCACTTTGTATCGACAGCCGAGTACTCGGCGATGCCATCGTTGAGTGCTTGTCCTCTGACATGCCAGCTGTGCGAGAAGCTGCTCAAGCTGCGATCAAGGAAGTCTACGACACCACCGCCACAATTTTTGGATCAAACACTGAGATCTACCGCCTGTCTTTCTTCGCATATCTAAGCAGCCTGTTTTGCCACAACTGCTACGAAGAGGAGTGGTTCTCCAAGGCTGGTGGAAGTCTGGGTATCCACTACATGATCACTGAGATCAACTTGGGCGATGCGTGGGTCCAGGATCGTCAAATCGAGTTCGTCAAGGCTCTCATGTATGTGATCAAGGACATGCCGCCTGATTTGCCAGCAAAAACTCGACGAGGAGCCCAAGACACTCTGGAGCTTCTCCTCAATCGGTGCTCCAAGAATGCCTCCAAGGATGATCTTCAATTACCACCCCAGACGCAAACTGGCCAACAACCTCGTCCATCGAAGCTTTACCAACTCTGTGCGTTCTTGAATGTTGAGCTGTGCCATATGAACCGACATGTGCGTGAAGCCACAAAGCGATCACTGGAGATCATTTCCAAGGAGATTGGAGCCGAGATTCACGAACTCCTCGAGCCAAGCAAGGATCGATGCATTCAGCCAATCTACGCCAAGCCTTTACGTGCATTGCCCTTTGGGGTTCAGATTGGCTTCATTGATGCCATTACGTACTATCTAGGCCTCAAGTCGGATTTCATCGTATTCGACGATCACCTGAATCGGCTTTTGATGGAATCTCTGGCTTTGGCTGATGCTCCTGATGAATCTCTGGCAGGGAAGCCGGCCGAGCATCGGACTCACGAGTCTATCATTAATCTGAGAGTCGCTTGCATCAAGATGTTGACGATCGCAATGGGCTTTGACGACTTCCAGAAGGGGCCTGCCAACCCTACCCGGACCAAGATCGTGTCGGTCTTTTTCAAGTGCCTGTACTCCGATTCAAAGCAGACCATTGAGGCAGCAAATGAGGCTCTGAAGAAAGCGCTCATTCAAACCACGAAGCTACCAAAAGATCTGCTGCAGAACGGCTTGCGACCAGTACTCGCCAATCTTCAAGATCCACGACGGCTCAGCACTCACGGTCTTGATGGTCTGGCAAGATTGTTGCAACTCCTGACGACCTATTTCAAAGTCGAAATTGGTTCCAGATTGCTGGACCACATCAAGGTGTTAGCAGAGCCCAATGTGCTTCAGCGGATTTCTTTTACACTGATTGAGCAGAATGAGCAGATGAAGATCATCGCTGCTGTCTTCAACATTTTCCATCTTCTTCCGCCGGCTGCTGAACAATTCAAGGAGCGCCTGATCGAGACTGTTCTGGACCTTGAAGAGAAACTCCGTCGAACCAGATACAGCCCTTTCCGTGCGCCACTGTACAAGTACCTCAATCGCTACCCGAGAGAAGTGTGGATGATGCTACTGGGTAAGATTGAGGATCAGAAGTATGGTCGTTTCTTGGCGCAGGTTCTTGAGCACTCAGAGAGCGGCCCTCTTCGAGAAGTCGTTGTGAATGGTGTTGAATCTTTGATCAAAAACTGTGGAGACATGGGTGCCGAGAACAAAGAGACTCGGTACGCAGCTGTCATCAATGCCATCAACATTATGCACTCGATCTCGAAGTTCGAGAACGACAAGACCAAAGAGTGGATGGACAAGAAGGAGAATATGGCATGGTTTAAGATGGTGGGCCAGAATCTTGAGCTCCATCTCCGGACAAACACACTTCCTCCAAACCTCAGGCTTGCAGCCGAGCAAGCTGGGGAGCAGCTCATGGTTATCTTCACCAAATTCCTCGAATACCATCCCAGCGATTTGGATGAGCTCTTCAAGTTGGTTGACTTGGTTACTGCCGAGAGGTTGAAGCTCAGCCAAACCCTCGTCAAGTATATCTACGATCGAATCATCAATTCTGACTCCACGGACTATTGGAAGACTGTTGTCATGAGATCTCTGGAAGTGTACGCTGGAAAGTCGGCTTCACAAAAAACAAAGACCTTCTTGCTCCACAATCTTGTCAACCCGATCATTGCAATGGATGTGATGAGAGCGAGTACTCGTGCATCTCCAACCAGAGGCACTCGTTTGATGGACAAGGCTGTGATCGAGTCAATCCATACAAAGATTTGGAAGGTCAGCTTTGGAGACTCTAACGATGATCTCACGCAGCCGGGCATCGACCACACTCGCATGGAGGTGCTGCAACTGACCGCCATGCTCGTCAAATACCACCATGCCATTCTACAGGACGCTAGGAAGGACATCATCAAATTCGGGTGGACTTACATTCGCTTGGAGGATGTCATCAACAAACACGCAGCATATGTGGTCATTGGTTACTTCATTGCTCATTACGAAACTCCGGCCAAGATTGTGCAACAAGTCTACTTCTCCCTTCTGAAGACAAATCAGAACGAGGGTCGTGCACTGGTAACGCAAGCCTTGGAATTGATCGCCCCGGTACTTCCAAAACGCTGCAGTCCTAGTCCTGGTGATCGCAATCCCGTCTGGGCAGCCGCTCCTCGACGCATTTTGTCCGAAGAAGGTCAAAATGTCCAACAGATGACAAGCATATTCCACTTCCTCGTCAAGCACGCAGATCTCTTTTACGAGTCGAGAGACAAGTTTGTCAATCTTATCGTCAGCTCCCTCAGAAAGATTGCCCAGCCTCCAAACCCATCTAACGAAAGTAAGAAGCTGGTCCTCAACCTAATGACCCTGATCTGGCAGTGGGAGCAGAAGCGTGTTGAAGGAAAAGATGCCTCACCCGTTCGCGCGTTTTCGGAATCTCCAAACACGAAGAAGCGCAAGCTAGAGGCGCTTACAGATGCATCAACTTCCTCGCCGTCACCTTCAAAGCCCGGATCGTCGAATTCAGTCGACAGGCCAGATTACAGAATTCCTCCCCTCATACAGCAAAAGATGATCAAATATCTTGTCGAGTTCATCGCTTCTCTCACTGAAAGGTTCCCCCTTCCATCAGCAAAGTCCAGGGACCTCGGATCATCCCACGCCCCTATGCAGCCAACTCCGTCAGTGGAGATGTGCAAGAAAGCAATCGCTCTCCTTCATGGCCTTCTTCAACCCCAGTACTGGGGAGAATCGCTCGTGGATTTATTTCCTAACGTTACGGACACAGTACTAGCAAGCGAGAGAACTGTCGCTGCCTTGGCAAGTGAGCATTCGGACAAGGACAAGCCCGATGAGAAGTTCATTACGAATATGGTCAACACACTCCAGATCGTCCGAATCATTGTCAGTATCAAGCCCGATACGTGGATTCTGTCAAATATGGCCAATCTCCAACGAATCCTGGAAAAAGCTTTGAAGTCCGAAAACCCGGAACTCCAAGACTGTCTGCATGCTGCAGACGAGAAGATGGACGAAGGTCGGAACTTGAAACCTCTTCTCAAGCGTATCCTTGATGCAGTGCCCGATGATGTTCCTATGGAAGATGCCGATGCCGAGGGAGAAGCCGAAGCATCGACCTCTGAGATTATCACTTTCCTCTCCACAATCGCCACCGAGACCCTTTCAGCCAACAACTACATCTCGGGTATCAACATTTTGTGGACTCTGGCACAGAGAAAACCTTCGGAGATGGATCAGCACATCCCCCAGATTATGAAAGCACTGCAGTCGAAGCTGGCCCGTGAGCATGTAGCTCACTACAATGCCATACTCGGCCAAGCTGGTCTAGTTGCTCCCATTCGCCCTGGAGAGGCAGAACCAGCTGGTGTCATGACTCCATATGACCTCGAAATCCAGACCGGCCTCATGCTGAAGGCTATCGATGTGATCTCAATGAGAATGGATGTTCTAGGCGACAACCGACGTCCGTTCCTCAGTGTACTTGCCACGTTAGTCGAGAAGTCTCTGAGCAATCCTCTGTGTCTTAAAATCTTGGACATGGTAGAGACATGGGTCTTCAAATCAGAAGGATCCTGGCCAACATTGAAAGAGAAGACTGCTGTTCTGCACAAGATGCTGACCTTCGAGAACCGTACAGATCAGACTTTGTTGATGAAGTTTCTCGAGCTTGTCATCCGTATCTACGAGGATCCAAAAATCACCCGGACCGAACTGACTGTTCGCATGGAGCATGCCTTTTTGATCGGCACCCGTGCTCAAGACGTGGACATGCGAAATCGATTCATGGCTATTTTTGACAAGAGTCAATCGAAAACAGCCAGCGCTCGCCTGGCATATGTCATCACTGCGCAGAACTGGGATACCTTGGCCGACTCATACTGGCTTGCACAAGCATCCCAGTTACTTCTCGGTGCCGTTGACATGAACAGCTCCATCCACCTGCACAGAGAGGACTTTAGGACCATGCCTGCTTCATATCTTTTCCAAACATACTCTAGCGATCCCCGGTCTCCCGCTCTCCCAACTGATGCCGGTTACGACAGCTTATTGCATTCCCATAGACGCTTCGTCGCGGAGATTGGAGATGTGAGAGTACGTGATGTTATCGAGCCCCTCACTCAATTGCAGCACCTAGACGCAAACGTTGCCCAGGAGATTTGGATCGCTCTGTTCCCAATGTACTGGGCCGCTATGCCCAAAGATGAGCGTGGCGAAGTCGAACGAGGAATGGTGGCACTGCTAACCAAAGACTATCATTCCCGCCAAGTCGACAAGAGACCCAATGTCGTACAATCACTCCTTGAGGGGGCCGCGAGATCGTGGCCAGACTGCAAAATTCCCCCACATGTCCTCAAATTCGAGGCTAGGACCTACGACGCCTGGTATACCGCCCTTGTTCAGCTGGAGAACGCCACCATCAAGCCAGAGTCTGATAGTGCCCTGGTCAGAGAAAGCACACTTGATGCGCTAGTTGAACTGTACTCTGGGTTGAATGAAGATGACTTGTTTTATGGAACGTGGCGCCGAAGATGTCTCTACGTTGAGACCAATGCCGCCCTCTCCTACGAGCAAAACGGCATGTGGGACAAAGCTCAAGCCGGGTATGAGGCAGCCCAGATCAAGGCACGAACGGGCGCTCTTCCATTCTCTCAGGGCGAGTACATGCTTTGGGAAGACCACTGGGTCTTGTGTGCAACAAAGCTTCAGCAGTGGGAGATATTGTCGGACTTTGCCAAGCACGAGAACTTCCAGGACCTGTTACTCGAGTGTGCCTGGAAACAAATTGAAATGTGGAACTCCCAAGAAAATCGCGACTCCTTGGATGGTCTCATCAAGGGTGTTATGGATGCACCCACTCCTCGGCGAACTTTTTTCCAGGCTTTCATGTCGCTGCTCAAGCTTCACAACAAGTCAGAGTCGCCTGCCGAATTCAGCAAGGTTTGCGATGAAGCAATTCAACTTTCGATCCGCAAGTGGCATCAGCTGCCAAAACGCATCACCAATGCCCACATTCCGTTGCTGCAAAATTTCCAACAACTTGTGGAGCTTCATGATGCCAGCGTGATTTGCCAAAGTCTCGCGCAGACAAACCAGGCCAATCTCGATATCAAATCGGGCGAGCTCAAATTACTGCTTGGAACTTGGCGCGACCGCCTGCCAAATGTTTGGGATGATATCACTGCCTGGCAAGACTTGGTAACTTGGAGGCAGCACATTTTCAGTCTCATCAATACGACCTACTTAGGCCTCCTGCCCCAACAGGGTCAGAATGCGAATGGAGCTTCATTCGCCTACCGAGGTTACCACGAGACCGCTTGGATCATCAATCGATTCGCCCATGTCGCTCGCAAGCATCAACTCCCAGAGGTTTGTATCAGCCAGCTCAGCAGGATCTACACCCTGCCGAATATCGAAATCCAGGAAGCATTCTTGAAGCTTAGAGAACAAGCGAAATGTCATTATCAGAACCCTAACGAGCTGAGCAATGGACTAGACGTCATCAACAACACCAATCTCAACTATTTTGGCCCCAACCAAAAGGCAGAGTTTTACACGCTCAAGGGAATGTTCCTGGAGAAGTTGGGACAACGAGATGAAGCTGCCGAGGCGTATGGTATGGCTCTGTTCTTCGACATCAAGCTTCCAAAGGCTTGGGCTGAGTGGGGCTACTATAATGACCGTCTCTTTAAAGAGAACCCCACGAATTACACCTATGCCAAGAACGCTCTTAGCTGCTACTTAGAGGCTGCAGGCTTGTTCAAGAACGCCAAATCTCGGAAGTTGCTGACTCGTATTCTCTGGCTCCTAAGTCTTGATGATGCCGAAGGCACTCTCTCGGCACAGTTTGACGACTACAAGGGCGAAACCCCCGTCTGGTACTGGATCACATTCATTCCCCAACTCCTGACCGGCCTGGGTCACAAGGAGGCACCGAAAGCCCACGCTCTCCTCTCCAAAATTGCCAAGGCATACCCACAGGCATTGTACTTCCAGCTCAGAACCAACCGTGAAGACATGATGGCGATCAAGAAAGCCCAAGACATGAAAGAAGAGAAGGAACGTCGGATCAAGGCCAGACAGAACGCAAACGGCACTCCCAATCCCACCGGGTCGCCCAGCCTACAACGACAAGAAAACCCAGCAAGCGGACGACCAGATTCTGCAGCAGGATCGCGCCCAGCAACCGCAAACCCTGAAGGCAGCTCGGCAGTCAAGAAGGAGCCGGGCGATGCGAATGGCGCAAATGATCCCTCCGCTAATGGTACTCAGATCATTCCTCAGAAGAAGCCTTGGGAGCATACTGAAGAAATTTTGGCCGTGCTCAAGACCGCATTCCCTCTCTTGGCGCTCTCGATGGAGAACATGGTGGATCAAATCCAGAAGCACTTCAAGTGTCCCCCTGACGAAGATGCATACCGATTGATCACTGCCTTACTCAATGATGCTCTCTCTTACGTCAGTCGTGCGCCAAATTCTTATGCTCAGGACGTCAAACTTCCGGCTGCCACCGAAGCCAACATCACCCGTTTTGCAGAAACCATTCTTCCTGCTCACATTCGAACTTCCTTCGAGGCAGACTTCGTTCGGACCAAGCCAACTATGCATGAATACATACAAAAATTGCGAAAGTGGCGCGATAAGTTTGAATCCAAGCTTGATCGCAGAAGGCCATTCGCTTATTTGGAGACGTACAGTCCTCATCTCAGCGAATTCAGATTCCAGAAATTCGATGAGGTTGAGGTCCCTGGTCAATATCTGCAACACAAAGACAAGAACCAGGACTTCGTTCGCATCGAGCGCTTCCTACCGACTGTCGATCTTGTCCGTGGTATTGGAGTCTGCCACCGTCGGCTGAAGATCCGAGGTCATGATGGCAGTGTGCATCCCTTCGCCATTCAACACCCAGCAGCTCGCCACTGCAGACGCGAAGAGAGAATCTTGCAGCTTTTCAGACATTTCAACGGCAGCTTGAGCAAGCGCAAAGAAAGTCGCCGCCGCAACTTGAACTTCCACCTCCCACTCATGATTCCGTTGGCACCTCACATTCGGATGGTTCAAGACGATCCAACATACATCTCCTTGCAAGGTGTCTATGAGGATCACTGCCGAAAGAGTGGCATGTCGAAGGATGATCCTATCCTTTTCACGATGGACAGAATGCGGGCATTAGTTGAGAGCAAGGTAAGAAATTCCAGAGTCCCGAAGATGATGGCCACTAACAGCTGGCAGAAATACTCTGAACAGACTCTCCCTGCTAGAATGGAGATATTTACTTCAATCCAGGAGAAGTGGGTCCGCCATACTCTTGCCTTGGAGTACTTCACGAGAACTTACCCGGGGTACTCTGAATTCTGGCTTTTCCGACGCCAGTTCTCCTACCAGTTTGCAGCGCTTACATTCATGACATACATCCTCCACATGCACAACCGATACCCACACAAACTTAACATCGCCCGTGGTACCGGAAACATTTGGGGCTCTGAGCTGATGTCATGTATGGCAGCTGGAAAGGCTTTCTTCCACAATCCCGAGCCAGTACCTTTCCGTCTCACACCCAATTTACAAACTCTCATGGGACCTCTCGCCACTGAGGGCATCTACAGCTGTGCGATTATGGCCATTGCACGCTGCCTTACAGAGCCAGAATATGAGCTCGAGCAACAGCTCAGCCTATTCGTGCGAGACGAGATGATCCACTGGTTCACCAGTCAGCACAGACAGGGGTCGATGGCGGACGGCCAATTGAGAGAGACAGTCCAGGCAAACAGTGAGATCATTGTGAAGAGAACACTGAGTCTTGCGCAGAGTCCGGCAGGGGCACTGCCGGCGAATCAAACGGTGATTGACTTGATTGCGAAGGCAGTCAATCCTATGAACTTGGCACAGAGTGATACTCTATTCATGCCCTATCTATGAGTGGAGGATATGCGGATGAGGAGGACTCGGGGTGGTAGATGATGTTTGCTGAGAGCATATGTGTGTATCGATATCGGTTTGGAGTTCGGAAGGTCACCCAGAGGCGAGACCTGTACTTTAGCGCGGCGTTTGGCTTTGCTTGGGAACATGGACTAAAAGGGCGTTTAACCCAAAAGATCTGTCGGTCGGTAGTTGCTTTGTAATATTGATGAAGACTTACTTAATAGCTGTTTGCAAAGAATATGCTTTCCTGAAAATCCGGTGTCTCAAGATCACCATGACCTTGTGAATTTCGTTTGACAACATGTATCGAGTGAGAGGCCAGCTAATGTACATTATATGTAGCTGCTAGTTGCAGATAAATGCCTCGCATTGTTGAAAGTCGATGCCCCGGAAAATCATGCCCCATAAATGCCCAGCAACACACAGCAACATCCCGTTGCTCTCCCATCAGCGTTTTACGCCCCCTTCAATGCGATACCTCGGATGCTTTTTTGCTCCTGACCTTTCCGATGATTACGGAATTGACGACGTTATTGTAAGGGTGCACAGCCAAGCAAATATCCAAGCACTTCAGAACCCTCTCGCTGGTTGGGTCGAATTCCTGTTACTGTCAGCAACTCTTCCCTGGGCAAAGCTTCAGAACCACTTACAGCATACAGCACACGCCTTAGCCTCTCGGCACTTCGAACGACCAGATAAGCGCCCTCTCTCATTCTGCTAACGACGCTCTCCAGTAATTCCTGCTTCTCAGCTTGTGTGGATCCAACCAGAGCAGCCAGGTAAACGACATCGAAATCCGAGAGTTCCAAGTCGGGTGCCTCGGCTGATGAGCACTTGAATTTCATACCCGCTGCTTTGGGACCAAGTAGATCGCATAGTTGTTGGGACTCGGAGATGGCTTGGGAATTGGAATCGATGTTCAGGACTTCCACGCTGTTCTTGGTCCTTGTCTGGCGAGGGTGGGTGAAAGAGCTGGCTGTTTGGTATATGCACAGACTGGTTAAAGGGAGAGGACCAGAGCCGATAAATACGAATTTGCTGAGAGGCTGACAGGTTGGTGTGAGGAGAGAGCTGAGGGCTGAGAGTTCCATGCGTGTGAGTTCGGTGTAGTTTGAGTAGTAGGGGAACTCGGCCAGTCGGCTCTGGACTGTGAGAGGGGTCAGCTGTGAATATTTGCTTCGAGCTGGCAACTCTACCTTCTTCAGATGTGGACGAGAGATCGCCTGATATGTAATTTGCCCAGTAAGACTCCAGATGGCATTCAGCGGTACCGCAGAGTCTGTGTAATGAGGGGAGGATAGGCTTGATACGGGCATCGTTGAGAACCTAAAGAATGTGAGAATGCTGAAGATGTTTGAACAGATTTTGAAGGTCCATCTCTCGAACCATGGCAAAGGGCTTCACACCTTGTTCGTCACAACCTCGCTGATGGTATTGATGCACATCCCTACCAAGTCGGTAAACAACGCATTAACGTCATCGCTAGGCTTCAGATTCACATCTCCAATAGCCTTAAGCTTCCCATGAATATCCAACAACCGACATATTAGACTTTCGTTCTCTTCGTCGACAACATCTCCGGTCATGGCCAGAGTTGTGGAGGAAGTGGATGCTGTATAAACGATTTTGGACTTTTTGGCGGGTCCAGACTTGAGATTCGGTTTGATCTTGCAAGCAGCGAGCATGTTGGAAAGAAGGAAAGCCATGGCTTATATGTTGGTTGGTGAAGGAAGATGTTTGCAAGAGGATGTAATTATGAGAGAAGGGTATGTCAGAAGATTGATTGAAAGGTTGAATGGAAGTAAAGTGAAGTGAAGTGAAGTGGTTTGTGAAGAAGAGGAAACGAACTGAATGGAGGGGAAGTTCGTGGGGGAAAGAACGATTTGAGATTCACTTTTGTAAATATTCAACCCCCACTTGATCAAAGGCATGCCAGCTCATCCCAAAGAGCAAACGCTGCCTTCCTTGCATATGCAAGGACAGGGAATGCGTCACATGGCCTAAGGTTAGTTTGCTGTGGCTTTTTTGAAGTGAAGTTGTCTGCTGTCTATCATCTACATTACCTACAATGAACAGGAACAACTCTCAAAGCAGCTTTCTTGAATATAAAAAGGTGAGCAAGCTCTGAAAATATGAGATCAAATTTCACAGTACGGTTTTTACCCTTTGACAAGCAGGGGTAGCCCTTCTGTGAAAAGTGAAGTACGAAGTACCTAACAAGGTTGTTGAGCTAGAGTTGGTACTTGGTACTTACAAATGCGGATCTGCCCGAGTCTAGAGAAGCAACCAATGTGACGGGAAGGATTACACATGGAAATGCGTATTCAATTGCGCGATAGCGGCAAGAGACTTTGATCCCTCATGAGTCATGACACGGAATGTTCGTAGAAAAGCAAAATACCAAGTGTCACGTGGGTGACGAGTTACGAACGTGATCTGCGGACCAGATGAGCTTGTATCCCATCGCTGGCAGTTGCTAAGTAGTCACTATCTTGAAAAGTGTGGGGTTTAGTTATGAATGACGACGTTGTGTTGTTTCCTTTTACTGGCAGGCCCAATCAAGAAGACTTGATATTTTGATTTCATCAAGCTCTGAAAGCGAATTTTTCTTAATCTTACTAGAGACGAGGAGACCAACCTAAGGCTCCCCTACTAAGGTAACGAAGAGTACCGGGGGAGACTAGCTCTCCTTAACATCGACTTTTATTAGATATTCTTACACTTAAATCAAGAGCAAATTTTACTAGATATCTCCTACCTATTTAAGCGAAGCGTGCCAACTAAACCACCCAAATCACTTCATGACCCCTCAAACACCTTCAGTAAGTAACCCTACCTGACCCAGGCTTGAGGCCCTTATCATACGGTATAGTACCTCGCGATCGCAGTATTTCTAGGTTATAGAACTACCGCCAGTCAGAGTGGCCAGTAAGTCAGTCTAGGTAAGTGCTAGTCATCAGTTGAGCCAAAAGTCGTCAGTCAGTCAGTTGAGGAATTTTTTCTAATAAGTCAGTGGTGATACTGTCAACTTAACTAGACTGTCAGTTGAAAGATAATAGAAAAGTCAAAGTTTTAGTACTAAATTTGCTTTTAATCTTCAAATATATTCTGGGGAAAAAAAGGGGAGGGAAAGGGGGGGAAAAGGGGGAAAAAGTATACTTTTAATCTAAAATTAGATTTCAACATTATTTCCTTACTAAATTTCTTAAGCAGTTCTAATCAGTATTGATTAACTAAAGCAGTATAAGTTATCAGTTACTAGAATAGTTATCAGTCAGTCAGTCAACCGAAATTCTCAACTGATACTGACTTAACTGACTTAATGGCCACTCTGCCGCCAGTAGTTTCCGTTTGAGGCACGCTGCGCTATTACGAGGATAAGTACCAGAACTAGCTAGTCAGATTAGACTTTTCTTTTGGACTTAGGCGGCA
Source organism: Helotiales sp. F229 (assembly GCA_002554605.1). Lineage (NCBI taxonomy): Eukaryota > Fungi > Ascomycota > Leotiomycetes > Helotiales > Helotiales sp. F229. The sequence goes on along the minus strand of MXAW01000006.1, from coordinate 6,224,726 downwards.
AGTAAACAGAAAATTTACGCTTGGGAGAATCAACAATTCTGAAGATATCCTTTATTCGTACCTGGGCCTCGAGGTCAAAGAGTGTGACCAGATGCAAACTAAATGTCTATCCAAAGCCGCTTGTCAGAGGTTATCCGATCGGGCTTCTCAAAGCTTGCAAATCCTCAAACCTCGCTTTCTTTACTTTCTGCCTCCTCATCAAGATGATTTTTCTCAGCGAAAGCATCTTGCTTATCCGAACCCTTGATCACAGAGCCATGCTCAGGCTTTTCCCGTTTCTTTGACGGCTTTGAGTGCCTTTTGTGGCCGGGCTTAAATACCCCATCCTCACTCGCCATCTCTTCTTCTTTGATGTTTTTTTATTATTTATCTCTGGCGTAGATCCACTTCCTCTACTCTTGACTGTCTTCTTCACATCATTCCTTCTTACCCTCCAACCTTCTTTCCTTTGCCTTTCTCCGGTCCTTTCTTCCCCTTTCCAGAAGCCGTCCCCCTCTTCACAACCCATCTGCACACCCGTATCATTCTCCAATATTTCGCGCAAACGGCGCCATCGATGTTTAGCTGCCTCGGACGAACTAGCACCGATATCTTTGCCTAGCTTTTCGTAGCTAAGAGGGGTGATGGAGAGTTGTGTTAGGACGGCGATGAGGAGGCGGGTGTTTGATGGGGTGGTTGTTGCGGGAGTTTTGGTGTTGAGTTGGGGTCGGCTTTACCCGTGAGTGGTTTGAGTTGTAGTGTGATGAGTGCGGGGGTGGTGAAGCTTGATGTGGTGATGTGGAGAAGTTGAGAAAGATTTGAAATGATATAAAATAACATGAAACAGCATCTAGACACGAAGACGCAAGAATATATGTGCAAAGAACCAGTCATTTTGGCTCCAAGAGAATTCTAGCAGAATTAAGCTCTACAGCTTTTTCTCTTGAAAAATCCCCAACCTGTTTGTCTTACCTTTTTCTTCGTGGGTGTTTGGTGATGCTCTGAAGAGAACATGTTAGTTGAGAGAGATCCACTTATCTTCAGAGAAAATCTTAGTAGTAAAACCTTTCAAAGCTTGAATAGGCTGCGGAACTCTGTCGAAGAAAGTGATAATTATTGTTGATTTGGTTGCTCGCTTATTTATGGTGCGTTTGGCAGGGTGCAGCTTGATGGGGTTTTGTCGACTAATGCAGGGAACGTGGGAGCCTACGACAATATTGATTTTTGAAAACCCTGAGAACTTGATAGGGGAAGAGTATTCAATAAGCAAGGGAGGAAGGCTAGCAAGGAAGATAAGTAACGTGAAGCTTGATGAACTTGTTGCGTAAGTGAAACCAATTGATAGGGATGCTGTGCAAAATATGGAGAGAAACACAAAAGAAAGTGGTGTCTTCGCTCCATTCCTCCCGTCAAACACATACCGAGCCTGAAACCATATAAATTACCATCATTCCATTATCAAATCCCAACTCTATCAGACCTTCACTTCGACACCTACTCCTTGATCTCACGAGCAACTGGCTGCTCAGGAAGAGCCTCCTCGTCCTTCTCCCTGTACAGATGCCCTGTTGGTAACATATTCAGATGATCTTCCTCCTGGTCAAGACCTCTGTACTGAAACCAGAAGCATGTTCCCCCGATGAAAGCCAAGACTGCCATGGTACCGTAGTTCCATACCAGAAGCGGGTCAGCAGAGAGTGTGACGAAGGCTTCGCCGATAGCCGCTGAGATGGCGGACATGAAGAGATTGAAGGACATCACGAGAGATCGCATGTTCTTTGGGGCCTTGGAGAATGCGTACTCGAGGGTGGTGATGGAGGCGAGGATTTCAGAGATGGCGATGAGAACGTAGGCTCCGGTTTGAGCCCAGACATTGATGTCGACTGGTGGACACATCATTTCGCCGTCTCCGCCAAGAGATTCTGGAAGGATACCCGCAGCCCCTGTACCACAGATTGATTTCTTGTAAATGTAAGCTTGAACGACAGCCGCCCAAATCATGGCTGCAGCACCGGTGTAGAAACCCATCGTGATCTTCTTGATAGGCGTGAATCGGATCTTCATCTTTCGGAGGAAGGGCCAGAACACAAGATCGCAGAGTGGTATAAAAATGATGAGTGCGAAAGGATCCAGGTTGGAGAGGACATCGTTGGGAAGGCCGTTGAGCTTCATGACTGCGGCTTGCGACGTGAGATTGTTATTCAGTTGATTGTATGTGAGCCAATAGAGTGGAACCCAACAGAAGACTGAACAGGCTGCAAATCCTCGGGCGACTTCGTCAACCCATTGGTCGTCGAATGTCATCCAGGCTGGGCGACGGGAAGCCTCGATATGGGATGGTTTGACGTCTTCCCAGAACGTACCGTCATTGAGTCGCTTGTATGTCCTCACTGGGTTCAGAGACCAGCGGCCTTTATTGGCGAGAAGAAAGAGTCCAACTGACTTTCCGAGAACTGAGCCTTGCGGTGGAGCCAGGACATATTTGTCCCGACAATACCACACGACCACGGGGCATACACAGAGCAGGCACGTTGGTAGGAGGTACGAGAGCCAAAATCCGACGTACTTTTCAGCATAAACCATGCCAACTTGTCCAACGAGAGCACCGATGTTAATGAACAGATAGAAGTAATGGTATACTCGACTTTGTGTGACTGTAGGGTCGATAATGACTCGCTCGCCACCCTCTCTTTCGCGAACAACGAGCTTAGTGACGTGGAGCTGTTCTGCAATCAAAGGAGAAATATTAGGCTGTTTTGATGTTAGTAGGTTTTGGGTTGCAATAGAAGTGTAGGAATGTGACCTTGAAGGCGCCTGTTCCAATCCCCATAATGATGATTCCAATCAGGAAACAGCCCAGAGAATTACTTGGGTGAACAATAACAGCGGGGGTAGCCGAGACAACCATGATGACATGGCCGACAATTGCGATTCCGAGGGCATAACAGATCGTCTTGTAACGACCCAAATATTTATCTGCGACATAGGCACCGAAAAGTGGCATGAGGTACACCCAGAACTGATTGAAAGTTCCGATACCTGTTGACGCTTGTTGACCCTTGTTAAGTGCGCCGGATTGGCCATCTTTGAAGCCCGCTCCGGTTTTCGATCCTTTGGGCAAAGGCTGCTGGATGAAATTTGTGACTAAGTAATGTCAGTGTCCGTTCAAAACTACTTGAGAAAAACTTACAGACGACGGTAGATCCGTAGTACGAGAAACGCTCAACGAGCTCGACGAATGCAAGTGTATAAACTCTCCAAGGGATGGTGTCAGCGACTCGACGAAGGGTGTGCAGTTCGTCTTCAGTTGGATACTCCCCCTGGTCACCTTCGGAGTCTTCATAGTCGTTAAAATGGTGTGTTGTGTGTGTAGGTTTGCCTTCAACTACAAGAGGAGGGGTAGCCTCGTGACCAGATGCTGGACCTTCATGCTTAAAGTCTGGAGTAACTGCGACTGAGGGGTCGTGTTTTACGCCGACAGCAAGGTGGTCGATATTTCCAGGCATTTTGATGTTCTTGGAGAGAACTATGATGGGAAATCGAGCGAAGTGATATGTGCGACTCTGTGAAACTTCCAACCATGGGTAGGGGATAAAGCTATATATGCTTCAGCGGGGTCTGTATAATGTTGCAGCTTCCAAGACACAACGTGTTGATCGTCCACATATAGGATAGGCTGCAAATCCTGGGACACACCAACCGCAACATATGGGGTGGCAATGTAACCTTCATGTTGCAGCCTTGATCGAAAGCATATAAGTCATTCCATGGTATTGGTCGTCGGTCGAGCCGTTGATCGACTGGGCGGATCCTGGCGGTTGCCACTACTCTGTCCGTCCGAGGAAGTTATTCAGGTCAAGCCACCCAGTAAGTTTTGATGCGGTGCCGGTCAACTCCAGGAATTTGGCCACCACATTGACTCAATCATCGAGCTAGAAAGACAGAAGAATATGGTGATCTAGAGACTCCATTTACCAGTGCTCTGCCCCCGCGTATGACTTACTTTGAACCAATCGTCTGACGGCAATGGATGGCAAATGCAGATGAGGAGGAAGCTTCATCTTCTCCCATAGCCCATAGAAGAGAGGAATATCGATCAATACCACCACTGAAAAACGCCTCGAGCCTGCTCTTCCAAGTTCTGGGGCAGACTTGTGCATCTCGATAGTGTCCTATGTGCTGATTCGTGGACACAGACAGGTTTTCCATGGTGAGGGGTCACACCATCCCCACCACGGCACACGATCAACAGCCGACTATGGCATCATACGAGTTCGGAGCTTGAGCAACACCGGCAATCGAGGCTGGAAGCGATAAGCTCGTAACTTGTGAGTCGTCTAAGATAACGAAATATAGCAATCAAGAGTTAGAAGACGCTTAAGATGAGATTTTGAACCGCTCCGAGACGTAGGATGTTTAGACTCGCAGTTGCATGAAAATTCGAAGAGAGAGATGTGCCCCCCTTGCCCTGCCCTGCCCTGCCCTGCCCTGCCCATGCATCAAAAGTGCGGAGAGTGCTACACCAACCAGCCAGAACATTCGCCATGCAAAGCTTTTCCCCATGCCCAGCCCTGGCATGAAGGCTTGAATTGACACCAAGCAATGTAGATCCATATATCTATGTTGTTATAGCTTGCGATTTGTCCGCTTCGGACTGAGACCGACGCCCAAGTTGTTGAAACGGCCTTCCCGAGAACATCTCAACGCCATGTCATTCTGTGTACCTCGGCCCGTGGATACACGAGCCGTTGAAGTTGATGGTGAGGAATGGTGTTTTCCTTTATTTTCGAGATTTGAGTGCTTCGATTTCTGGAGGGCTTCCAATGGCAACAGCCATGACGGAGATGGCTCCAAGGCGAGAGGCATGACTGGCAGGTTCAGCGCCACATTTCAAGCCACCCGAATCCCCCTCCAGATATCCTTCACCAATGGCACCATCAATTTATTGCCATACAGGCGAGGGCCGTTCATGATATATCGCCAAAAGCCTCACGGTCCAGAAGAGGAAGGTGGTAAGTGCTGGGTGTGATGATCGAGGATCACGAGATAGTCGGTCGGGACGAAGAGCAACACTTCTTCTTTTGGTGGCTGGCAACCTGGTCTAATGTACAGTAATGATGGATGCATAGCTGGATGAGGATGGTCACGTAAATGTTGGTTGGCTATGCAGTTGAGGGAGATTGAATCTTCTGGGTTGTCCTCTGTCTCTGGGAGTGGCATGATGTTCGGGTCGCGAGATATCGGCCGGCTCAGATTCAGTTTTGCGGTAAATCCACGCCGACGGAAGAGAGAGAAGAAAGACAGTAATGACTTTGCGAATTTCTGTTTTTGTGTAAGTTTGAGGAAGTGGTGCTGCTTGAAAGAAGTCAGGTCATCACCTTGGCCGAGGGATGGATCCCTCGAGCAAGTCACATGATGGTCAGCAGCACACGTGAGGTTTTGGGGGCCAAAATAGTCGTTTAGCTGTGGAATTATGTGACTTAGGGAATACGTTGATGATTGGCACAAAAGAATTGCTGTAATCAATTAGCCTAGAGAGATGTCAACTGCTTGAGCAAGCTCCTCCCAAACTTTCTTCACCACCCTTCCAAGAGCCACACGATACGCAACCCCTTCAATCATCTGTACCTGCAACACACTGTAGAACTCATAAAGCCCGTTCGTCCTTGGACAATCGGGACGATACCATTCATCGAAACTCACTGCTTCAATCTGCTGATCGCGGACCGAGCCCGATGACATTTCAATAAGCAGACACTCGCTTCCAGATTGTTTGTCAACAGACTTAGCTGAGGCATGAAGGTTGAGACGAAGAACACCAACCCATTCACCTTCTGCATCGACGAGGTCGTAGGAGAGACACTGGGAGGTTTTTGAATTCGTGAAGCTGCTACCAAATCTCAAAGTGCAGCTGCGAGTGTGAGCATGGAGATACGTCGGCTGGACATGAGGTAGACCTGCCGAGAATGTTCCCGGAAGCGGTATAGGATACGAAAACTCTTGGTCAGCATCTGAGATGTGTTTGTAGCAATTGTCGCCGTCTCGTCTGTGCTTGCTCCACCCCTCTGGTAAGATTGCACCCCTCTCGTCAACTGAGGTCCTGAATCTCTGTGAAGTGACCGTGATTGGGTACCGCCCTGAGTCCAGATCTTCCGAGTAGTACCAACTGACCGTGGAGTATGTTCGCCAGCTTGGATACTGCGAACCATTGCGAAACTGGGCTTCTGTCTCCACCTGGTTTTCTGAATGTTCGATCATATAATCATGGCCGCTCCGCCAACTCTCCGAATGCAAATTACCATGCCATCCAATCCACGACCAGCTCGGTATATTGTTAGCAATTCGCAGTCCATGACGGCGCCTAAGCGGCTTGTATGGCTGCCATAGCAAAGCTGAGTCGAAAAACATCTGAGGCAGACCGCATAGAAATCCTCCGTCGAACCATTGCTCAAGTGTGGTAGTTACTCCAGCGAACGCATTTAAGACATCTTCGGGAAATGTTAGAGAGCGTTGATTGTACAGAGAGACTAGGCGAGCGTAGCGATAGAAATTTGCCCAGGTCTCGCTGTTGATATCAAGCTGAGAAGTTGGAGACTTCTTGCTGCACGGCCGCATAGTCGACACATCGTCTGGTAGATGCTGGTTCTCATACCAAGAAGCGCAGTGGCATTCCCAATTCACTGTGTCGTTGTGGAATACTATTTTGCGACGAGAGAACAGCTGTTCTTGGAAAGTCCAACCTCGGGAATACCAGTTTGTTCGCATCAGCCTCATTGACTGGACCGACAGTGCTTGGTAATGGTTCTGGTATTTGAGGAACTTCTTCTGGCTCCGTCCTTCGGTGAGCTGGCGTGGGGGTGTTACATGTCGAACACCCCGCAATCCATTGTCTGCATCGTTTCCTTGTGCAGCTACAATAGTAAAGTATGAGTTCGCGTATATCTCTGCCATGGAATTGATCTGATGAGACTTCGTTTTTTCATCATCTTGGACAATGCAAAGACGGTCGACCCACAAGTAGGTCTCTTCAAGCCGTCGAGACAGGTCCATAGCATGTCGAACAGTCAGAGGCAATACACATTGTTGATCAAGCAATGCTCCGTTGTTCTGGAGGACATCGATATTTGACAGAATCGCACTCGTGGCATCAGAACGACTCCAAACGTAGCTGAGAGCAACGTATCGGTGTTTTCGCTTGGCTGGCACCAAGCAAGATCTCTTGACATTGATGAACCACAGTGGCTTCAAGGCATGGTCACGATGATGACCTAAGTCCTGTATATGGCAGTGACCAGTGTGCTGAAGGTCGCAAGACTTAATCCAATTTCGAACGGCGTTAAGGTCAATCCACTTTGCGTTCGGCTTCGCGTAAACGTAAGAAGTGGAAGGTTGTGCAGTATTGTATAATTTTTCCACGTATGGGAGGAAAGGCACTAGAGATGTGTTCATATAAGATGCGAGGTTGGCATCAATCGTTTCATAGGGCTCCTTCTCCGTCTGTAGAGAGCCAAGTGACTGATTTGGAGGTCTTGTCAATACAGTTCCTGGGATATTGCTTTCCTCTTCATCATTCTGTAGTACAGAATAATCTGTGGTGACATTGGAAAGCCGTGGATCTGGCAACGATCCGTTGTGTCGCGGTTTGTCGGAAGGGCCTGAGAATGCCACTTCTACTTCGGTCGTCCAGCCCGACAGATGTGCAGACTTCGATGGTGACTGCCTCGGGCCATGCGAGTTCAAGTAGCGGGACTGAGAGCGTGAACCGTATTCCTCAAGGTCATACCATACACTATCTTGAGTATCTTCTGCTGCAGTCGTCCCACCCCGCAGATGTGCAGACTTCGATCGTGACTGCCTCGAGCCATACGAGTCCAAGTCACTGAGCCGAGTGCGTGAACCGTACTCCTCAAGGTCAAAAATCTCGTCATCCTCGTAATACCTCATATTTTTCAGTACTCTATCTCTATGTTCTGCTTCCCTGGTGCGTTCCAACACAGCTTCATCGTTCGTGTGAGGTGAATCATAAGCATCAGGAGTGGACTGCGGCTCTTTCCCGCGACAGCCTTGATGATCCCCAGGGAGATAGTTCTCCTCACACCTCGCATTGTCCCTAGGTTTGTCGATCAGGTCTTGCGGATGCGGTGTCTTCTTCGTACGACCTTTGCGAGTTCTTTTACGGTTACTTCTAGGAGTCCGTAGAAAGGGGAAGAGATTCTGGAATGCGAGCCCGAATGGCATGGTAGAAGTAGAGCGAGGCAAGGCTGAGACCTGGCTGCCTGCCCTTCAAAGCATGTTGTTCTAATAAAGTCCTGTTGGTCTGGTGCAAGCATCAGAGATTTTCTCGGATTGACGCTCGTGTCTTGACAGCCTGATTATCAAGAATGAGGAAAAGGAGTGTAAGGCTCCTGAGAGAAATCGGGCGATGAAGCATATGCATGCATGCAACTGACATGACGCCACATTTGATCAGGCTGCGAGATAAAACGCCACCAATATTACATAACGGAGCTAGTTAATGATGTTAACAGTGGGTGGTGTTCTTTGGAAGAGGACTAGTATAGGAAAGTGATCGACCCAACAACTCCCGAAAGTAGAATTCCATCAGTACGACAGTGTAAAAATGGTAAGAATTTTCTCAAACTTTGAATTTGTGCACACAGATGGACATATATACACCTACACGCCTCTTCCCACCTACCACAATCAAGCCAAAGTCCCCGTCAGCCTTATATCCCTCGAGCTAGCACCCACCATAACAGTGAAGCTCCCACTCGGCAACACCCATTTCTTCGCCGCTGAATCCCAAAAACTCAGATCCTTCCTCCTCAACGGAAAGCTCACGGTGGCCTTCGCTCCAATCTCTAAGAACGCTTTACTGAAACCCCTCAGCTGTTTCGGCGGAGTGGAAGGAGCCGAGCTCGGGAGTCTGATGTACAGCTGAGCGACTTCGGCGCCGGCGACTGTCCCGTTATTGCTTATGGTCGCGGTGACAGTGGCGAGGATGTCGTAGAGTCCTGTGGGACCACCTGGTGCTGGTGCGGTGCTGCCTGTCGAGGTGCTGAGGGGTGAGACGGTAATGCCAGAGTAGGAGAATGTGGTGTAGCTGAGACCGAAGCCGAATTCGTATCGAGGTGTTATGTTATTCTGATCAAAACGTTTGTAATCGATAAACAACCCCTCGGGGTAGCTATCATCGCCATTGATAACCGAAGTACCGTAATCGCTCGGTGCCTTTGCAATCGTGTAGGGTAGTTTGCCTGAGGGCGATGTACTGCCGTACAAGACGTCGACGAGAGCATTGCCGGATTCTTGGCCGGGGATTCCCGCCCATACTACGGCTATGACGTTTGGAGAGGAGAGGATGGACTCGAGGATTAAGGGGCCGACGGAGTGGATTACGACGATGGTTTTCTTGTTGACGGCTGCGACGGCGGCGACTAGGGCGTTGCCTCCGTGCCATGGGTCGAGATTGATCCTATCGCCTGCGTTACCTTCGACCTGTGGGAAGTCAGTGGATGCTTGGAAGAAATAGGAAAGAGACGGACGGTAATATATCCTTCTCCTGAATCGGAGTTGATGAACACCAGGGCTGTGGCTGCGGCGCTGGCTGCTGAAGCACCGGACGAGGGTGTGTCATTTGGCGAGGATGTGACTGTCGTACCGTCTTTCGATGCTTGCGCTTTAATGGCGTCAAGTGGTCCGATGAGATACTGCCTAAGTCAGTGCTTTGTTGTTTTTGGGATCGCTTAATTGACCACTCACAGGAAACTCGGCAGTCCCAGAACCCCACCCCTAGTACTGTCAGTTCTTTGTTTCGAAATCACCAATTCAAGAGAGTACGTACCATTGCCAATGTCCCGGTATTACACCCCCGGTCCACGCAAGCGTTTGGTCCTTGCGGGTTCACAATAGAATCCGAACCCACAACCGCCAAACTCTCTGCCTTCTTGAGCGGAAGAGCATTATCCGTATTCTTCAACAAAACAATGCCGTCTCTCGCTAGCTTTCTCGCAAGAATCTTATGGTCGCCTTGGACGTTTGGTCCGCCTTTACCGCCATTCCAAGACGTCCAGCCTGTGACTTTGGGGTAGTTTTTGTCTTGGCCGACGAGGTACCATGCGGCAAGGATGCGGGTGACCATATCGTCGAGACGGGACATGGGAATTTGGTTCGATGAGAGGGCGTTGTTGAGTGCTGTGCCCCAGAGGAATTTATTGTCGCCGAAGTTGTCGCCGGGCATGGACATGTCCTGCTGTTGTCAATTCAGAGCCTAACACTTCCGGCGAGGATTATCGTACCATGCCGGCATTCGCGCTCCCAACCGTCGTATGTTGTGCGTTCCAATCTAGAGTATGGATTTCAGTCTTGACTGCTCAGGTCGTAGGAGAGATCAAGAGACTTACCACTCACAACGAAACCCTGGAAGTCAAGTTCATTCTTCAGTAAATCTGTCAGCAATGCTCTGCTCTCGCATGCCCACGTGGTATTGAATTTGTTGTACGAGCACATGATGGCGGAAACATTGGCTCTGACTGCTTCGGCAAAGGGCCAGAGATAGAGCTGTGCGGTTTTAGCAATAATGTAAGTTGGATGTGAGATTGGGGTGAGGAACCTCATGGGTTGTTCGATCGTCGATATTGGCGCTGTGGGTTTCGCGGAGGCGCTCTTGCTCATTGCCCACTGTTGAGTTATTAGACAAAAGCTGGTGGAACGGGAGTCTGAAAGAATAAACCGACAGTAATGCTTTGCACAAGCTTGAACGCCAGCTGCTTGCATGCCGCTGATTGACTGTTCATGAGTCAGACTTTGGAGAGGAGACGCTGTAGTTCAACATACATTGGCCATAGCAACACCGGACAGATATGGGTCATTCGAGAAACCTTCCCAGTTTCGTCCTCCCTGTATAATTTCAGCACTCGAAGCAATTAGCTGTGGCAGTCATCTTACGGTAGGAATCTTGCCCAATGCTCCTGCAACTGGTCCAAGTTGAACATTGACACCTAGTGCTTTCGCTTCGGCTCCTACAGGACACAGTCAAAACTTAGCTACCATGGTATTCGGCATAATTTAATACCAAGAGCATTCCCGAATGCGTAGAAAAGAGCTGTATCCCAAGTTGATCCAGTCGTGATACCAGCCGGGAAGGCAGTAACCTGCTGCGCATTCCGGACACTTCAACAATCAGTCACCTTCGTCACAGTATCTCTGTCGATTTACATACCCCAACGGACCATCCTGCAAACACAGATCGGGAAATCCAATCGCAGCAACGGAAGCTACATTCCCAACACAGGGACCTTTCATCCAGCCCTTGCCCGTCACCATTCCTACCTTATTCGCAGTCGACAGCTTCGGTAACGCCGCTTTGGCTTTCGTGTATGCAGCTGCCCAATCGCCATCTCCTGGTGCAGCATGACTAGAAGTAGCCAGGGCCAAGAAAGAAAGACAGAGGAGCTTCATATTGAAACGGAATGGCTGAAAGCAGAGAAAATGATGCAGTGAGAGATGAATGAAAGACTTGAAAGGTATCTCCCTACCTTTAAATAAATACAGTACCTTCAGAGAAACGTCTGCGGGTACCTCCCTCCGGTAGTGCTCATCGTTAATCTGGATCGTAGTATAATGTGCCGGAAGGGCCATCGTGTGAGGCCCAATACATGGTGGTATCCCTACGTCGTCATGCTGAAAACGAGCCAAGGGTCTTGACACTTTCAGGAATAAGATGAAAGCCTCCAATCGTAGAACCGAGGGACCTCGATCGGCATCAGTGGCTGATCACCAGGTCGACAGATCCGGCTGGCGGAATGTGATAAATTTGCGGGTAGGATGGCACTGGCCACGAGACGGAACGATCTTGATGAACTGAGGCTGGGTACGCATGCATACCCCGCGATGTTTGGTGTTGAATGTGTGAGGGGTGCGATTGGTGAAGTGTAGTGCTGGGATGATCCTACCGAGTTTGAGGGTTTTATCCTAAATTGATGGAGAAAGACAAGGATGAGAACGGGCCGAACATCCAGCCGTTGGGGATGGAGGTCCAGTGATTCATGGAAATTGGTTTGAATAACGAGAGGGTTTGCAAAGTTTGAATGACCTATCTGTAGTCTTGGTCTAGCACGCAGAACACTTACGAATGGCTTGAAGACGCTGGCATTTCTATGTATCAACATCGTATATGACATCTGTACGTATAACGTACTTTGCTGATGGCTTTGTTCCTTTTCGAACTCCTGTACCTTCATGTAATAAACTGCCTTCAGTCTCGCCATGTGGGAACAATGCAATGCTTCCTTGAATTGGCTTGACAGGATAGGCATTCATGCTTCCTTCTTTTGCACTTGGCAGGAAGAAAGTTGTCTCGCCAGCTTCGAAGTCGTCGCTCAGGTATATGAGGAACGTGAAGAGAGAGGACTGCTTTGCCTCCGGTGGAGATGAGTCATAGACATATGTATCAGTTGTGGGATTGATACCAGATGGAGGCCATGCACCATCTAGGTTTGTTAGTGGATAAAGCTGGTGGTTTGAATAACACTTACCAATATGAGCCCTGTACTCGGCGCCAGGAACATATCTGTACACACGGAATCTCCTATTCAATCCCCGTACTTTCTTTCCTCCGACATTCTCAGGTACAAATGACGATACTCTAGCCCACAGCTTGTCACAGAACGCAGTGTCCACAATCCAGTAAAAGTTGTGCGCAAGAACACTGCTCTCCTCACCCTCTGCACGGATTGGTGCATCCGGTGTGAAACCTATCATCTCGGCAGCAGCAATAATCTGTTCACACTCATTCGGTGACAATATGTCCTTCAACAGGTGTAGATTTGGTACAATTGGATGCTTGTGATGGGTTGATTCGGGGGGGTTCGCGGAGAGGATTATAGCATCGTCATTCGATGCATGAAGAATTGCAGGGTGGAGATTCGGAGGTTTTCGCTGAAGGCCTGGAGTTGTTTCGATGATCCGGAATTGGGTTTTAATGTTTGCAGGAATGGTCTTGAGAATGCTTCGATCCAGAACACTTTCGTAGACCTGCCTTCGCTCTCTACCATTTCTCAAATCCCACCTTTCTCTAGGAATAATTGGACCGGCAATACTCTGTCCATCTGATGTATAGTCCGTCGGTCCAGTAAGTCGAAGAATTGCATCCAAAACCACTAACAGCTCGGCCTCCTTCATTGATCTCTGCTCCCCAGCCAGTTGTTCTGCCAATCCACTGACAACATCCAAATCTCGGACCCAACGACATAAAGCTCCTAGTTTCGGTATTTGCCCTCTAATTTTCATCTCTGCCAACATTATTCGGGCCTCTGTGTATCCTCCATCTGCCAATGCGCCGCTGATTCGAGCCGTGAGATTCGTATCATGTGCAGCATTGAAGCCGGTAGTACAAGCCTGGCGGAAGTCGTACACGGCTGTCCTCAAATCTTTGCATGCTTTCGATTTGATCACACTTGGATTCCCGGCCAAAGTGGTGAGGGTATCGATTGCTAATTCAAGATCATCCTCGGTCAAGCCAACACTTTGGATTGTCTTCGGTTCCAATATGCCTTTCTCTGGGGGCGGAATGATTGTGCTCGTTGTCTTGATCTTCTTTAATGGCCCATCAGCTGGCAGACCCTGCTGCTGTCTCTTGTTCTTGGATTTGGCCATGTTGTTGTCGAACAATGGGTGCAGCACAGACATAGGAAGCATCGAAGTGGCGGGATGACTTGAGGGGAACACAAAGTTCCTGGGGCGGTGAGTGTTCTGCCCGCATTGGATCAACCTTAATCCTTGGCGAGCCGGACTTGGACAGGTGGAAGCGAAGCAAAACAAACCAACGTTCAACACGTCTTGTTTTCTTTCATCTTAACTCCTCCTTACCACAATATTCCAGACAATGAGCTGAAAGGCTTCAGGATGAAGTTACCCATGAAGTTATCCATACCTTACCCATGGTTAAGCTTTATGCCAGACTCTTATCACAATGCTCGAGGATCTTACCTCTCCTGGCACGCACGACTAGCCACATCTGATGATCTGATCAGGGCTGAATTGTCCTTGGCAACAGCCAACAGCGCTCTTCCAGCTCGGATGCATCCCAAAGTGGCACGCAATGTAATACACACCAGCCAGCCATGCATTGCTGTCCAACGGCCATGGCCGTTAAAAGCCTCAATGCTGCAGCTCCGTGTGGAAAGGACTGTGCCTCGTTGATTATGAGCTTCATCATCTGCTTGCCGCCCTCGCTTTTTCTTTTGCTTCCTTTCAAATGTGCCTTGCACCAGCATAGTTTGCAGGTCGACCAGTGTGCCTCAGCATTGTCTATACTTTGAGATTTCCTTCCTTGAGCTGTTACCGCGGTGTGATTGTGTCGGTTTTAGTGCTGAATTCTATCATGTACTATTTACAACCATCGTTCTGGAGCTTCTTGCTCTGCGCATCAGTTGTTTTGGCACAATGTATGGCCTCATGTTACCCGGTATTGACCACCTGAAAACAAGATCTGACTTCATTGTGTATAGATCCAACGAATACAACAGATCCATGCAGCGCAACCGATGGTGCGCGTGGTATTTGACTCTCGGCTGAACAAGTACATCAGATAGCAGATTGCGTGGTGATCAATTCGAGTCTGTACCTGTACACAAACTGTACTCTGTCTTTGCCCAATCTGGTGACCGTCCAAGGAGACCTGAGTATCGATGTGCTCTTTCAGTATCTGGGGGCTACGAGGTCGACCTAGCTCTGCTCAGCATCAACATTGCACGCTTGGAAACGATTCAAGGTAGCTTGGAAATAGGAAGTGAAACTCTCGAAACATTGGAGTTGCCATCATTATCTACAGCATCCCAAATTAGTCTGTATACACCCAAGCTTATAATATGGACTGGGACAAACAAAATACGAAGCATTTATACCCTCATCCTGAGGAGTCATAGCATCAGTCAACTAGAATTCAGAAATCTCGTCAACGTTTCGTGCTTATATCTATTCCTCCAAAATCTATCTACCGTGTACTGTACCTAAACGGCACACTGAGCGACACCATAAGTTCCGAGGTCTCGATGACCGGCACTAGCGATGTCTCAGTCACGAGCGACCTGCAGAATATCAACAACGCCTCTTTTGTCTTTTGGGGCAGCCAGAACATCACGCTCAATGCGCTCAGCTTGAGTGGTCTTGCGATAACCAACAATTCGATGCTGGAACGTTTGAATGTTCCATACCTAACGCATGTTCCCAACACGAGTGCAAGTGGCTATAAATTACTACATTGGGAGGATCATGATCACGAACAATGAAATTTTACAGGATATCAATTTCCCAAGCCTGGTATCCGTCGATACTGCGCTAGAGGTAACCAATAACCCGCTTCTCACCAGCTTCGGTGAAGGCTTTTCTGCCCTTCAGACCGTGGGTATCCTGCCATTGGTAGGGAACATAACATCGTAAGGGACCACCGCACCACGGCCTACATATCTGATACTTCACATCTTCCATCTATCGAACCCCGTCACTGTTCATAGTTCAGTCTCCATCGAAAGCTTCGTTGATACGTTCAATGGCTCAATAGCCGAGCAAAACTTCCCCACTGGCACTGCTATAGACTGCGGGGCTTCCAATTCCACCATATCGACCACCGGCCCAGACCACCAGAAGCCAAAACTCTCCTACCCAGCCAAAATCGGGCTCGGCGTAGGCATGGCTGTCTTCATCGTCCTATTCATAGGAATAGGCTGCGGCTTCTGCCTCTGCCTCTGGCGGTCTCACCGCCATCCAGATCACTCCGGCCGAGCCGCAACCATCTCATCGAACCTCTCCGAATCTGGGTGTAGCTGCTACGCTTTCGAGATCTGTGTCGCCTGTCTCTGCAGTCTCGGTGTCGCCGCCTAGTCCTGCGCATCTTTCGTCTCATCCGGCTCCCAATACCCTACCACCAACCTACAGAGCATGAAGGGGTTTTGAAGGACAGCAATGTTGACTTTCCCAACATCTATCGTGTCTCAACCCTCCATTTGAAAACCAGACTTATTTCTGGAGACCAATAAATGCAGGGAAAGGAGTATCGCCATGATGAGAAAATGAAAGACTTGCTTGTCACCGTTACCGGCCTGAAAAGTGCCGACTCATTATGGATGGACCTTTAGATTTCCGAGACGGAGGAAATGCCAGGCAGGACTATATGAGACGAGATAGCCGCAGAATGTGTGAGTGGGTTTGAGGTTGACTTGGATTCGTATGAGTTGTATTTTAGAGACGGGCAGATCAGTATCAGGCAGGCCGACCATACGGATGGAGGTACTTCTGGATATTAAAGGAGAGACGAAGGACGTAAGGCACCCGTCAAGCCCACACCCTGAAGTTCAGGGTCAAACGGCAATAATCAGAGCCAACTGTCATGAACATCTTTCACCGCCCATTCAAGCGTGCATGCATGTATTCATCTTCAAGTCCAACTTTGAAACCTCGCTACTTTTTATGTGCTACAATCAGACTCTTCATTATTGCAAGTCTTCGTTTTGATTCGGTCGAATTCGGTTGAGGCGGTTATGTCCACTGGCGATATAACAGCTAGTATTCCCGGACATTGTAGTGCACAGGAAGAGATATGAAATTGCGGGTCAAGAGGCACCTGTAAGTTGTATTGATTTTCCAGTCTGAGCCAAGTATCACCATAACATCTCCGTGCAGCATCGAAGCTCTTATACTCCATATTATACAACATCCAAATACAAACCATCTCCACCTCCACTATCAGAATTCTAGCCCTCATCCTCCCCATCCTCATCCTCGTCCTCCTCGTCCCCCTCCTCCCCATTTCCCTTAATTTGATGTTCCACCGCATCACTAAAATAATCCTCTTCCTCGGCATCCTGATCATTGTCATCATCATCAAGATCACTCGCCAGCGCATTTCTCTCGTCTTCGCTATCCATGCCATCGTCATCTTCATCGTCGTCGAATGGAGAAGATGGGATCATGCCGGGACCGGGACTGGGACTGGGACTGGCGAGATCGGAGGGTTGGGGACGCGGCGTGGTGGGTGAGGTGAGATGGGAGAGGGCGTCGGCCATGGGCGAGGAGGAGGAGCTGGAGGGTGTGGGGTTGTGTGGTGTGATGCCTGTGGTATTTTGGAGAGAGGGGGTTGCTTGGCTAGCTGTTGGGGTTGGAGCCCCGGCTGAGACGTCTTGGGATTTATAGGGAAGTTGAGCTGAGTCGCTGGGTGCAGGTGTAGAGATTTCTGGATCGCCACTCTCAGCTGTAGCTGATGTATCGATGGGGACTTTGTCGGTACCAGTACTCGCTGCTGTACTGCCTTCCCCCGCCTTCGCAACTGCTTTCCTGACATACTTCCTTTTCGGCCCTTGAACCTTTTTAGGAAGAAGCTGCCGATTAACCTTCACGACATCACGGATGCGTTCCGCCCTCGCCTTATAGCTCTTCTTATTCCTCAACCACCTCTGAATCGTCGCCGCCTCACTCTTATTCAAAGTCCCCTCGCTTGTCATTCCATCGAGCACTTTCTGCGAGAGACTGAGATCGGGCACTGGGACGGGAATGTTCTTGCTGAGTTTGTCGGGGATGATGTCTGGGATGGCGAGCGCGGCTTCGAAGTCTAAGTCGGCGACTTCGCGGCGTGCTTTTACGGCGATGAGTTTGGTTTTCATGATGCTTTTGAATTTGGCGATTGTGCCGTTGCAGTACCAGCCGTCGGTTAGGATCTCGCATTTGTCTCTGTAGGGGGCGTTTTCCATCAGGTTGACAAGTAGTGGGACCGTAATGTCGCATACTTGCCAGATCTTGCCGTCCAAAGTCAGTTTCTTGCCGTCGAAGACATGCGTGTCGTCGTTGGTATGTGTGATGCCGTGTTCCTTTGAGATATTGAAGTTCGGCCGATTGTCGCGCCAGGGTTCGCCTTCTAACTTCTCGGCTTCGTCGTTAAATTGGAAGAAGAAGGTTTGGTATTGGCGGTATTTACGGTCTGTTCTAGGGTCAACGCCGAATTTTATGAGTGCGTCTCGCCAGGGTCCGCCTTTGAATTGGTAGCCGACGAAGGGAATGGCTTGTTTGAATTGGTAAATGCCTGGGACGTTGCCGACTCGGTTGAGGAGAGATCTTCTGGTCCAGATCGGTCGTTCTTCCATGGCTACTTTCAAGAGGGCGATGAGTTCCAGGGTAGATTCGTCGGTGGGCTCTTCTCGCTCGGGTTCGGTAGGTATGTCTTCGACGTCGTGACCGAGGTATTGTACGCCGCCTTTCTCGGGTTTGGCGTGATTGACCAGAATTCTGTTTCCGTTCTCGTCTTGTTGCTGGGTGAGATGGACGGCTTGATGCCAACCCCAGTTGAATGGCAATGCATGACTTGACATGATCGGTGGTGGAACGATATCCTCGTTTGGCTTCCAACCTCTTCCTTTATCCAGCTTGAAGTTTCGGATATCTTCGACTATGACATGTTAGCAGGAGGGGGTAAAGATGATGTTTGTGGGGCTTACTTCGGCCAGTGAGAACAGTATTCTTGAACTTAGGGATGAATTCTGTGTTGCTTGTCGATTGATGGAAATCGGACATGCCTGTGAATATTAGCAAAACCTTGGCTACAAGCATGAGCCACATACCTCTGAATCGATGACTTTGTCTGATTTCACCAACAGCTTCGACCTTGTAATTGTTGACGTTATCCTTCATCTTCCTCAGTATTGAAGCGGGTTCATCCATTCTCGAGACCGAGTTGACAACTTCCTTTGGTGGAACTGAGGCTACTGGATCTGGGGCTACTGGATGTGAGGTGGAGGCTGAAGCTACTGGATCTGAGGGGTGATCTTGGACATTGCTGTATTCGTATGGATCCTGGGAACCTCGCTTCCGCTTTCTTCCTGTCCGCTTGGGAACAGTGATTTTGAGAAGGACATTGTTGGTCGGAGCGTTGTGTGATAACATTGGAACACACATAGGGTCATTGTGTCTCAGATAGAGCGGTATGCATTCTTCTGGATCGATCGAGTTCATTATCTGGGTGTGTTAGCTGCAAGTTGCTTCAGAAGAATCGAGTCACGAGACCGCGATGCTCGTGACTGTCACTTTGAGAGCAGCATGACGGGGATACATGGGATACAACGAACCCTTTCATAAGGCTTGTTTGTGCCAAAAGTTTTGAGACCGTTGTTCAAGTTCTGTATAATCATAGGATGTTCGACGGCTGTGATTTCTCTCGGGGCGATGCGGTAGATGGGTGCTTGTGTTGGCTTTGCCCGTGCCGGGCCTCTGTTCAGCTTGGGCATTTTGAGGACTGATCGCACAGGCGAAGGTGCTGGGAATTATGGTTGCTGAAGCTTGCGGCTGCTCATTAACTCGTAGATATGTTCCGTAACGCAAACATATCTAGTTTGTGAATTATTGCAGCTTGTCCTGAGTATCCCTTATGTGATCTCGGAAATGTATCGAGAACTTCATGTTCCGGGGCTGTTCTCAGATGGTTCGGTGTGCCCAATGGGTGAGCGCCGGAACTGTGTGACTGGCCTTGGCGCTATAAATGTTGCCCTACCCTTCAGGCATCAATCCTTAGCGCAGCCCGTGGAGGGGAACAGCCGCCCAGTAGCCCAAGCAGAGCAGAGCACTGAGGAGTCCAGCCAGACAATCCAGCTTGAGGTCGCAGTGCAGTCAGTGTTGCTTTGAAGTCCAGAGGAAGTCAACAGAAGCCCATCCATTGACCTGACAAGAACCTCCTCAATCCTCCTTTCTGCCTCTTCAATCCCAATACCTCAAGGTGCGCCGGACGCGTTCTCCGGTTCGGTCTCGGTCTCCACGCCGCCTCAACGTCAGTCAAGTCAAGTCAGGTCAACTCGACTCAGGGTGAAGGAGCGGGAGAAGCCTATTCACCGCCTACACCCAGGACTGTTACCACTGCAGATTCACGATCTTGCAGCAGTCAGCGGAGGAGTCTATTGAGAGCTTTTGGTGCTTCTCAGGTGTGTGCGAATCATCCAGACTCTGCGGCCGTGATGGCAGTATTTTGGGCAATGCGCTGACCAGACCTCCTTCATGCAGATCCCCTCAAAGCGCGAAACAACATCCCCAGCTCCATTCGATTTCACGCCGACCACGAGCATCCACAGTTTACGACTTACGCATGTGCAGGAAGGTAAACAGACGCTTCGATACCTTTGGCGGCTATCTAGTTTGTAGAGAGCCTCATCCTTGAGCTCGAGGATTCAAAGCAAGGTCTCTATCCGATCCACAAGCTCCATCAAACCCGTGCGGCTTCACAACTCTTTGAACGCTCCTCGATTCACTGTGGCATACTTTCAGATCGAAACAACGAACGCCTCCTTGCAAACACGTCATTATTGACAACGGCACAATCACTTCACTGCGCAGAGCCTCGTCAACTCCCCACCACCGAATATCTGAGACTATTTGATCTGCGACATATCAGAGCATTCGAATATTGCTCGTGTGGCAGGTATAGAAAGGCCGAGGAAACCGAAAGCTCTTGACCGGTATTCAAGATGAAGGGCTTCAGGCAGAGGGTTGTGAGTCTCCCTGCGACCCAGTCAGGCACAGCGTACTCTGCGACGCGCTGATGTAAACATCCATGAACAAATGCTAACCCTTTCAGCATGAGCAGCTCTCGCGCGCAAAAGACCCAAACAAATCTTCCAAATCCAAGAACAAGGAGTCGAAAGATGGAACATCTTCCCCTTCGCAGGCAGGTTCATCAAGAGAATCAGCACAATCTCCCATAACAACCCCATCCTCGTCCACGACCGCCCTCAATGACCCAAGGAACAAACCACTTCCTCCAAATGATGGCGGTGCTACAAACGCTTCGAGCCCTGCTCCTCAGCCAGCCAACTCGTTAGTACCAGGTCATGTTGCACCAGATCGCTTCAATGCTATGGGAGGTGGTTCACCAAGTGCTGGTGGACCTGGAACCCCAAGTCGGCATGGTCTTCCTCCAAGTGTGATTATCAGCCCAAGTGCTCCAGTAAGTTCCCAGTCAGCAAATCGTGAAGTGGATGCTGACCCGACTCGTAGCACATTCCTCCTCCAGGTGCAGCGGAGACGATGCCACACGATCTTGCCCCACCAAAAGCCGGACAGAAGTCGTTAATGTTTGATCGGTTACAGGCAACTCCAAAGGATGTACCCGAAGGAATTAGAACTCCCAAGAGACAACACTCGTCCAGATTTGATATATCCCCACAACGAGAGCTTGAGAAGCTGCCTGGTTTCCATGAAGTACCACCCAATCGCCGACAAGACCTGTTCATGCAGAAAATTGACCAATGCAATGTCATTTTCGATTTCAACGATGCTAGCGGGGATATGAAATCGAAGGAGATCAAGAGATTGGCGTTGCACGAGCTGTTGGATTATGTTGCGAACAACAGACAGGTCATTACAGAAGCAATGTACCCAAGAGTGGTGGATATGTTCAGTAAGAACCTGTTCCGACCTATCCCCCCACCTATGAACCCGCAAGGAGAAGCATTCGATCCAGAGGAAGATGAGCCAGTACTTGAGGTTGCATGGCCCCACATTCAGGTCGTCTACGAATTCTTCTTGAGATTCATCGAGAGTCAGGATTTCAACACGAACATTGCCAAGGCATATATCGACCACAGCTTTGTTCTACAACTTCTTGAGCTTTTCGACTCTGAGGATCCTCGCGAAAGAGACTTCTTGAAGACCACCCTCCACAGAATATATGGGAAATTCCTCAACCTGCGATCATATATCCGAAGATCGATTAATAATGTGTTTTTCCAATTCGTTTACGAGACGGAGAGATTCAATGGTATTGCTGAGCTTTTAGAAATCCTCGGATCTATCATCAATGGATTCGCCCTGCCACTCAAGGAGGAGCACAAGCTTTTCTTGACCAGAGTGTTACTCCCACTTCACAAGGTCAAGAGTCTGAGCATGTACCATCCTCAATTAGCATACTGCATTGTCCAATTCTTGGAGAAGGACGCAGCATTAACAGAAGAGGTTTGTTCTCAGAGAAGCATTCTTTGACCTAAGCTAACAAAATTAGGTTGTACTCGGTCTTCTCAGATACTGGCCAAAGGTCAACAGCACGAAAGAAGTGATGTTCCTAAATGAGGTTGAAGACATCTTCGAAGTCATGGATCCAGCCGAATTCGCCAAGGTCCAAGAGCCTCTCTTCCACCAGCTCGCAAAGTCCGTGGCAAGTCCCCACTTCCAAGTCGCTGAGCGGGCGCTGTACTTCTGGAACAACGAATATTTCTGCAACTTGGTCAGCGACAATGTTGAAATTATCCTACCCATCATGTTTGCACCACTTTACGAGAACTCAAAGGGTCACTGGAATAGGTAAGTGGGCGATATCCCGTTTGATGACATCTCTAACATGTCCAAGGACGATTCACGGTATGGTCTACAATGCAATGAAGCTATTTATGGAGATCAACCCTCAGCTGTTCGATGATTGCTCCCACGATTACACCGAACATCAAAACAACGCCGAAGCTCGCGAACAGGCCAGAGAAAATAAGTGGAAGGCTTTGGGTGAGCAAGCGAAGCGTGGGAAGACCAATGGAACGACTCGACCATCGGCAGTAAGCATATCTTCATCAAGAAAGGGAAAGCCAGACGAGTTGGATCCGATTACCGAAGACAACCAGAAGAGATTGGACTCATTGAAGTTGCAGGATGGAGAACGGAGGGAACGAAGACCCACTCATGATCGACAAAACTCGGTAGGCTCCTCCAGAAGCCAGCGATGATTGTCCTTGTACTATGCCGCTCCTTTCTGCGTATTTTTGGGTCGCCCAATTGTGTGAAGTTTTGTCACGGATAGAGTGTTGGCTCGCGCATACCTACCTCCTTTTTCACTTTCTCCTCAACACCTCACAGCATCACATCACCTCAATCAATCTACTTCACCTTGTTTCTCCCAGCTCGCGCACCCACCTCTGCTTGTCCTTCGTTACCTATCCGCCTGCAATGCGTGAAAGTCAAAACAGATTCAGACCGGTTTCATTGACGAAGATATCTCTCACTTCAGAATAATACGATCACGAAAACGACGAGCAGAAGCCGTAGCCGTTCGGGAAGTGGAGGATCGACTGGTGCGGTTGTCGGGTTGGACGTTGGACTTGGTCAAGGTTTGACGGATGATCAGGCTAGTCATCTCTCTTGATAGATCGGTTCATGTTGGTATGCTTCTTCCTCTTTTCTTTTTCGATAGGGTGGCGTTTATGAAGGGAATGGAAAGAAGAGGTTGTTTTGGAGGGTTGCGAGATAAAAGTGTGGTCTGGTCTGGTCTGGGTTTTGCGCTTGAGATGAGATGCGATGAAAGGCCGCTGGGGAAGAGGGAAGGTTTTTGGTGGATGTGGGATGATCGGATGGCTGATGGATGGTATTGATGGAATGGTATTGATGAACGACGCACGCAGACAGACAGGCAGACAGACCTTCGATGAGCTTCTTCTTCTTTCTTCTTATTCTCTCCCAAGTTTCTTCTCTCCATAAATGAATGAGTGTGTGTAGGGAGTTAATGTATGACATACAAAGGCATACATACTGTTTTTACGATGATGCAACAGACGTAGTACCTAGTGTTTTCATTTCTTCAGAGCCGCCCGTCGTCTTGCGGACCTTCCATGTTGTTGTGACTGACTGACTACCTGCTTTTCGTAATGAATGTGATGTCTCCTTTCACTATGG
This sequence comes from Helotiales sp. F229, assembly GCA_002554605.1. Classification (NCBI taxonomy): domain Eukaryota; kingdom Fungi; phylum Ascomycota; class Leotiomycetes; order Helotiales; species Helotiales sp. F229. Next base: position 6,201,062 of record MXAW01000006.1, on the reverse strand, counting down.
CCTAGCTGGGCGATGCTGAATGCCCTCGTTTTCGGATGTGGGACTTGGTAGGAGTTTTATTGTTACGTGTGGAGATGGTGATTCAATCACTGTGTATGCATAGGTAGCAATAGTATGACATAGCAACAACTCGCTTAACCGTCTACCTGTCTGTCTCTATAGATTCATTTAACTTGCTTGCTTATGCTTTTCAATTGCATTTTGTTTCTTTCGGTACGATACGTTCCAGATCCAGAGATAGAGAGAGACACATAGAAACCTGTGTGTGCTCGTATTGATCGCTGATTAATATGATTGATGATTGTGCTCGCTCAAGCCAATTTCTGCACCTCGCTAGCTATTTATTGTGTGCCGCTGTGATTGCACAACGCCCATTCCTTCGGCTTTTGATTCCTTGCACATGATCTTTCCACAGTTCCTTAATTTCCATTACCGGTTTAGCATGTGTAAGTATCATGCTTATGCTACCGCAAGCAGAACGAACCACAACCCATAGATACAGAACCCAACCAGTTCCGTCCGTCTATTCTGCAGCTTGTACTTGCCGAACTATGCTGTCCTGACCAGTGGTTCCAATCACCGACGCATCCCTGACCCTCTTTCTTTAATGGATACTTCTGCTGGAATTATTGTAGTTGGCCTTCCGCCTTCCCTTCTCGTTTTCTGTCGGTTCATGCTGTCGAGTCGAGTCAATCGATCTCGCTTCACTCCCAAGTCGTCGTCACAGTAAGTCCCTCCCTCGATCATAAACGAGCGACAGCAACGAAGCAATACTAGGTCGGTAAAAAAAGCCTCTACAGTCGCTCACTCCTCCGCCCCCCAAATTTTCATTAAGTCGTAATTCATCCCACGCTCATAACCTCCGGCCTCTCTCACAGCCCCAACCTTCCCTTCCCTCTCCAAAACCCAATCCCACCTCACTGCACATTAACGATCTTTGTCCCCCTCTTCCTCTGTTCCAGCATACCCTGTACCCAGACCCTAACCTCCGCCAGCGCCTTCCTCGGATCCGTCTTGCGCTTCAAAAGGAAGCCCTGAATCTCGGCGGGGCTGAAATGGTGGTTGGGAATTTCGAGGGCAAAGAGCTCGGCTATGGAGCGGAGTTCGGGTTCGGTGGGTGGTTCTTGGTTCTTGTCTTCTTTTGAGCCGTTGATTTTGGTGAGGGGTATTGTGGTGCTGGAGAGGGAAGGCTGTGAGTGGATTGGTGTGGCGGGTGGGGTTGGGACGGAGGTGGTTGTGGATGATGATAAAATGGGTGTGGGTGGTGGTTGAGGTTGATTTTGTGTCTGGGAATGGGAGGGAGAAGAGATGACCAGTTTCGTGCGAGGAAGATCGTTGGTGTACATTCTCTCGAAGAGTTCCTTGATTTGTGTCTGCGTTGCATTGCCGAATGCTACTTGATGGTCGACTCGGCCGGGGCGGATGAGTGCTTCGTCGAGCTTTTCGGGGTGGTTAGTAGTCATGATCAAGACTCTGGATTCGTGGGATGAGACGCCTGGATTGTGTTAGCATGTTATTTAATTTTTTAAGACCAGATAGAGGGGTGTGGTGTTAACATGATGAGGAAGAGAAATAGGACTTACCATCAATGATATTCAAGAGCCCGGAAAGGGAAATGCCCTTCTTCTTCTCCTCTTCAGACAACTGATTTGCTTTCTTCAAAGCCTTCGTCAAGTTTGCTACGTTAAAATCGCTCTCTCCTGGATTTGCAGCTGCTTGGCCACCGCTCTTTTCATCTTCGGATGGTTCACGGATGAGCCCTGCGGTGTCGATGTCTTCAAGGAGGACGATACAACGAGCTGGGAGATTGGTAAAGAGCATCCCTAATTCTTCTTCCGTTAAAGTAGGCTCTAGAAGCGAGACGACGTGGATGTCGAGTCCGAAAACACCAGCTAGTGCAAATGTGAGAGAAGTCTTGCCAGTGCCGGGAGGGCCGTAGAAGAGGTAGCCACGACGGTAAGGAATTCCGCGATTGGCATACCAGCGGGCAGTGGCCGGGTTCAAGTACTCGTTGATATCGGACAGAACATCAAGTTTGCGTTCCTCGTCCAACACAACGGTCTTCATAGGTCGACAAGGCCGCTCTGCAATCTTGACCCAACTCCCTCTACCTCCAAATCGTCGCATATCTTTTGGAGCAGGACGCTTGATGACGGTCTTGGCGTTATGACCGAGATGGTAGTGTGCTTTTGCTTGCTGGATTAACTTCTTGATCGGTTCAGTGGATCGGCCAAAACATGACAGAGTTAACAGCTCCTTGTCTTTGAATGCTGCAGCTCCACCTCCTAGTTCGTCGAACATGGCGACTTCTTTCCGTTTTAGTTGGAAGTAGGTTCCCTGGTGCCAGAAATTGTGAGATCCGATGGCGGGAGTGAATCTCGGTTGGGATTTGGCTTCCTGGTTGGAGAAGTTGAGCCACTTGATGTTTCCTGCTGCATCCAACTTCGTCTCATCTTTCTCGGTATCTTCGCTGTCTAATTCCCAAGCGCTTTTTGAAGGCGTCTCGGCCATGAGCCGGCGGGATGAGTTGATTTTGTATTGATGGGCCAGAAACGCAATCAAATGGCTGTGGATCTCATCCGTACTGCTGACGGTGATCTCGGACATGTAGTTGCTGCTCACAACTGAGTACAGGACAGACCATACTGAACGGAAGATCCTGGCACCGAGGAAGATGGCGACGCCAAGGGATACTAGGACTGTGACGTCGAAGCCGAAAGAGTAGAGGAGGAACTTATGGATGGGTCCATAGCCGGGAACAAGAGTTTCTAGAATGGTCGTTGGTGAGAAGCCGACGGTGGGATCACCTGTGGTATTTGCGTCCGGTTGTGGGAATGCCGATTGCATTATTGTGTTGAACGGCGATTTCTGCCTCATGATGGAGATGACGTATCGTATCGTATGTATCGTATCATATCAGAATGAGGTTGTTGATATACAAACACCAAACTTGACCGTTTGCAAGATGGTTTTTACTGCAGCCTATTTCTAGGTGGCCAGATCCTTTTGGCCAAGATGGAATCTTCTCGGGATAGAAATCCGGGTAGGGACAGAGGGCCTAGTGAAATAAAGAAGAGAAGAGAGAAGAGACGGTAAGGGATGTATCGGTCTTTTGTCTCTCTTTTGTGAATGAAAAGTTGTTGGCGGTACAGCGCATGCAGGCGTTTGTATGTAAGAGCGTAAATGTAGGTTGCCACTCGACGAATGGAAGGAAGGTGCCAACGGAAGCTCAACCAATCCTCTGGATATCAAGGTAACACAACTTTAAGGTTGGATTGGATTGGATCGGAGGTTTGAGGTTGGAAGGTGACTCGAGCAATGCTACTTTAGACTAAGGTAGAGACGCTCAAGCCGTGAAGTGAAATAAAATAATGACAAGCAATACAGTATTGACTCAGTCAGTACAATGAGCTTCAGGACTTGACGAAGTAAAGGACTTCCATTGGACTGCCAGAGAGAACTTGCCAGGCACCAGTCAAGAACTACTGCGCTGCACTGCACTGCACTGCCATGAGTAGAGTAGGAACATCAGGCAAAGAAGACTGACTCCAAGGCTACCTAGGTAGGCAGGCAAAGCGCCACAAGGCAACTCATCGCCGCGTCACATACATATATATATGTGTGATATGTGATACAGTGACAAGGCAGAAGGCGTTCGTGCATGTTGACATCGGGAGTTGACATTCGGACGAGGCGAATGAATGTGAATGTGGATTTTGTACTCAATGCTGAGTTGTGCAACTCGGAGTTGGAAATTCAGTCCGAGTTGGCTGGGACGAGGAAGCGACTGCCAAGCCAAGCAACAAAACAACCATTCAATGCATGTTGGTTCTTTCTCTCAAGTGTATGAAATCTATGGATATTAATGGATTAATGCAAAGTTTATTTACATAGTTCTGTATTTATCTACCTTGAAGAATCATTCAAAAACTCTACACATTTCTTGTTTAGAAAAAGGGGTTCTCTGTCGCCTGCCTTCCCCACCTCCCGGACTTGTGCTCAGCCCTGCAGCAGCCTCGTCTCTCATGACGGGTCATATCTGGCAGGATATCAACTCCAATCAAACAAGCAGCACCTCACATTAATCCAACAGAACACAACAGCAGCCTCTGAAAAGCGAAATCCATACAACGACCTTCAGCACAACAGTCAGCCAACACCGACAGTAGTCCAAGCAAGCTACTTCAAGCCCTCTTATCAACAGTGCTTCGTACCGTAGCTCTCCATCTAATCCAAAACCGAGCTCCATCGACCCCCTCTCTCTCTGCCTCACTCCAACCAGCGTAACGTTCCCTGGAGCAACTCTCCTCTCCACATCTCCAATCTCGAGCTTCAATACACAACATACGCTACAAATCCCAACCCGCCACGCGCGCGCCCCCGACCAGCGACAGCTCACCACGAGGCATTGCCGGCCCGAATACCTGGTACATCAGCGAGTTTTCTCCGCAGCCCAGGTATCACGATACAGCACACCAGCAAGGGGTACAGGACGTTTGCAATCCATCTCGATTGCTCTAGGTTCTAGTGCGGCATCGTTACGGGTGCCGCGAGGTGTGCGACCAAGCTTCAGTGGAACGGATAGCTAGGGAAGAGGGCTTGAATTGAAGCTGTGGATATTTGCTACTGGGAAGGAAGCTCTGTGGTAGCTGGGGATTGGGAATTGGGAGAATACATTGCCAGGCCAGTGGGCTGTTGAGCTATACACAAGCAGACATCCGCAACTATGATGTCCTCAACTCAAGAAGAGGATCCTTTCCTCCAAGTTCAAGCGTACGTTCCTTCTTTTCTCCTTCGCAAAAACACCCAGCTAACACTCCCAGCGACGTCCTCTCCGCCCTCTCCACCACCCGCCCGCTCTTCACATCCTACCTTCGCATCCGCTCCCTGCCCACCTCCTCCAGCAACCCCTCCCCCGAACTCCTCTCCGCCCAAGCAGACCTCACATCCGCCCTCTCCTCCCTAGCAGAAGATCTCGCCGACCTAGTAGAGAGCGTCAAGGCCGTACAGAGCGATCCGTATAAATACGGGTTAGAGATCGAGGAGGTGGCGAGGAGGAAAAGGTTGGTGGATGAGGTAGGTGGGGAGGTAGAGGATATGAGGGAGGAGTTGGCGAAGACGGGGAAAGTGAATGGGTCTTATTCTGGAGCCGGGGGGTATACCGGTGGAACTGGAAGCAGGGCAGAAGACGAACCGGATTACAACGCAGAATTCGAACAGCAGCAACAACTGCACATGATGGCCGAACAAGACCGGGATCTCGACGGCGTATTCCGAACAGTGGGCAATATAAGGATGCAGGCTGATCATATGGGTAGAGAGCTGGAAGAACAAGCTGAGATGCTGGAGGTTGTGGATGGGCTTGCGGATCGTGTTGGGGGCAGGCTGCAGACGGGGATGAAGAGGATGGGGGAGGTGGTTAGGGCGAATGAGGATGGGTTGAGTAGTTGTTGTATTGGGGTGCTGATCTTTGTGCTGATTTTGCTGTTGGTGCTTGTATTGATTCTGTGATCGGGGCAGAGGGAGGGATTGTGTTGATAGGAGAAAGCTCTTTGGGATCTTCGCATTTAGCGGGCGTTAAGGTGTTGCTTTCTGGATATGTTGACTCCGTCAACCAATCTTCCATGATCGGTAGATTAGAATGCGGATTCTCGATTCCTTTCTCTAGATCTACAGAAAACAAAGAGTTCAACTAGACTAATAAATCACAGATATCAGACATCAATCAGATATTGATCCATCCCCGCTCTTCTCTCTATCCAGTTTTCACCCCAACTCTAGATTATTACTCGTACTGTGGTTTTGGTTCATTCGAGATGTAGATAGTTCAGACACATAAACAGGTGCTCTTCGCCATTACTTGCTGCTGCAGGTGTTGTTGTCGCCTCTCGCCTCAGCAGTCGACAGCTCATCAATCTCACCATCCCCTCGCAAAACAAACCTCTTCGGGATTTGTAAACGGATAAGCATACCTAGTATCGTCCTCACGAAATGAGACGGCATCAGAGAGGAAGAGAAGCGGCCTCTTCCATGATAGTACTGTATAGTTAGGACGGTCGCACTTCGAAGCAGCTGAGAGATGAACGCTGAATGATGGCTGGGCAGTAAATGTTCTATTGGTTTTTTTTTTGCCGTTTTTTTGGCCAGCCTTTTCTCTTGGTTCTTTGCGCTCGAGCTTTGGTGTTAGGGCGTGGATGTGTAGGCATATGATAGGGTCCTTAGAGAGCGAGGGACTAAGATTGAAGAGTTTGTATTACATACTGTGGTGGTTTACTCTATTAGAACCTCGGCGTTAAAGAGGTAGGTTAGAGTAGGCACGGTAGGGAAACAGTCAACAAAGACTAACGAATAAGCGAAGAGGGGCGGAGACATGATACCAGGAACTGACATGTGTAATGAATTATCCTCTTCATAGTACTAGACAAGATCAAAATCTCTCTTCCCTTTATTCCCTGTACCTAGCTATCCATTCCCTCAAAACCCCACCCAGTCTCTTCATCCCCGCCAAATCAGCAAGTTCCACCAACGTCCTAATGACCACCCCATCCCCCTCCCCGTACCTCCTCTCAACTCGAAACGGCACTTTAAAATCAAACGCTAGCCCTCTCACCGCGCTCGCAAGAAACAAACACGTATCCTCAAAATCCCCCAAAGGGCGATCCAGTTCTGCATATTTCTCAATGGCGTGTCGCGGCGTCGTAAGCGGGACCGCACAATCCAACGGGAACCGACCTTCTGCGTCCTGCGCTAATAGGAGGAATGGAGAGCTGACCGAGAGGAGTAACTCCACTATTGCACAGTCGCCTCGTCGAGCTGCGAGGTGGAGAGCTGTGCCGGCCTGGATTCGTAGGGGGAGGGAGTTGTACTTCGAGGTGAAGGGATCGCCCGTTGATGCCATGGCGTGGATGAGGAGCTTGATACAAGCCGAAGCTTGCTCTTGCTGCCTCTGCGCGGCGGCTTTGAATCGTGCGCCAAGTTCGCCGTACATATGGCTGTAATCGTTGACTGACAATGCGCTCACGAGTGGTATCGCGCCGTAGAAATCGACTGCGTAGAGATTGGCGTCGTTTTGGAGAAGGACTTCTAGACCGGCTAGATGGCTTGATTCAGCGCATTGATGGAGAGGCGTTGAGGAGTCGCTGAGCCGGGGACGGGAGATGTCGCCTCCTGAATCAAGAGTCAATTGGACGAGTCTCGAAACCGTGGTTCTTTCTAATCCTGGTTTCCGCCGGGATATGAACATCAGTACTGATTCACCGGCTTTGTTACTGGGAAGCACGTTTGCTCCAGAGTCGAGGAGGAGGTTTACGGTTTCGTCGCAGCTGGCTGCTGCGGCTAGCATGAGGGGTGTTGTGCCTGAGGAGTCAGCGGTGGAGATATCTGCGCCGAGTGAAATGAGGTAAGAGATTGTAGGGGTGTTCTTTTTATATATCGCTGCATGGAAGAGGTTTTGCTCAAGAAGCACGTGTGCAGGTTGTTTCCAGATATCCCCGCCGCGGTTTTGGATCCCGGAGATGATGCATTGCGCGAGAGGGAGAGAGCCATAGCTGACTGCGAGGTGCAATAGGGAGATACCGTCGAAAGTGCATGTATCGCTGTCCGCACCGGCGTCTAGTAGGATTTGTGCTGCCCGGATGTTGAGTGTTTGGATGGCGTAACAGAGGGGGCTTTGCCGGTGTTTATCTGAGAGGTTGACGTCTATGCCGTTAGATACGAGGACTTTTACAACAGCTGTGTTGCGTTGTTTTGTAGCGTGATGTAGTAAAGTTTGGCCATCGACATCAACACGTTCTAGTGTCGCGAGTGGTAGGGTCTGGAGGTAGTTGAGCAGAGTTTTGGATTTCCAAAGATGCATGTATGTTATACATCGTAACTTTGGACGGGGAAGAGCCCAGTTGAGATAGGCGCGTGGATTTTTCTCTGGGTGCAGTGTGATTTCGGGGCCGTAGAGATGAGGTGTGAGGAGGATTGCGAGGCGGGTGGTGGTTTGGATGAATGCGTTGAGGCTGGGGTTTGGGAGGAGGAAGGCGATTTGGAGGAGAAGCTCGATAGGGAGGGAAAAGAGGGACATAGGACGCGTCGTGAATGGGTTTATCTAATTGTTGGATGTTGTGAGGGTGGAGGAATAGAGGTGATAGTTTGAGTTGTTGAAGATGAGGTTTGAAGGTTGTCGTTGTGTTGCCTGGAATAAGCGAGCGGGGCGAGAAGCGAAGGATCATGAGAAACTCACTTGTTTTGAGAGGAACTGTTTGATTACGTAGCTAGTTTACGTTGCTTTGAGAAGGGAGAAATAACGAAAAAAAAAAAAAACTGCAACTCATGTAGTAATTTCGATGGGTATGTGTTATGCGAGTGATGTGATTTGAACTTGAAGGTCCGAAGATAAGAGTGAAGGGATTAAAAAAGAGTTGACGATTTATGATTGAAACGCAGTATTTCGAGACAGAGAAAGGAATATGTTTGAAGTTCGTGGAGAGTGCAAAAGAGTGTATTATTTCTTACAATTTAAACTAAGTGAGTCGGATATATCATCTTTTCTTGACTCACGTGCGTCCACGTGTTTCCGCGACCTCTCAGAGACATGCTACATACTCGCTACTCGGGGAATATGGTTTGACTTAGTGAGCTAATGTTTCTCTGGTTTAATCTAGGAAGAATGGTATCGATTGGGGAAAGTAGCAGCAAGAAGGGAAAAGTTAGGTAAGTTGCTCTTAACACTTTTGTTTTTGTTGATTTACTTACTATAGTCGCTATACCTATTTTATCAATTTGCGAGGATTAACATTGTACGTATTGAAACATGTGAAGGAGCATTTCGACCGCATGTCGCTCCCGTGACCCTTGTGGCATTCGTGGGAACGCAGCGAAGATCGCCTCAGTAGGTCCAGACGCCGACATTAGCAGCAGCTTAGCTGTTGCTCTTGAACGGGATTCTGGAGAAACGAAAAATAGTATCGGTACTTCTAACCCTTTGTATTAGTCTCGCTAGCTGCTGTATTCATGAACGTTTCAAATGATCTGACTATTGACGTCGGGATGTATGAACATCGATTCGGCATCTGCCAAGGGGAGAATTCTCTTGATTACAGGTACTGTACATATACAGGCCCCCAAAAAGATTATAGACAAGGGAGATTATACCTTTTGCGACACACCTGATTGATCTCTTCTATTAGCCATTAAGTTTGTTGGTGTGCTTTCTCGTACTTCAATGATGGCAATATATCCATTTCTTCTCGTCGCTTGCCTCTCTTTCCAGCTTACTGCACACCCTACCAAACCTCGACACCGTCAAGAGTTCAATCTCAGAAATGGAAACAATTTCGGCATTGCAGGTGATGCTAGCTATGACTACGTAATTGTCGGAGGCGGGAACGCAGGCAGCACTATCGCAGCCCGTCTCGTCGAAGATCCCAGTCTACGCGGTGTTGTGATAGAAGCTGGAGGTTTCTACCAAATGAAAAGCGGCAATAGAAGTGTAGTGCCACAATACTGCTATGGAAATCAGGCTATGCCGCCAAATCCGTTGACTGATTGGGGGTTTGAGACTACACCTCAGACAGCGGAATTAGGAAAGGTAGCATCATGCGCAAGAGGGAAGACTTTGGGTGGAAGTTCCGCGTGGCGTCGCAATATGACGTATCATCGGTAATTCTACATGATGAGGGGATAGATAGACCATGTGCTGACTTAGACAGGGGAACAATCGATTCCTATCAGGCGTGGGCAGATGCTGTTGGAGATGATTCTTACACTTTCGATCATCTGCTTCCGTATTTTCTCAAGACTGCACATTCACCCCTCCAAATAATGAGACTAGATTGGCCAACAATACGCCTGTGTACAACCCGGAAGCTTTTGACAACTCTCTCGGTGTACCGTTGCAAGTAACCTATGGCAACTGGGCGGATCCGATCCAAAGCGTACGTAGCTTTCATATCTCCAGATCTTGAATGGTCTTCCCTCTTCTGACTACCGCAGTAGTGGGCTCGTGAAGGACTGGACGCCGTGGGCATTCATCCAAGCCATGACGACTTCTGCTCTGGACTCTCAATGGATCAAGTTGGACTCTGAGCACGGTTGATCTAGCACAACAACACCACTCATCATCGCAAACAAGCTTTCTAGATTAGGCAATCAAGTCCACAAGCTTGAAAGTGTACCCACTCACTCTCTAGCTAAGCGAATTATCTTCGACGGCAACAAAACGGCCACGGGAGTTGAAGTCATGACCGGTGGGATGACTTATACTCTTTCAGCTGCTTAAGAAGCTGTGTTGTCGGCAGGAGCATTTCAATCGCCACAACTTCTCATGATCTCAGAGATAACACCCGAAGAAACCCTGTCGTCTCTTAACATTCCCATCCTCTCCAAGCTTGAGGGTGTTGGCCAGAACATGTGGGATCACATCTTGGTCGCAACTACTCATGCGGTGAATGTCGTGACAAATACTCTTCTCGATAATACCACATCGGCATACACGCTCGCGGCGGTTAAAGAGTATAACGCCAATGCGACCGGTCTCATGGACGTTGGCTCAGTTGGTGGTGGAAATGAGCAGCGAAGTCATCCTCGCAATGGATACGCTTATTTCAAGCTCCCTTGTGTTCAATGTATTGAATCGATCAGCAATATCCAAAGTCCCCCACATGGCCTCGGGTGTGCAACTGTCGTCGATGCTTATGTCTTACCAGCATATTGTTCTTTCGCCTCGGTTAAACGTTCCCGCGTTAGGAGGGTTGTTTAGTCCCGGCTGATTCCGGTGGGACTGTGTATTATGTTTACTGGAAACAATGTCTGGCTTGCGATCAATGGTGTTTTGAAGTACCGTATAGAAGTTTTGGTGAGGATGGCGGGATTTGTGCTGATGCAGGATTGTTTTGGAAGGGTGGTGGGGGTCGAGTTTGTTTGGTTTTCTTCGCTTCCTGGCTAGGAGTGTGATCATTGCATAATACATCACTCAAGACCTTACAACCTCAACATTTTCTTAATGCGTTTGTATGTACAGTAGACAATGCTAATCAAAATATGCTGTGATACTCTAATAGAAGCAGAATGTGGCTTGAATTCTTCTTGGTAGCAGACTCGCTTGTGACACACTTGGACTCCAGGCAAATGGCTGGATCTGGAATGAGTAAAAATCATGTTATTGAGAAGCAAAATGTAGAAGGATAGAGGTACAGTCATTGTGATACTGCAGATTGATAGAGCGTAGCGCACTGTTGAGGCCATTGCAAAGACTGATGAACAAGCGCACCTTCCTCAACTTCGTGAAATGAAGGCATCGCAACCAGAACTCTATCCACTGCTCCTGTGCACTTTCCTCAGCAGATGTAAACAGAGTACTTAAACTGGATCTCGCGCTCTTATTCCTCTCTTCTCTTCTTCATTCTCTTTCATCAAATGTCGATCAGCAATTCATCAGCACAACACCATTCCGTCAACTCTCATGACGACTCCTCACACATCGCACGCGCTACATGACTTCATGCACTTGCAACCTTCACCAAACAGCACAAGCACTTCAAAGCATCCTACCGAGCTCAGTTCTTGGAGATCATTGTCTCGTCTTGTCATCATCGCCCGTTGTCTACGTTCAAATGTGTCCCCAGATCCCCACGCCGAGTTTCCAGTATCGGGACAGCATCCATTGATCGAAACATACTGATTGCTTGGCTTCACAGCAGATTCTTCGAATGCACCCTCAGGATTTTGCAGCACCAAGTGCTTGTTGTACAAAGTACTTGCCCTTCAAATAGTTGCATCGGGCATGAGATCACATGGACCTCCTCGGCTTTTGGTGATTGCCATACTCTCCGGTACGTACAAACACGCCCCACAAACTCCCTTCGGGTTGATCAGTACCCGGAAGGGTCCCAGCTGGGGCAAAATTAACATCCCCACAACCCCATCGTCGAGGTAGTTCAAGATAATCTCGTGGGGTTGTGGGGAGACATTTCAGTACAAATCGTCGGCTTTTAGGCTGACGTATGTAATTTGAACGCCTTGATGCTGTTTAGGTTCGACTCGATCATTGCGAAGGATCTCCGCTTCACGAGTGCAACCTGCTCTTCGTTCTCCCTTCTGCAAGCTCAGTTTTAACATCACAGCTTCGTCGGCACACCGCACCATATTGGAAGCTCAGAAACACATCATCGCTCTACCATGGTGAGTTTCACACTTGGGTTTTGCAAGGATTCAGATGCTGACATTGCTAGATTGCATGCTCAGTCGAAGACATCACAGACAATCCACTTCGTCCTGCTCCCACCTGGTGCTCCCAGCGTCCCAAGACACCCAACACACGGCGGCGAAACACTCCCCAAGCAACAAAACAACACCACAGCGACCATGCAAACAACTCGTCACTTCTATGGTGCAATATCACGGTGAAGATCATACCATCGACTCGCTCGAGCCACATCAGGTAATGTGGTCCAGCACACATCCGCTGAACAACACAAAGGACTGACAGCAACGCAGAACAGAAAACAAAACACAAATATCTGCTGGAGGTCATCACCACATGGAGAGCAAGGCAATAAGAGATCAAAGCACCTTTGAAAGCTCGCGAAAACATCCAGAACAAACCACCTTTAACATCAGACCAGTAGCAGAGTCCGACATTGTGTAAGTTTGGGTCTTTCGCTGGTGCGACGCCTGCTGACATCTTCGTGTTCAGGACTGCAGTTTACCACAGTCAAGTGAGCCTGACGTCACCATTAGCCGTGATATATACTAGAAGTTCTCTCGCCGCCGCCAACAAGGTCAGATGGCCGGCAAAGTGGTGGATGGGAGGTGGAAGGTGCTTCTTTGTGCCGTGGGTGGACATAGCTGTAAGGAACAAGGGAGATTGCACAACGGAAATGATTTCTGAAGTCGGACTGAAGCTGCAGGGTTGGAGGTTGGTCATACAAAGCTGGAAGTTATATCGCTCAAGTGTATGAAGACATGTTGGTGATCTTGATTGGTTGTGAATGGAATTGTGTGAAACCTAGAAAGGGTATTGATGATGTCAAAAAAGTCTACTTCTGCTCTCACCTTCTGAATTGTGACTGGACAAACACGAAATGCAAGATCCTTCTCGTGAGGCCTCCGCAAAGTCGTATCGTCATCCCTGTATCTATATGAATGGTCCCAGAAAACTGTATCTGCATATTGAGAATAGAAGAATGACCGATTTGACTTGAAATGCTTGGTTGGAAAAAGGATGAAGAGAAGATTGCTGAGATGGGAGAATATATAGGGTGTGCGACAAGCTAGCCAATTAGCTACAGAAGTATTTTGTGGTTTGGTGTCATCGAGGAGTACGGCGCTAATCTTAGTGTACCAAAAACCGCTCAGGGTACAATTTTTGGAGACAGAGACTAGGCTGAACTAGAAGGCCTAAAATACATATCAGCTAGATAGCCTTCGTTAGAGCGGGTTTAGACAAGGGCACATAATGTATGAGCGTATTGGTGTATGCATGAAGAGTTTGTCGAGATGACGAGATGAGTTTAGGGGGAGACGTCCATCGAGGAATGAATTGGAAAATCCGTGGGCCACGTACTTATGCAGCAGAGTCTAAGAGAACAATCTGAAGAGAAAAATCTGACATCACCATCAATCATCCCAAGTCATGCTCTTAGAATCTCACTCAACCGTCTAATCTCGTCCGCATTCGCAACATCTCCTGCTCCAGTAACGGCACTTGAATGAAACGCACTCGCCCCCGTCTCCCTAACCAACGCCACCAAATTCCCCGACCTGACTCCTCCACCTACAATGATCTCAATCCTGCCCTCTACTCTCTTCACTAAACTCGCGAGGACTTCTCGTCCTTCGAAAGCATTCGCTTGACCACCACTGGTGAGCACAGAGGTGAAGCCTAATGATATGAGCGTCTCGAGTGCTGAGTCCATTGAGGAGGCAGCGATGAGGTCGAAGGCGCGGTGGAAAGTGGTTTTGATTTGAGGGGATAAGGCGTGTATGTGCTCTAGTAACTCTTTACACGCATGCTCATCGACTTGCCCCTCGGGAGTCAAGACTCCAAAGACAAAACCATCGAAATTTACTCCCTCAGTGCTGAACATGGAGATATCATTTTTCATCTGCGTGATCTCGGCCTCGGTGTAAACGAAGTCCCCACCGCGGGGTCGGATCATGATATTGATTGGAATCGGGACGTCATTGGAGGTGCTGAGATTGGATTTGAAGGCTGTGAGGGTCTCGAGGGAGGGTGTGATGCCTCCGAGTGATTGTTCGGCGCAAAGTTCGATGCGGGAGGCGCCGTGGGTGAGGGCGAGGATGCTGGATGTAGCGTTGAAACAGGCTATTTCTAGGAGAGGCATTTTTGGGTCGTGAGGTGAAGATTGTTGTTGATATCTAGGTTTTCGGCAATGGTAGCCAAAATGCGATCTGATATGGAGTGCTTTGGTTGTTTGAGTCAATTCCTAGTAGTATCACTGCGCCGATTTGACGAGAGTGGATGATCGAGTAGGCTGTCAAGATAACCAATCGCAGCAACAACAGTCCTAAATAGAAGCTTGAACCAATCAGATCTAGAAACACAAGCCAGAACTACAAGACCCGGCCGGGGATATGTCTCCGTTTAGATATCTGGGGAAGTTGATGAGGAGTATGGAATCGTGATGATAAGAGTGTCGTCCCGACTCGCTACTGTACCCGGAAGTGGGAAGTCCATCCGAAAGTCGGGCACGGGACTGGTCAGTCAACCCCCCATATCGCGTAATTACCGAATGTTTGTTTAACGACCAACAACATGTCTTGAGGGGCAGCTCGATGTGAAGGGATGAGGTGTGAGCCGTGAAATAGTGGGGGATGTGAGATGGATATAGCTAAGTCCAGCCTTATCAGAGTAGGTGCCGTGAATCTAGTTATTTGGTTTCTTTCTTCCGACTTAGTTGCTGTTAGAGCGGGTGAGGGGACGCGGTGCTGCCGGTTTGGGGGGGGGGGGGGGGGGGGGGGGGGGGGGGGGGGGGGGGGGGGGGGGGGGGGTATGCAGAGGTGGGTTAATCTTCTATTTCTATCTTTTTCTCTGTTTTCCTTCTATGTGTATCTCATTTTAGTGGATTGATTAGTCGACTGACTACTGCATGTTCGACTCTTTTGCGTTGGCAGGTATTGAATGAAGTATGGTAATGTTGATTAGTATTCATTCGTGTAGCCGGTCCCGGGACCGTATAATGAAGTACAAGAGATGCCGGAGCATGTTAGTGCGTATAAGGAGACTTTTGGATAGGGGGAGGAAAGCGTATGCGGAGGAGGGGGCGAGGAAGGATGAGCCAGTTCAGAGGGTTGTTAATGGGGAGGAGGAGTGAGGAGCATTAGGGAATAGGATGGGGTTTCATTAGGGCTTTGTCTATCGAGGAGGATGTGTTGGAGGTGAGAGACTGTCTGTCGTCTTGGTTGAACTTCTTTTGATCTGGGGTTGGGATATTGGGGATCTATGACTATGACTGACGTTAACCTTATAAATGAAATGTGAGTGTAGAAAATCAATTGTTTCTCTCGCTTACAGCAGGCCTGGCCACATGTTTATTTAGCGTGAACCAAGGGCACCAACCAAAAGATCAACTTGAGGTAAGCATGGGGTATCAATTATTCATTACACGTTCCGCCCTCCATCATCTATACATTCCCACCAGCCTCCTGTCGGACTCTAACTTCCCTAACCAACGCCTTCGCCTCTTCAACCTCAACGCCATCCTGACAAAGCTCCGTTGCCAACTGCATAGCCCTATTATAATCACCCGTCCTCATAGCATGTTTCGCCAACCACATCCGAGCTTTCGATGTCGCAGCCGTGACTCCCGTTCCTGTGTCTCCACCACCTCCGCCGCCTCCTTGAGGCCGTAAGTCGTCGTCTGAGGATTGAGAATCGGCGTGAATGTTGATAATGGAGGAGTCGAGATTTTCAGCGGCGCCTTCTTCTTGAGCTACACACATCTCCATGTATGATCTTGCTTCTGCTTCGTCTTCGAGTCGTTCGTACATTCCTGCAATCTGAAGTAGGATCTCTGGATCCATGATGGCCGCCCTTTCTCTACCACCACTTCCAAATGAGCTACCAACACCGGCATCGTAGTAGCTGTCGGCTTGCAATGCTCTTTTCAGTGCCTTGATACCTTCTAGATCACGTCCCATCTTCTGAAGACACGATCCTACGGCCATCCACATCTTTCCATCCCATGGCCTCAAACCTGCTGCGCGTTTGTAGTACCAAAGAGCGTATGCATGCATTTCTAGCACTTCATACGTCTGACCCAATCCATACCACGCTCTGTAATCTCTCCTGTTGACATCTACTGCCCTCCGATAGGACTCGATTGCTGCATGTGTGTTCTTCAACTCGACATATTCGTGTCCCATCAGAGTCCATGCACTGAGACAAGATCGATCCAAAGTGAGCGCTCGTCGGAAGTACTGGACCGCCTTCTCATGGGAGGAGAGTAGGGAATAATAGTTTCCAATAACCACACAAGATTCCGGGCGGAATTTGTCCACGGCCGAACAAAGGTGGGCGAGGAATGAAAGTTTTGGCCGCAGGTTCATGACGTACAGGATGTTCGAGTAGTGGTCTAAAGAGTCCAGTCGATGAGGGTGGAGAGCCAGTACGTTGCTAAAGTGGGCGTCGGCTGTCACAAAGTCTTTTGTGTGATAAGCCAGAAGAGCCACACATGTGAGAATGAATGGACTTGTTGGAAATATCGACAGGACTTGGCTCAATTTCTCAGATAGCTCTGGGGTTGATTGGTAGAGCTCGAGGGACGTGTGAATGAAGAAAATAAAGCTGAAAATATGTGCTGGGACAATTTGATACAGGCTAGTAAGCTGTAGAATGTTAGCTTTGCAGGTATTAGGAATCTGAAACTTACGTCTTCTACCCTTCCAATCAAAGATGTCATTTCCAGCCAACAGCTCCAATTCATCTGATATAGCTCTACACTTTTGATCAACCAGTTCATAGCTTGGAGTTCGTTTTTGTCCTTTGCAAGTACCATGCCGTATCTGCCAGAGTTAGCGAAAGCCACCTTTCAAGGCCGATCACCTACAAATACTCAAGCCATCCTTCGCTACCACTCACAAGCCCATTCTCGTTTGTATGTTCCAGGAACCATGTCTCTAAAAAGCGACTTATCACAATCAATTGTTTGTTGACCGCAGTTCCACCATCATGTGGACCCATAACCATTTCGCTATCCTCGTCTTTCTTCTTCTCTCCGGACATAAACTTGGCGTACAAGGCAAGGAATAAGCTCTTCTGGCTGAGCTTTGGTATAGGTATGGGCGCAGCACTTGGGCGGGCTCCTGATACCCTGACTTTCCCTTTCCCTTGTGGTGTAGAGGCATTTGGGTTCTTCGCAGTAGCTGTGGAAAGGATGCCAGACAAAATAGTATCTGGGAGGAAGACGGCTGCACACCGATCGAATTCGCGGCAATCGAAGAATGACTTGGCCAGTAGGTATTGATTTATCTCTTTTGCCTCGAGCTGGGCTTCTTCGGGATCGGTATTTCCAGTAATGACGATGGGTTGTGGGGTTGAGGTTGGAACTTCGGTCATCTGAGAGTCCTCGGGTTCTATCGAGCTTTCGGGGGCGGGGAGGGAAACTAGAAGCTCTGCTGCCCTGCAAATGATTAGGGCAAGACAATTGATCACGAGAGGGCATTGCTTACCATTTGGCAGACTGATAGAGACATCTTTCGGAGCATTTGACGACGGCCTCTTGCAGGTTTGCGCGCATTTCGATGATGCCGCGCGGAGAGAGGAGACCCATGGCGGGAGGCAGGCAATTTGGCCCGGAACTGATTGTGTATTGACTGCAGTACGTCAAGAGGCCCCTAGATTGAGGCAAATGTGCGTATAGTACGCGATGATCTAGCTCAGGGTGTACTGTGGTGTTGTGTTACTGATGTTCCTCTCCTCCAAGGATTCAACCGACTTGGGACGAGGCTGCAGGCGGGCCGATCCTCATCTGTGGAAAGCACGCTTCACTTGACTGGACGCGTTTGTTGACTTTTGTCGCGTGCGAGTGGAAGGAGGAGTTAATATTTGAGTTTGAGATTACCCTTCTGCAAAACCTTAAGTCTCCATCCCAAAAGTGTTATCGACAATAATTCAATATGACTTGCATAGCAAATTGACTGGTATGAGATGTTGTAAACATTCAAAATAAATCAATCTTAATCAAATGCAAGTCAAGTCATCTCTATCCCTGCCCGGACCGACCTGCCATGTAAAGTTCTGCCACCACCCCCACCATTCACCGCTCTCAGCCCCATTCTCCTTTTCCTCGACCGCTCCTCTCCCT
Source organism: Helotiales sp. F229 (assembly GCA_002554605.1). Classification (NCBI taxonomy): domain Eukaryota; kingdom Fungi; phylum Ascomycota; class Leotiomycetes; order Helotiales; species Helotiales sp. F229. The sequence continues at coordinate 6,182,748 of MXAW01000006.1, read as the reverse complement.
CTGCTTCTTACTTGTTCCTCCGTATAATCCCGACCTGATTCATCTTTTCAATAACACGCGACAACACCAACTCCAAGATGGCGCAAAACACCACACTCAAGGAGTTCGAATCCGTTTTCCCCAAACTGGTTGAGGATCTGCTTGATCATGCGAAGCACTACAACCTCCCGCCGGCTTTCGTCGAATGGTACAAGGCTGTGAGCTCTCTATAGTAATATTAGCAGTGTATCATATCTAACAATCCATCACAGTCCCTCAATGCCAACACCATTGGCGGAAAATGCAATCGCGGAATGTCTGTACCCGACTCAGTCTCCCTCCTCCTCGAAGCACCCCTCACCGAAGAACAATACTTCCAGGCCGCAACATTGGGATGGATGACCGAACTCCTGCAAGCCTTCTTCTTGGTCTCCGACGACATCATGGACAGCAGCATCACTCGACGCGGCGCACCATGTTGGTACCGCCAACCGCATGTCGGCATGGTAGCCATTAACGATGCCTTCATGCTCGAATCTGCCATCTATACCCTCCTCAAGAAATACTTCAAGAGCCACCCCGCGTACGTCGAACTCATCGAGCTATTCCACGAAGTGACCCTCCAAACCGAGCTTGGTCAATTGTGCGACTTGCTCACTGCGCCAGAAGATAAGGTCGACCTAGACAACTTCTCGCTGGAGAAATACCAATTCATCGTCATCTACAAGACCGCATACTACTCATTCTACCTACCAGTCGCTCTCGCGCTCTTCCACCAGAACATCGCCACGCCAAAGAACCTCAAGCAGGCAGAAGACATCCTGATTCCTCTCGGCGAGTACTTCCAGATCCAGGACGACTACCTAGACAACTTCGGTCTCCCAGAACACATCGGCAAGATTGGCACGGATATCATGGATAACAAGTGCTCGTGGTTGGTCAACAAAGCTCTGGCGATCGTAACACCAGAGCAGAGAAAGGTCTTGGAGGACAACTACGGCCGCAAGAACAAGGACAACGAAGCAGCCGTTAAGAAACTCTTCGACGAGCTGAAGCTCGAGCAGATCTACAAGGAGTACGAGGAGAAGCGTGTTGGTGAGATCAGAAAAATGATTGCTGAGGTCGACGAGTCTGAGGGATTGAAGAGGACTGTCTTTGAGAGTTTCCTGGCTAAGATCTATAAGCGAAGCAAGTAAACTGATGATGATGATGATGATGATGATGATGATGATGATGATAGTCATTATTGTCCAAAAGGTAGGCGTAGCTTACCCTCAGCTTCCCAAAGGGCATAGGGACGTGTTAAGCATGGGATATATATAAAAAGTCTAACAAATCAGTCCTCTTGTATATTCTCACAGTACTTAAACTAGCCTTATGAAAGTAATATTATACTTAAAAGCGTAATAACTAAAAGGCTGGTTTTGTTCATTAATCCTTGACGATTAGGATAATATACCACACTTTTTTTTTTGCCTTAATAAGAGGTATTTAAAGCCTTTCTTTTATAAACCCCAGGAAACCCACTTGTGTGAAAACCCCTTTGATAAGTTTATGAAGCCAAGGTATTTAAACCCTATTCTTAAAAAAAGGTTTCGCTTAAAAGGCCTTGGCGTGTACACATAAATCTTGAAATTTGAAGAAACCAGCCCTCTGAGTTCTCCTTAAGCTCTTTATGCCCTCCTTGCCTTATATTTTTGCCCTTGTCGTTGTAAGCCTAAAAGACACCTCTTTATATGCTTTTTTTCCTTGCCTTAAGCCCTTTTTCTGTTTTTTTTTGTTGTGGGGTCAATTTAGTCTTGAGTATATATTTCTGGTAAGTCGGTGAGAGAGGCACTCCTGGGGGAAAGAAAAGGATAAGGCATGTAGCTGTAAAGTAGAGTAATTGTGAGAATAGTAGTTGAAGATTCGAGAGAGAGTAGAGAAAGCGGAGGTCGTAAACTCGTAGAAATCGCAGAATTCGGGGGTGTAGATTGAAGGTGTAAAGAAGTGAATTATCGTAGGAATCTCCGTTTATCGAGCCTGAAAACAAGCCTTCCTTTCCTCCCACATATTAGATAACCTTTAATGCGATTCTCATTGGCTACTTAAAATTAAATCATAGTATTTCTAGTAGACACCACGGGGAGGTGAGAATTCGACTTTGTTCGCTGAAGCAAGTAAACTAAGTGGTGGAGTGAACGGTATTTGCATCGGCGGATATGCTTTATGTGTAGCATTTACGGGCATTGTGATTGTGACTCTATACCTTAGTATAATACGATAGCTTATTTTTGATGTCCCTCTTCAAATCATATGGATTTAAATACCCTTGTCTTTCTATCATGCTTTTACTTCTCAAAATCCCTTCCGCCTTCCTCTAGGTGCAAATCCTGAAGAAGGCAACGGAACTGAATGGTACCTGCATCACATCTTTTCATGGCACTTCTCTCCTTCCAAAATGTTTGTAGACATTCCTTTCCTCGAAATAGTCGAACGATACAAGACGGTCCTTCGGCTCTCTCTATGTACCTCGAGACTAGATGTTGCTTCTCTCCCTAGTCAGTTTTACACTTATAGCGCTCGCTCGGACGAAGAGAGGGGGGGTGGACAGGAATCTACCTTGAAATCCACTCTTGCTAAATGCTAATATCGTGATGTACACTCCCAAGCCTCGTCAACTCTCCTGATTGTTCACGCTCGTCAAGCGTGTTCCCATGCCCAATCCAAAATCCGTATTGCAGCGTCGTGCGCCGTCTCTTTAGAGTGAAGAGAGAGATGCTAGACGCCAACGCCAGCAGGCAGAATGTCATGGAGATGATGTGCGTGCCAACCAGCACGGAGGAGAACGAGGATATGAGAGAGGAGCATCGGGCTTTACACAAGCTTCATACCGATAATCCTAAAGCTCAGTATGTCGTTGAATATATTCTCACTTCTCATTCACAATGAATGAATAAGTATCAGCGCTTAGTTGGAAACGCAATACTCGAAGACGTGTGGATTCTCATCTCCTCGAACTTCAAGTCTGGCCCAACTTTACTCTGGTAAATAGAATTTGAAAGAACGAGCCATGATTTCTGTTTACAGATTCTGTCTAAATATCGCAAACATGTTAGTCATCCGTCACACAAGCAAAATAAGAGTAAACAAAGCCCCTTTCTTTTCGCCTCCAAACATCAAGCAAGCTCTCATAACCGAGACCCACCAGGGGGTGCAGCCATTCGTGATACGATCTAAATCATAAATTGAGGAAGAACCCAACAACTCAACCAAATAAAATCTAGTTAACCGTATCAAGTAATAGATACAGCTTCATTTAACCATTAGACAAAATGAACTTGATTCTAGATGTCGTTGTAATGGTTATTATAGTTTAGAAGGAAAGTCACCGTATCACGAATGACCGCACCCCCTGGTGACTCGCTTCTCAAACTCCACGACGTCATCTGTTCTATCTCATCTCACAACATCAAAGAAGCTCAACATCTCCAACATGCCACCACCATCACCATCATCAAAAATCTAACCCACCTCCTCATCCTCACAGAACATAATATGTCAAACACCTGGTCCCCCTTCCAAAAACCCAATCCCAACCGCCCCTCCCACCACACCAACAACAGCAGCAGCGCATTCAAAAACCCCTGGCCCTCAGCCGAAGCCCCATCGTGGGCCGAATTCCTCCAATCATCTTTTCCATTGAGTTTATATCCTAACCTCGCGAAGAAACATCCTGAGATTCGGGATGTGCAGGTCGTAGTTCCAGATTGGGGAGAGGGGGATTTGAAGGCGCGGGGACTGGAGGATGTGAGGGATGAGTGTATTATCGGCACCACGCTGGGACATGCGGGTGTTATGGTGCAGGTGCCGCTTGAGGGGACGAAAGGTGTGCGTAAGGGAGGAGGGAAGGAGAGATTGTGGGTGGTTTTCGATCCTATGTTCTCGGCGAGGGCGGGGCCGACGCAGTATACTGGGCCTGCGAGGACGAAGAAACCTCCTTGTCAGGTGGAGGACTTTCCTGGTACGTCAATGGAAATCGAATCGACGTTTTCTGAGTGGGCTGTTATGCTGATGGAATGAATAGGTTGCGATGCTGTGGTCATCTCACATAATCACTACGACCACCTGGACCTGCCAACCGTCCAAGCGATATTCAAGAAATTCCCTAAAGCTAAATATTTCGTGCCCTTGGGAAACAAAAGCTGGTTCGCAGCTATCGGTATCCCGAAAGACCTAATAGTTGAGCTTGACTGGTGGGAGGAATGTGAGTATAGTTTGAATGACTTTGGGTACTCCTATTCGAATTCGACGGCGGGAAGTAGAAGTCAGGAGACGGTGCTTCGGTTTACATGTGTTCCATCGCAGCATAATTCTGCTCGAAGTCCTCTCGATCAAGGACAGACGCTGTGGTGCGGGTGGGTGTTTGAACAAATTCTCATCTCGAAAGATTCAAACGAAAGCGAGACGAACTCCCCAGACACAAATTCCACGGCAAAACCCCAACGCAAAGGAGCACTCTACCACGCCGGCGACACCGGGTATCGCCGGACCGCCAAATCCCCCGAGATCTGCCCGGTGTTCACCTCAATCGGACAAAAGTACGGGCCCTACGACCTCTCCTTCCTGCCCATCTGGCGCGGTGGCAGTCTCGGCTTCATCTCCTACCTCGGGCTGCGGTTATCGCATAAGGATATTCCGTCGGCGTTGCATGCGTCGCCAGCTGATGCGATTGATATGCATGTTGATGTGGGGTCGAGGAATAGTGTTGGTGTGCATTTTGGGACGTTTGTGGGGAGTGAGAATGAGAGTTTGGAGGCCATACTGGAGTTTGAGGAGGCGAGGGTTGGGAGGGGGGTTGGGGCGCTTAGGGAGGAGGAGGGGGATGGAGAGGGAGAGGGAGAAGGGTTAGGAAAGGGGGTTGCAGATGGCGAGATGGGGAGGGCGGGCGTGGTGGATATTGGGGGAAGTGTTGCTGTCAGGATTAGTGGGGATTGAACGGGGTCTGTTGACAGTTGAAGAGATGCGTAAGCGAGAAATACGAATAGATTTCTCTTCAAAAACTAGACCGCATGTGCTTATTAGTCAGAAAGGTCAGAAAGGATGTTGACAAGGGTCCACAAAGCTTCACACTTGTTCACTTTCAGGGGTAGATAGCAAGAATCAGAATTATCTACATCTAATGTTGAGAAACACCACCCTCATAATTACTGCCCGATGAACGTCCTTGTAAGACATTTCCCTCGACAATCTACCTAGCATTACTTATATACACACCCTACCCTAATGCCTTACAGAGGGCAGTAGTCTCCGATCCCATAATTAAACAGTGCATTCATCCATTATACCTACAAAAGAATAAGAAGTGCTGCCATTATTTATGGTATCAGGAATTGTCATAATCCACCTATAACCTGTCTCGACCATGCGCTTTCATCGTGGCGCCAGTAAGTCCAATCAGGCCGCAGCAAGTGGGGCCACGAGATCGGTCTCTCCTCTCTTGTCCTCTCTCACTGTTGACCGGCCTATTATTCCCAGACAAAGCGCCCTACACAACACGTCTACTCATCTTTTAATCCCATTCATGGAACTGGATGACGGTATCGCTAAACTACTACTCTTGACCAATCTCAATCTCATCTCAATTTCGTAATTTAACCCTTCGCAAAGAAAGGAGCGATGCTCAACCGTGCAGCACAAATCGCGTAACTCGTTTCCTCGTGATGATGTATGACGGCCAGGAAGAACTCGACAACCTTGCTTGGGATAAAAACGATGAGGACTCTGAGAAGGCACTGAAACAAATGAGGCACAAGTCCGTTTGCAAGAACATCGAGGAGCTGTCCAAAGCAAAGTTCGGCAAACCAGCAACATTGATTACTCCTCTGGTCGCCGGGGGCTTCAACATGCTCTACAGAATTCGGCTTGAGGAAACATCACCGGACATCATGGTTCGGCTTCCATGTCCGAGCTTGATCCAGTTCCCATGGGAGAAAACCGCCCAGGAGGCGGCTACGGCCGCGCTCATTGCGAAGGAGACGGGGCTACCTATACCTCGCCTGCATTTCTACGGCGATGAGTCGCCGGTTGGCCCGTACGTTATGATGGATCGTGTTGAGATTCAGGGGAGCGTGTCAGCCAGGTTGACACAACCCAGCAAGGACTCATCCGAGCCTCACGTTCTAGACCCAGACATTTCCGACTCGACTCTGGAAGGTATCTGGGACCAGATAGCTCAGTGCTATCTAGAACTCCACCAACTGAAGTTTCCACGTATTGGGTCATTGGTCGAGGTGAGTCCTGGTAACTATGAGGTCACAGGGAGACCAATCACCCATAACATGACCGACATGATCAGGCTGGCGAACGTTCCTCGTTCCGTCCTCCCGCCAGAAGGTACAACATACAACACAGCAGACGGCTGGTATACTGCATTAGCGGAGATGCATATCGCTCAGCTCATCTTCCAACACAACGATGCAGTGGTATCCGAGGACGACTGCAGGAACAAGTACGTGGCGCGCCAGATATTTCGAAGACTCGCCATACAAGGCCGGCTATCTACATTTGGTTTCTCCGACGACTGCTGGTCTGCCCAGTCATCCACGATCCCTGGATCTACTCGTCTCCCAGCACCGTCGAGCTCCCAGAACTTTCGACTATGGGGTGACGACTTTCGGACTGGCAACATCCTCCTGACAAGCTCGGATAAGGTTGCAGCACTTATTGACTGGGAATTTACCTATGTCGGTCCTACCCAATTCTCTCTCGACCCGCCATGGTGGCTGCTTCTCGAGACAATGGAGATGTGGTCATCCGGTATGGACGATTGGTGTTCGATATATCAGAAACGTCTGAAAACGTGGCTCGCGGCAGTGAGAAAAGCAGAAGCAGAGACGGACAAATCGAGCTCATTGTCGGCACCACTATCAGCATACATGGAGCAAAGCTGGGTGACAGGCCGTTTTTTTCTCAGCTACGCGGCGAGGAAGAGCTGGGCATTTGACGCAGTGTACTGGAACTACCTTGACGAGAGGTTCTTTGGTGACCGAGAAAGCGGTGTTGCTGGGCATGACTTGTGGAGAACACGGCTTCATCTCCTAACCGATGAGGAGCGAGCTGCCATGGAGCCCTTCGTTGGGAGGAAGATGGCTGAGGCGAGGGAGAGACGTCTTGTTGATTGGGATCCAAAAGACGCGAAGGATAGTTTCTCTCGGCTGTTGTTCGAATAAGAATGTCAAACGGGCCCTAACGGGGCCTTGTCTAAATAACTTAATTTAAAAAAAAATTCATTATAAGTTCAGACGTTTAAATTATAAAATTCTTAATTTTAAAGGTTAACAAGTTAATTGAATTAATGAAAATTTACAAGTGTAAGAAAAAACCAAAACCAAAGCAACAGCATTTGGGGGCGGGGCGGGGCGGGGAGGGGGGGCTATTTCGTCTGTCACTGTGGCACTACTCACTACCATGTCGCTAACCATCGTTCGGGCTCTCATATGTACCCTCATCGTCCCCATCTCCCCTCTCCTTCCTCTCAGTTCCAATATACACCATCTGAGTTGCACTTACTTTTGAAGTGAAGTGTGGGGTGGTTAGCAAGATCGCAACCATCAAGAATCAGAGGGGATGACCTATACATGACCATCTAGATACTGAGGGCCCGACAACTTGCACTAACAACTGGTTTGCACCAATCACTTGCAAGTATCATTCATTTTATAGTAAACCCAATTCGTTCGTAATAATCAATTACCAGTAATATCATGTGGAGAAATTGTCAATGTTTTGTTTATCAGATTTCTTCCTTGCTTCAGATCCCTATCACGAAACCGCATCTATGTCTCTTTAAGCTTGGGCAAGTACATTAGCTTGTACGCCCCCAGAGCCATTACAGGGAAGTAAAATTTATAGTTTGGATAGCCAATCAAGCTATATGGGATAGTCAGTTAGTGTATTGCTGGCAGCACAAATCTCACCGTGCTAGCAGAGGACTGACCAAGTCTTGTTGAAAACACCTTCGATACCTTCCTGGAGCCATTCTCCATTTGCTTGCTGCCGACTTCGTATCAACTGCAACAAATTTAGCGCTTGATCTCATCCGGGTGGATGACAATTACTTCGAGCCCCTTTCGAATCGGAACCAGATCCGGATATCCCGCATGCATCAACGCCAACACAGCCCAACAAGTATTAACCACCTGACTCTTCTCATGCTGCACATACCTCTTTTCCTCGCACGAACTCCAATGTTCACCCCAACCACCATCCGCCATTTGCTTGCTGAGAAGAAAATTGCATGCTCCTCTCACTCGCTCACTGTTCCCAAACTGCTCACCCACCATCTCCAAACTCTGCACTGCAAAGAACGTGGCGTACGTGAAACAGATCGCCCAACTCCCATACCAGCTCCCATCGGCCCTCTGACTCTTCCTAATGAACTCTGCTGCTTTCTGAATTGCAGTGAGGATTTCGAAAGACCGATAAGAAGGGTAGTGGGAGTGGAATAAAGACAAGGAGGTTAGCACTGCAGTCGTACATTCGGGGTAGGAGTACTCGACCATAATGCGGTCGAATACTTCAGCCGGGTTGAGGAGCTCGAGATAAGTGCTGCCCCGGATTTTCTCGTAGCTGGCGAAGCCGCCGGAAGGGTTTTGCATGAGGAGGAGGGTGTCGACGCAATCTTGAAGGCGCGATTCGGAAATTAGTTGGGGGTAGGAACTGTTCAAGTCATTCAGTCGGGATCTTTAGCGGGCTGAAGAAACAGGTGGATGTACCATTCGTTCTGTAGCATAAGAACTGCCTTCAGACTTTCTGCTGCACAGTCGGAAACGATGTATCCGTTGCTTTTTGTACTGAACGGCCAGCCTCCTTTTCGCGGTTGGCGAAATGGATCATCTAGGTTGTCCCTCAGTTGGGACTTCTCGAGGAATTCATGAGCTTTGTGTAGTGATGCGCTGAATTTTGAGTCCTTAGCAAATCCCGCTTCTACGGCAGCTTGGATACAGAACGCTGTATCCCATACTTGAACTCCATTGGTTCCATTACTAGTCATGCCTTTAGGACCCATCCACAGATACGTATCAACATTTTCGCGATGGCGCCTCAGTCTTTCTGATTCCGGACCCTCCTCAAACCAAGTTGCTGCCATGTGGAATGCTTTGTTGACTGGTGCGATGCATTCATAGTTCGTATTCAGTTCTTCCCTTCGCATCAATTGAGAGACCTTATTGTTTGCGAGGCGGAGGAGCCATCGAGGTCGTAGGTAGTCACACCATATGGCGAAAATGGAGAAGCAAAAGAGGAGGAGGGAAGACACCGAGCGTCTTGAATCAGTTGAGGCCGTGGTGTTACGATTCTCGGAGAAATTCATCTTTTTGAATGGTTGGGTGTAGATCTCGTCTCTTATTTCAATGAGTAAGGGGGTCAGGGGCTTGACACAGCGATTCGACCATAAATATGAAGTCGGGAGATAAACAACTCGACACTGCACCCACCACCGTGAGGGGTGGAATGGCAACCAGGTCGGAAGAAGCCTGGGCAGAGGTCAGCAGAGCAAATTTTGAATTCACTGAGGATTTTCGGAAGTGCACCAAAGATCAACGGGGATGCAATTCACACCATCCCAGTCGTACGGATTGAGACACGAGAGCCATATTTTCCCCCATTGAGGGATCCCTATTGCGCCACCTAGAAATGTCGTCAATTTCGAGTCCTAGAACGTGGAGGATTTCAAACTTAGCTGCACTCACCAAGAGAATGAAGACAATCTCGAGAATTACTGGCAAGTTGATGGTCCTTGTTCATGCCCAGCAGTCTAAGCATTACATAGTAAAGACCAGTGGCAAAGACCGTGGAATGGCCCTCCAGATGTAAGCCCCAACCCCCATCCTCGTTAACATGATTCTCGAGATATCGCACCATCTCGATCCCCCATTCCTCGGGGATCAGAGTATCGGTGATATACATGGCGAATACGAGACCTGGGAGCAAAAAACTGGGTCCTCCATAGTCACAGGCCCAATGCCCTTCTGAGAGTTGAAGCCGGGTGTAGAACCTGAAGCCATGTTGAGCAGCATCCTCAAAAGACAGTGTCAACCGTTTAGAAGTAGATTTCTGTTCGGATTTCTCATAGTCCTGTACGCTTGTTAGAGTAATAAATCTCAGGTTTGAGGACTTCAGTTGAGTTCAATGTACGGTAAGACTTAAGGGAAGCCCCAGGAGATGTCGTTCCACATCACTCTGCTCGGATTTGCGGCCCTCTCCCATGTCCAAATAGCGCCATCGGTGGACGCCAGCATCACTGGAGAGGCGCCAGCGTGTGAGATCAGTCGCTGTAGGCACACTGACAGCGTCCATCATCCCGGCCCAAGTTGATACCGGAATCTTTTGCCTCGTTGGTCCCGTAGTTCTCTATGCCGAATATGTAAAGATTCGGCAAGGAAGAAAGAGAAAGAGAAAGGGGGAAGGGGAAGAAGATGAGTCGAGAAGATGATGGAGGATTTACTGCTGTGCAAAAGAGATGTTGGTTTCCTGAACCCGAACCCCTGAGTGGTCTGATGATTACAGAAGCCCGTATCCCCTACCGATCACTCCAGACTCTTGCGTCTCAACACAGAACATCAATTAGGAAAGCATTTATCAAGGATCGAACAGGCTATGCATCTTACGAAGGACGAGTTCAAAAGTAATCAGCTATGGTTCGTGTGTACCGGTAGTAAACTTGTTATCCTGCAGGCTGGTTTTATTCAAAGAAGTTTATTATTTGCGGAGAGGTTATGGATGAATATTGTCCCCTCAAGCATCACTACCCCCTCCTCCTCAATCACTTGGAAATGCAATCAGCGAGCCCTGTCATGATAGCGTCTAATTCTCCAACTCTTTTTTTCCTCGCTGCGAGTCACTCTGAAATCCCGTTTTTCCCCACTCGTTACCCCCATAAGCGATGGTGGTAGCAAGAAACTGGACGCTTGCTGACCTAACACTGTTTGCAATGGAGAAATTAAATCGCTCATCATCTACAAAAGGGTCAATCCTGCCAAGTCTAGTGACCAGTGTCCTGAATAGTGCAGTTTCTATATTACTAGCTCAGTATTCAGGCGGTTCCACATACGTCGTACTGTATCTCTGAGACCACCAACCATACATATTAGTAGGGGTGTGATATTATTGTATTATACGCTAATCCTAAAATATGACTTTTGGTAGCGGAGTATATCCTCATTTCTAAAGCCAAAAAGCCTCATTTACCCTGCAATTACTCCATAATATGTATTCTAGGATACAGCGCAGTGATATATAATATCGTGATCTGAGGCTTATATCACTCTGTATTTTTAAGAATGATCCCATATCACTATAGTAGGGGGTGTAGTTGATACTGCAAATACTATTCAGAACATTGCTGGTAACTGATCGTTGGTGGAAAGGAAGCTCACCTCGACAAACACCTTATTCAACTCCATCAAAGCAATCGATCGACCCAAGCATTGGAGGTTTCCGGAACCAAACACTATATCGACAGAGGCATGCATCTCACGAAGCTCCGAATCATCTGCTCCCAGCCACCTTTCGGACGGAAAATTCGAGCATCGCTAGACGGTCTCTGCTCGGAGTACGCTGAAGAAGTTGGCGCCAACCTGTGTTCCCTCCAGCAAAGAGAAACCGCACATGGTGTTATCTCCTGCGCGGGAAACCTCTTTCGATGGTGCGATGGATGGGGGATACATGCGAAGCCTTCCTGAATTACCGTTGAGGATATGGCAACTTGCTCTCCGCGTCTGTTACTGGTGTGTTGAGTCTCCCTTGCGCCGCTGATGTATCGATTCTTGCTTGCAATTTATGGTATAAACATGGTCAAGCGAGTAACGCTAAATAATAAATCAAGCTATTAAAACCAAAAAGGGTATTAATAAGGACCTATAAAGCTCTACCCTTGTTGACTTTCGAAGCAAATAATAGGGTTCTAACATTCTACACGTTTAAAATATGACGAATGGCCTTTTGAATCTATTAAGCAGAAGTCTCGTATTATATCTCCCCCGACAAGTCATCAAGCATTATCTATCTAATTTTTACACGCTCCCTCTATCTCTCCAAAGACCGCCATCTACCAAATCGTCCCCTTACTCTGCGTCTTATGCTCCTCCAACTTCCTTACATCCATCCTCTTCCACAAGAAGATCGCCAGCACACAAACCGGCATAAACGCAGCTCCTGCAATAACCATCTTTCTTTGCACATCCGCATACGCCACAATAATCGCATCTCGAATCGGCGTGCCCATGGGATAATCCTGCTGGATGACAAACGAGCTATAGATCGTCGCAGTGAGATTCTTGCTTTCTGCAGGAAGAGCCTTGAAGAGCTGGTCAGGCAGGATGTTGGTCCAGAGCGCGCCGGCGATGGCTTGGCCGATAGATGAGCCGATGGAACCGAACATGCCCCAGAGGGCGATAGCGACGGCGATCTCTTGGTGCGAGACCGAGGCCATGACGGCGAGTTGCGCGCAGGTGGCCCAGATTCCGGTGCCGATTCCGTTGAAGACTTGACACATTACTAAGAGGCCGACGTGCGTGCTGGGTGTGCGGAGATGGATGAGGAGGGCGCAGCCGAGGACGACGAACGGGATGCCGCCGTAGGATGTGTATTTGTAGTCACCGGTGCGGCTGATGAGTCTGTAGGATATGAGGTCAATCGTTTCCTCTGCTTTGCCACTTTGAGAAACGGAAGGGAAAGCAATGGAAAAGTGAGAAGAGAACTTACAGTCCGACAAACGGCGAGATGAACGACGAGGTAAGCGAGAATGTGTTCAGGATATATCCCGAGTTCCTGATGTTCTGATCATGCACCACCTGGAGATACGAGTAGTAATACGTATCCCAGCAGAAGATTGAAGCGAACATGAATCCGTACAGGAGAGACGAGCCGATAATGGTCCTGTTCGTGAGGTACTTGAATGGGAAAAATTGAACGGGCGCGAAGTATCTTTCCCAGAGGACAAAGGCGATCATGCAGACTGTGCCGACGACGAGCATGGAGATGACGGTTCCGCTTGCCCAGCCCTTGGATTGACCGTTTGCGAGGGAGAAAGGGAGGAGGATGAGTGAGAAGGCGGCTGTGCAGAGAAGGAGTCCAAGGACTGCATTTTTGCGTTAGTAGCTGGTCTGGAGAGTGAGATGGTTTCAATATACCGTCAAATTGAACGACGTAGTACTTGAACGACTCGAATCTTGTTCTCTTGTGCACTCGCTCGGGTAGAGCACCGAGTCTAGCAGCCTTTCGCTGCTGAGCCAGCATCACTGCCGCAGCTGGAATACTCACCCCGATCAAGATGATGCAGAAAGCACCAAAAGCCCATCTCCACGTCGATTGCTCATAGAACAACTCGGCGATAGCTGGACCCGCGAAAGTTGTAGCGATAGTCGGCGTGCCGTTGATAGAGAAGGCCAACATACGGTTCTTCAGCGTCGTCATATCGGCCAGCATGATGTCGATCACATAGAGTAGTCCGAGATGGCCAACCCAGTAGAAGGTGTGGGCTGCTGCGTACGTGGTGACGTCCTTGCATGCGGCTTTCATGATGAGACCGAGGGAGACAACGAGGAGCATGAAGAGGAATCCTTCGACTCGGCCCCAGATGTCGATGATTTTGGCGATGGTGAAGGCGGATACTCCACCGGCGATGGTGGCGACGATACCGGTGGCCCCGAGAAGACCGTGGGCTGCGAAAGAGGATGTTACGTAGGCGGTCAGGTTGGAGTTGATGGATGACATGAGCAGCTCAACGAAGGAGACGAGGTAGAGACTGGAGGTCTTAGTTGATATTCTGAAATTATCTTCATGAAGCAGGGCAGGAAAATGGAGACTAACAGAATGAACATCAGAACCAGAGTCTTCTTGGTCCATACCGAAGTGATGGCCTCAACGCGCTTAACACCATCCTGCTTGTGTGTCGATTCATCTTCCGAGTCCACCTTCTCATCATACATAACCTCATTGAAATTATCCTTGTTGGCCGGACTTTTCTCGATATCGATGTTCGACTCAACAGCCCTGTTCTCGGCTGGAGTGATGGACGCCATAGTTGCTCGCTTGACTTGGATTGACTCGACCCTGCTTCTCGACAAGAGTCCAGGTACAGATGTGATGTGCAGTGCTGGTGAGGTGAGAAATCAAGGTCAAGAAAGAGATCTGATGGCCAACCCTTTATATCTTATCTCATCTACTAGCTAGGGGCATGGGGCAATGCAGCTCACATGGCTTCCCGCACCCAAGAGTACCTGGTAGTGAAGATCCACAGCTTCTAGGTTCGTCCGCTGTCTTGGCTTCCATCCCGGTCGTTTGGTCCATTGAGCCCGCTCGCTCGCTGCTGCAAACATCAAAATGCATCTATCCACAAACCTACAGCAAGCATTGCATTGCATTGCATTGCATTGGTTCTCATTGCCGATACCGGGAATCTGGACGGGTAAAGCCATCAACAACCGGAATCAAGCGATTAGTCCCAAGGTATTGACTCAAATAGACTCTGAAATCGACAAACTCCGAATCCAGCATCTCCACCCTCAAGACCAGAACACAGCCAGAACCTTGCCGCACAACCGAGAACGCAATACCAGCAAACGGGGAAAGACCTTGAATCGAGGCAAGGATCCATTACGTGCAAGTTAGTGTGCGGCGAAGCAGGTGCTGTACAGTGCTGTACTGTACCGTAGTGAAAAGATTTTTGAAGATGGGCCGATCAGATAAGATAAATTTTTCTCGCCAAGGGGATTTCTCCTCTCTTGGCGGGCTTGGAAGGGAATCGGTTCTTGCGTGGGGGCAGGCTTGTGCTATGCTATCTAAGATGCCATATGCTATCGTGGTGCATGGAGCTGGGATTGGTTCGGTTGTTTTTGCTTGGTTTGTGGTGCTGGTGCTCTCGAGGTGCTGTAGTGCAATGAGGTTTGAACTGCTGAGGACTGAAAAAATGATACATAGATGCCCAGTGAAGATGTCGCCAGTGTGATTGGTTCTAATCGAAGATGAGGAGAAAATCTTGTGAGTTTTGAACTTGGCATGTTTTTCTCTCAACCCCGCGCTTGACACTATTAAGTGGCAAATATGATCTGTCCAATACTGAACGGAACTCTCGGTTGTGCTCTCTTGTGTCAACCATGTCTCTTGTTCAGTTCAAAGCAATGGCACTTTAAATCAGAATACACCGACGAACAGTTCTCTTTTCAGCACGTGCCAAAGAATCGATCGAAATGGAGAAGAAGCCATGCCACTTGGACTTATTTCTCCAGTGCCATCACAATAACACCACTCTTCGCAAGACTAGGCTCCGAACCACTATTAGCAGGGTTTTCAACAGCTTCATAAACAGCCCCTTTCTAGAAACACAATCTGGTTAACGAGCAATCCCAGGAAAATCACGAAGGACACATACCTTATTGATCTTCCTGCAATGGGAGTTCCCCGTACTCTCATCCCAGAAGTATTCATATCCAGCCAACTTCCTCGGGTTGGCAATCGTATCACCAGTCATCTTCTCCACAAGAGCGACTTGCCAATCCAGCATCTCGAAAGGCATCTTCTCTACTTCCCTGTGGCGTCTGTCGAATTTGTTACGCACGACGTCGTAGAGATCAACTGTGAGCATGAGGAGGAACAGGGCAATTAGAATGACGGTGATGATCACCACCGAGCCATAAATCCGCGTGCTTGGGACCAAACACCCATATGTCGTACCGGCTCCATGCTCCTCAGCATCTGCCAAGTCATGAAAATGGCCATTATTGCTACCCCAAACCATGGACATCGATTTAGGACTTTATTGAGTTGCGCGGCATACTGGTCGCGGCGGATCTCCTTGACGAACCCGAACATCACGTCCTTCCACTTGTCGTATGTTTCTTCCGCCGTCCAAAGCGTAGGTTTATAGACATTGTTGATGACCTCGAGTTTGCATTCAAGGTTGGAGACGTTCACGGGAAGGTCTCGGTTGGTGAGAGTAGCTATCATGGCACGAACGCTAGTGCGGTTCGATGATGGGTCAATATATAGTCCCCATGCTAAGAATGAATCGAAGACTCCAAGTCTGGGGAACCAGACGCCTGTCATATCGGTTGCGCCTGGGATAAATGGCTGCCGGTCGATGAACTCGTTTAGTGCCGGTTTTGTCCACTAGCAGTGCTCTTGTTAGTGATGGTGTCTTCTACTCAGAGTTGACCCAGATGAAAAGCAATCAGAGATCGCATTGGTATATAAACACACCTCATTGGTTTGTATGATAGTGTCATCGGCAGCTTTAGCGCAGGCCCAATTACCCAGCACATCATCCTTCGTAGGATAGAAGTCACTGATATCGTTGCTGACTTTCGAATAAATTCCAATTTCTGCTCCATTGGTGGTAGCAACTTCCCAAGCCTGGTAAGCAAGAGAAGTCGCCGCCCAAGCAGAAGCAGGCCGCACGCCGTTTGTGTGGAAAGTAGTCACTATTCCCATTTCGAAGTCGCAGCTACTCAGAGCCATTTCCTGAACGATGCAACTGTTGATGATATACCGATTTCCGGTGCCGAAGAGACCACTACGGATCATAATGAGACCTAGCCACCCTCCAGGAATTTGCCTCAGAGTCCATATATACGAGAATGTCGAGCCGAGTGACAGCCATGGTGTAAAGCGACTGACAGGAACTGATTTGGATTTGAGGAGGGTCCGATGGCCTTGCCTCTTGACCAGACGGTGTCCGATAAACCCGATCAAGAAGTTGAGTACGAGGAAGATGGTGGTGCAGAAATTGCGAGCATGTGATGGTTCGATGGGCCAGATACTTCCAGAGCCGAACCAAGTCGAAGTGGAAGAGCTTGAAGCTGCCATCTCGGGATAAATGGAATGAACGACTGGAGATGGGACCAAAAGACCGGATGAAAAACAGGGGCAAGAGGATCACCTAATAACTAAAATCCAAGATCTGCTGCGTAGCATCCTGTGAAAAGACTGCTTACCCAAGGAGATTCGCACTACAAGGAGGTGTGTCACAGCCGTGCTGTTCTCGATGGGGGCCAAATGGACATCAGGCACCTGGGCAACATCTCGAGTCTCAGGGGCTGGGAAGATGTCCGGGAAGTTGTAAAGGAAAGTCCTTCTTCTGGCACCTTTTCCGAGTGTAACAAGTGAATTTTCCAGGCTGGAATCAAACCAAAACATAATCGTCAAGGTTAAAAATGAGTTTTGTATTCTGAGGTTATCGCGATCTTGGGATCAGGGTGTGTCGGGGTCGGACCTCTCATTCGTTTAAAAGCGAAAGCGCGAAACAGTGAGGCTGCGGACCGCTTCTGCATCCCCGCTCATGTGCCGCCACAAGGCGAAGCACGCACAATTCGCAATCTTGTTGCTAAGAACCTGCTTGGTATGTGCAGGAAGTTCTTGGTGAATAAGGCCTGCAAATCCCCTTTGGGTTTTGCCCGACACTGCGGCTGAGGAAGACCACTCGTGGATTGATTTGCTCCGATTGGTCCTGTCGTAGTATGGGTTTGTTCCTGCCAACGAAAAGCCGTTGACTGATGTGCTGCCGAATCGTTGATGCAGAGTAGATGCAATTTCAAACGGATGTTCAGAAGACATATGATGGGCTTGTTGCGCCATCGGAGAGAGCCCTCGACTCGGGCTATGCAGTCGCTGTGTGCAGATGAGCTTCTGGTATCTAAATTGGAGAATCCTCCACATCGATGAGTTTCATAATCGTTTACCTGTTCTTGAGCCACAGAGATGTTGTAGGTGACCTGTGTCCTTGTGGGCTTTAGGAAAGAGGAGTTCTTCAGGCCTAGATATCGATGCCGCCTCAAATCAATTGAGAAGGACAATTAGTCAAAGTCCCCACTGTAATCCGAAATTCGTCCAATCCATAAACTCGCTCCCATCACCTTGGTCGCCGACAAACATCGACTGAACATCTGTGAACAGATTTGGGTCCTGCAGCATGACTTCTGGTTCGGATGCGTTGAGGAGTGGAGCACACATGCGATCTATCATCTCGAGGCAGCGTTCGGCCAGTCGATTACTGACTGCTACGTAAGACAGCAGATTCTTGGTAATGCGGAGGTCGTCAAGCCATAATGGTGCATGGGGCGAGGTAGGCATTGTGATGAGGAAAACGATTGGGATCAGGCCCGCTTGGAAAAGAAAGTATCTAGGTGCAGTCAATATGACTCATGGAGATTTGTAAATGGTCACAACTTACAGCATATACCAGCTTCCGAGTCTCGACGCCAAATTTCCAGCTACGTACTCAGAGATACTGGCAATGGTCTCTCTTGCACTTTCTAGACATAGCATTCGGCACTTCTCATCAGAAACATCTCCATCCGGATAGTTTTCGGGTCCTGCCGACCAGACCTTGGCAGCCCAGCGCAGCACGGTCGGTCGAAAGAGAATTATGCGTAGATTCCAAGTTCTCCATAAAAGTCGGTATCGTGCGAGGATGAATGCATCGTTGGCTTGAAGCTCCGGGCTGTGGACTTGGAAGTACGCTGGAATAGAGCTTTGCCACACGCCAAGTGGGGTTTGGAGGCTGAGAAGTTCTGAAGACGGTGGTGCTGGTGTGGAGATGAGACGGTGGTAGAGCTGATTGGTAGTCAGATGTAAGGCGGATTGGGCTCGGAGACCCGAGTAGACCGTAGGAAGGGAAACTTCTTGTGGCATTGATGCTGTTGTAGTAGTCAAATCCTTAACATTCATCAGCTGAAAATCCCAAGCCTGGCAATCTATGGAGCCCGCTCTCACCGCTTCATGAATATTGAGCACCTGATTTGTATCCATGATACTCACTTCAGGTAGAAGCACAGGACGGCCAAAGGTAATCGAGGCTCCGGAATCAAAGATGTAGAGTCCCCACCAGACTCTCCTTCTCATTTCTCTCTGAAGAGGGCTGATCTTCCACTCAGGGAATTCTTTATGAAGTCCAAGACTCAACGCTATCCTGACAGCCAAGCCAAGGTAATTCCAGCCGGTATTCGGTTTATTGGTTTTCTGTGTGTAGTTGCTGAGGAGTAGAAGCGCTTGTACCAAAGACAGATTGCCAGCTTCAAAAACAGATGCATCGTCTTGCCAGAGAGAATTCACTTCTTGGTAAAAGGTTCTATCGATGGTAGAATCGTCGTCTCCAATACACCATGATCCAACTGCAAGGACAGAGTTGAGCAAAATGGGCCACGTCTTTCCTTTTGGAGGTGACAGCTCGCCTGAATACTGGGCTCGGAATGTTGCCTCGTGCAAGAAGGGGTATGCCGTATGGTAATACAGAAAGTATGCATCAATGAAGACTTGCTTGGAAACTCCTGAGAGAGGTGGTGCGAGGTACGGGAACTCGAAGCCTGCAGTGTGTAGTGGTCCACCAAGCGGAGGCTGTCTTGAAGAATCCATCTCTGGATCTCCAATCAACAGTGCCCGGAGAGGCATCACACTCGAAGTAGCACCTGGGCTTTGAATCAGTCACAAACTTAGTTGAAATGGATGCGCGATGTCTTACCGAGATAACCGGTTCCTTCTGGCTCGATTGATAAGGCTGCCATACCATCCGACAATCCACTAAGGGTCGTTTCCTCCGCCCAGTCAAAACCATCTGCTTGCTGAGGCAGAGCTTCTTCCGTTGCAGTTGATGTGCTTTCCACCACCAGGTCACAGGCCCTCACACCTACGGCTTCTGATGCGGGCTCCAGATCATTCTGACGGGAGCTGATCGGGGGTGTGTCTAATGCCGTGTTTAGCAATCGATCGAGGTCAACATCTGGGAGGAGGTCTGCAAACGCAGCTTCAAGAGTGCGTATACGATCCTCAGCAGCGGTAAGATTACTGCATTTCTTGTCAGAACATGTTTGGAAATAATTAACGGCACGGTACTATGTCATATGAGCTTGTAGATATTGCAACCTACCTTCGAGTCAGAGGAGTTCTCTCAACCTTGGGGCTGTATACACAGTCCTTTCCTTGGCGCGTACAGACCGCACATGATGGCAGTTCCTTTGTGCACTGCGCCCACTTAGCATGTAGACACTGATTTAATCGCCATTGGAAGATTTCATACCCTGAACTTCCGTATCCTGCACTCATCGCACTTTTAATTATCTCGTCAGAAGGCCGTAATGATGGTTAAAGCTTGACTCAAAAGCAGAGAACCTGAAAATAGACGCGAGCAGAAACATATTTGGGAATAGACTGCGTACTGCAAATCTGGGCGCCTCTTCGCGTGGCATGTTTGATGTAATATCGTTGTTGCGGATGGTGATTCTGTGCAGTTGAGTCTGGGTTCAACTAAGATGTTCTGACAGTTGGAGAAAGCATCTTGCCCCGGAAGTAGGGACAGGTAGATTTGGCCTGACAAAGGAAACTGTGAATAATAATCACGAGACTTCTTCCTGATTTGATGGGACTAGGAACAACGGACAATTCGTCGTGTGGGGAAACCTTGGGTAAATGTTTACATGCCGACAGTTGGGTAGATTTTGCGGTATTTGCAAAGTCAAAACCATGCGTTGGACGTAGAATGAAATCGAGCAGTTGTTGACTTGTAGGTTCAAGGTGTCTGATGTTGGCCAGAATTGCAGAAAGAGCCGAATGCCATTTCGAGGGGCGGTGAGCTAACCTGGGCGCTAACGTTGGAGCCTGACTGTCTGGACGTTTCCCTCCGCTCGAAGTACCAAACAGCAATCATGGGAGGGGCAGTCTTTACAATACAGAACGCCAACGTCGTGGAGATCCTTTGATACCTAACAAGTACAGGACAGTATTGTTCCAAAGAGTCGATGCTAAACAGATCCGCGATCAAAGGAGGCAGAGACAGAGCCCGCCAGATCGAGAGACGACCGCTTTTTCACCATTCAACACAACTGCGCGCCATCTAGGAGCGGTCTAGAGATGGGAACGACAATAGGCGAAGAAGTCTCGCAGATATTTGAGGATACATTAGCTGGTTCTGGCTTTACGGGCTCGTGGTTGCTGAGGGACGCGATCGTCTGAATCCAACGATCATCCTCGTCAGCAGTACTCCGATGGCAACTTCGGGTTGACCGCAAGATTCCTTGGTCCATCAGACCACTACAGTTTCTCGAATAGTTGGACTCGCCATGATCGCTATTATTGACGTTGGGAATATGCGGTTGCAGAAGCGCCGCTTCCCAACTGAGTGGAGCTACTGTCTACATTTATCGATCATTCGGGCTTTCTTCATCAGGGACTAGTGGAGGATGAGTCGGGATTGTTATCTTTTCCTTCTTCTTCTATTTCTCACATACAGGTGTTCTGCGTCACATGAACGTGTTGCCGTGCTGAAATGCCAACCTTCTTGGGCGCCTACGATCTGACAGCCTCCCATCTGTTGATGATGGTCGGAGTCCCCTATAATGGGTAGGAGAGATGAGAATGCTCGACTCACCCATACTATCCAGCTATACAGCCTCTAGCTTCAAGGTCCGGAACTTCTGGGATGTCAGGTATCTCGCACGCGCGCGAGAGGCATACTGCTGTTGCCCTACCGAATCAAATACAAGCAGCCTGTGATGTTGTCCACTAGGGAAGGACCTTCGGCGACGGTCTTCCTCCGCTGGACAGTATTTGAAACTCCCACTGACGGCCGAATGCCAGCTGCCAACCATGCGGTATTATCGCAGGCGCAGGGAGCACTTCCATGCCAGAACGACTTTCATTTCACCTGACCCTCTACTTCGGCCCTGGCTTGCTCGACAAGGACACAAGGAAGGCTTTCCACATTACGAGCTGCGGCTACAACCATGAACAAGTGCATCCAAGATGCGTTGGCAGAGAGCTGCTCCGCACTGCACAACGGTGTGGACATTATGTCACCCTGACCATGGCCAGGGGGCATCAATTCACTGAAGCCGGGCGTGGGCTATGGAATCTTACTCGACGCGAAGGCAGAGAAGGAGCAGTCTTTGCTACTTGTTGGCTTTGACATTGGATTTGAATTGCCAGCGCTTTTGCGTTCCGTAGATAACTTACCTATTCGTGACACTTGTAATGAATTTTGATGGGGGCGGGGAGGAACGATGCGAAGGTGGCGCTAAGGATGCGGCTCTCGCAGCAAAGCAAAGCAGCAGGGGCGGCCAAGGTCGCAGTCGCAGCGTCTCGTCAGGTGAGAAAAGGACATCGCAACACTTGACGGTAGGTGAACTTTCTACAGTGCCTAAGAGCACTTCATTGCGCTCACAATACGCCGCTTTACGACTGCGCATATTTTTGTTGTTGTCTTTACTGTCCATTTCATTTTCTCTGCCCTATCAATTAGGGGCAGCAATCTGCTCGCTCGCTCAGTCGATATCTGGGGCGCCTGGTTCGGCTAAGGCAGGGCAAATGCCGTCTCGCCCAAGCATCACTGAAAGCCTTCCTCAACCTCTACGTCAACCTCGATCCCATCAACACCAAATCTCCACGACAGACAGACCCGCCAGACCAGGCGAGTATGTCGACATGATTGACAGCTGGAGCCACGGTGAAGACCGCAGAGACCGAGGAAGAGTTGATCGAGGAGTCAGAAGGTCACCATCGCCGTCGCGCGACCGCAAATTCAACCACGACCGACGACCTTCGCCTCGTCGAGAGTCGAGGGACTCCAAGGACCGCACACCTGCCAAATCCAGATCTATTGCGCAGAGCGAAAGACCCCGCGACCGGAGCCCTGAGCATAGAAGAAGAGCTTCACGATCGCCTGTTAGAGACGTGAGGGACGAGGTGCGTGAACGCAATAGAGGACGAGAGCTGCTAGACACAAGAGGACCCGACAAGCCCAAACGAAGCATCACACACCACTCACCTTCATCAGTCAAGCGCCGCAAGAGTCGAAGCCCTTCTCCTCGAGGACACAAGAAGTCGAGACGAGAGGCATCACATAGCCCATCGAGATTAGAATACAGACCGGGACCCCCCTCCAGGGCCGACAAGAAACGAAGACCAGAATCTCCTTTCCAACCTCGACGAGATTCTCTTGATCGAAGGCCGTCAGACAATCGTATTCAGGGCAAGCAGAGACATCGAGAATCTGGAGCTTTCGATAGACGTGATCGGTCTTTGAGTCCGAGACGCGATAGACGCGAACCTCTGCCCAAGTCCGACAATACAAGACGTGAGAGATCACCCGCAAGGCAATCACAGAAGCAACGCGATAGGTCACCATTCAACAAGCACAAGGACGACCGGCCAAAGGATCAAAAACGAGAGCGCTCTCTAGGTGAGAAGCCTCGAGGCAGAGATCAGAAAAGAGAGCATTCACCGATTGCCGGCCGAAGATCTCCTAGCTTCGATCGCTCTGGACCTTCAAATCGTTCTCGTCAACCATCCCCGCGTGGACCTAGATTTCCTAAAGACCAGCGAGGTGGCAAATCACCAAGAGGAGATCGAGGTGGCAGGCGAGGCTCAAGAGAAGATTTTCCGAGAGACGACTTCCGGCCAGGCAAGGGCAAGCCAAAATCGGGCAAACCACCATTCCCAACTGCATCAGGTGCAAACAGCATCCAAGTCAAGGGTACTAGGACTTCTGCATCAACATCATCCACTGCTGCCTCGGGTGCGAACAGCATTGAGGTCAAGTCAGATAAGATGAATGGTCGAGGAAACTTTTACGGTCATGGTTATAATGCCAACCCAATGCAGGCCGCTTTCCCTCTGAAGCCACAATACCAACAGGGACCACCTGCTGACCCACGCCAATATTCCCAATCCCCGCAGCATCAGATGACCCCAAATTCACACTACAGCGGTTCCCCACAAGCTCAATCACCATACTCTGCTGGAAGAGGCAACTATGGCCAGCAACAATTCTCTCCTCAACCGTAAGTAATGCCAACCTTTATGTATTTACTCGCTAACAAGCGTCAGCCAATACCCGCAAAACTATCAACAACCACAGCAGCCAAATTACCCGACTGGTCCACAGAGCCAGAACAACTTCTACAATCAAGCCCAGTCTCCTCCTTATCAAGCACCATCGGGACCTATGAATGCACAATACAATCAGGGCAATTTCCGCGGCAACCAACGAGGATTTCGAGGAAATCATTTCAATCAGAGAGGCGGACGTGGAGATCACCGAGGTGGCCGAGGAGGACATTTCCAAAATCAGCAATGGTCAACTGGCGCTGGTCGTGGACAACACAACAACAACTCTGGGAATGTCACTCCACAACACGTTTCTCCCCCACAGCAGTTCTCACAAAATGCTGGTTCTCGAGCAGGGTCGGTTGTTGGGTCACAAGCTGGATCTCAAACAGGAACCCCTCAACACAAGCCAGCGGCAGCTGAGGAGGAAGAGGATGCTGAAGACTTGTTCCGACCTTCCAAAGATCTACAAGTTGAAGATAAGGAAGCGAGTAAGAAGAAGGATGAAGAGACGATGCCACCCCCTAGTCGACCTCCTCCAACTGGACCGCAGAGTCAGCAACAGAATGCTTCAAAGTTTAGCTTCTCACTGGCGGGCAAATCCAAGGCACTTCCAACCACTCCGAAGCTGGAGATATCCCAAAAGTTGAACGCAGGGCCAGCTCGCAATGTCCAATTCAGTCCGGATCGTCCTCGAGGCCCCAATTCTCGGAATATTCCTACTGAACCTGCTTCTTCTAGACAACAGAACTTCCGCGAGCCACCTCCTCCAACGACTCGAAAGGTCAAAAAGATCATGAAGCGTCTAAAGGAGAGACCACAACTCACCGAAGACTTCAAGAAGTCCGACTCTGTTTACTTCCGAAAGCCGGGTAATGAGTCTGTTGTTGGATCAGGGACTTATGGCAAAGTCTTCAAAGCTATACATGTTTTCACAAAGGATCTGGTGGCACTGAAGAAGATCCGGATGGAGGGCGAGCGGGATGGGTTTCCTGTCACAGCTGTCCGAGAGATCAAGCTTCTCCAGTCGTTGAAACACCAAAACATTGTCAATATGCAGGAGGTCATGGTGGAGAAAAATGACTGCTTCATGGTTTTCGAGTACCTCTCGCACGACTTGACTGGCTTGTTGAATCATCCTACATTCAAGCTTGAAGCTGCACACAAGAAGCATCTTGCAAAACAGCTCTTCGAAGGTCTCGACTACCTCCATCGACGTGGTGTTCTCCATCGAGATATCAAAGCAGCGAATATCCTCGTGAGTAACGATGGGCAATTGAAGATAGCAGACTTCGGTCTTGCAAGATTCTATGCTAAACGCCGTCAACTTGACTACACGAATCGGGTCATCACAATTTGGTATCGTTCACCAGAACTCTTACTCGGCGAGACTCAGTACGGACCTGCAGTTGACATCTGGAGTGCGGCATGTGTATTAGTCGAGATCTTCACCCGACACGCAATCTTTCCTGGCGATGGAACCGAAATGAGCCAGCTGGAGAAGATCTACGCGATACTCGGTACACCTACCAAGGCAATATGGCCTGGCCTTACTGATATGGCCTGGTTTGCGCTTCTCCGTCCCTCAGCTCGTCGACCCAACGTCTTTGCTGAGAAGTACAAGGAACGTGTTACACCCGCCGCCTACGAACTCCTTGAAGCAATGTTACAATACGACCCCGCCAAGCGTCCTTCTGCCTCTGACGTTCTAGAGCACCCTTACTTCACATCGGAAGAGCCTCAACCGAGACAGGCTACTGAGTATGTCTTCTCTTCCCTACCCATTTGATTTATCGAATGCTAACATAGTCACTACAGACTTGCTCTCCTAGAAGGCGACTGGCACGAATTCGAATCCAAAGCACTTCGCAAAGAAAACGAGCGCAAAGACAAAGAGGCTCGCCGCTCAGCACAAAAAGAAGCTGCTGCTAAGGCAGACAAGGAGAAGAAGCGTGGCTCGGATACTGCGCTGCCTGGTGAACCGGATGCGAAGAGAGTGCAAGTTGCTCCACCAGGAGAAGTGCCAGTCAAGGCGTCGGTGGCTGCCGGTGGGAAGTGAAGCTTCAATGGGGAATCGGGATGAAGAAATTGTTGATTATGTAGGAATATTTTACCACAACAGGCAAGTTTTGGTTGCACACTTGCTTGCTCTCTGGTGGAGGTTCTGCCAAAGGAAGGGCAGGCCGAGTCAGCTTCGACGGGGTTTGGAAGATGCCTTGGCTCTGCCGAGCACGATTTCATGGCAGAAACGACAGAGGCATAGCATAGGACATACCAAGCCCAGCGAACAGTGTGTTCATATGGCGCTCTGGCGATTGTGAATGGATGGGCGCATGGGTTTTGGAGTCCAGGAGAGAGAGAGAGATTTCAGCAATGTGTACGATAGACAGATGGTGCCAAAATGGTAGGTAACTAAACTAGCTACCGTTCGTTGATGCCTGAGAGGAGAGATGGAGATATGGAAAGTCCCTGTCCGGCCACAACGAGCGACAATTAATGAAAAGATCTTCAAAAGTAGTCCAGTCCATCCCTAATACTTCAACTCTGATGTGCGATGGTATTATGGACGCCCTTTTTGTAGTTGGATTGGAATAGACTCCATGAACTGTGTTGTTGCTTGTGAAAGGAGGGCACAAGATCTTGTAATGTTTTTTACTTCATATTCCTGGATTCGTGATTATTCTTTCAGTTGTACCTAAGTACCCACATGTCTATGCATGCATACACGCATTTCATCCATCCATCCATCCATCCATCCCTTCATAATCCTAGGTACTCGTGCATGCAAGACATAAATGTAATCCAACACGGACTCCAGACGCCTCATCCTCATCCTCATCGCCTCCCGTCGACGCACCCAAGCGAGTAAACAAACAATGCAACCACAAAACCACCAAGCGAGAAACAATCTCCAATCCCCACCCAACCTTGCCTACGCACCACTCCTATAAATCTGACTCCCCTGCCCACGAATGGTAACCGTATCCCTCCTCTGCAACACGGTAATAGCCCTCTGCAGCGCCTGTTCACTATACCCCTTCCCATCACACAACTCCCTCTTCAGCGTCTGCAGACTGGTACTCCAACCAATCGGCAACCTCTTCTTCAGCTCGTCCTCGAGCTTATTAACCTCATCATTCAACTCCTTGCTGCCCTGTCCAGAACCCATCTTGACGGCATCCATGGTCGACGCGAGGAAGAGCCGGATCGCTTCGTCGACGTGTTGTTCTGTTGCGATGGGTGAGAGGGAGAGCTTAGCGAGGGATTCAGTGATTCGGATTATGGCTTCGAGTTGTCGGACTGTGATGGGGATGGAGGAGCGTGCGTTGGCTTCGAGTTCCGCGGCGTGGACTTGCTTGCGGATGGAGACGAAGTGGGAGGAGAGTTTCTCGGCGGCTTCGGGGGAGAGGCGGGGGGCGCAGCGTCTGGGGTATGTTAGTTGAAGTTCTGTGGTTGTGATATGGGAAAACTCACGATTTGCAGTAGCTGACATATCTCTTCATCTTGTCGACGGAAATCTCAGCCTCAGCTTGCTCTTCAACACCTCGTCCACCCATATTAATACCCATGACGTGCTTAGCGATCTTGATATCTCTGTTTCGATCGTGGTCATCCTTGACGATGAAAATCATATCGAAACGAGAGAGGATGGTAGTCTGGAAATCGATGTTTTCGCCTGGTGTCTTGAGATCATCATATCGACCGAAAATGGGATTAGCAGCTGCGAGGACTGAAGTTCGTGCGTTGAGAATCGTCGTGATGCCTGCTTTGGCGATGGAGATGGTTTGTTGTTCCATGGCTTCGTGGATAGCTACTCTGTCTTCGTCGCGCATCTTGTCGAACTCATCAATGCAGACTACACCACCGTCGGCTAAAACCATAGCTCCTCCCTCGAGGTAGAATTCTCTGGTGGTGTGGTCACGCTGAACGGAAGCTGTGAGACCTGCTGCTGAGGAACCCTTTCCGGATGTGTAGATGGCGATTGGAGCGGCTTTCTCAACGAACTTCAAGAGTTGTGACTTTGCTGTTCCTGGGTCGCCTAGAAGTAGGACGTTGATATCTCCACGGAGCTTCATTCCGTCTGGTAAGATCTTCTTCGAGCCACCGAGGAGCAGACATGCGATGGCTTTTTTGATATCCTGGTTTCCGTAAATGGATGGAGCGATGCAGTTTGCAAAGACAGTGTAAAGATCGGGTCTCCTACTCATTTCCAAAAATTCTTGTTCTTCCTCTTCAGAGAAAGTGGCATTTCCCTTTGCAGTGTGGTCAACATCGCTGTGGATACCGACTGCACGTAGATACGGAGTTCGGATAGCCACTGCTGAAGTTGTGCTGGATCCCTTGGATTGTTTATTCTGGTAGATGGAGAAAATACCAGTAATCATGCATCTTGATCCTGGAACCACACGATTCGTGAGGTATCTGTCTGTGGAAATGAGAACGTGTCTGGGGAGCTCTCCAACTGGGACCTGATCGGGTGCTTCCTGGAGCTTGATGATCTGCTGATCAACGAATTGAGAGTTTTCGTGAACGACAATATATGGATCCATCGGGCAAGCATCGTCTCCTGGGGCCTTTGCTCTATCGCAATATCTTGGAAGAGACACTCCAGCAAAACCGCCTGCTACGGGAAGGACTTTGGTCTGATGGCAATTTCGGCATTGGATGTGTAGTGCTGTGGCTTTGGAGGACAGAACTGATGCACCGATGACAATTCCTGGCACGCGGACAAGTCTGGAGATTGTAAGGGCATCGAGATTTCGGATGGAGATGTCTCCTGCTGAGGAGTGGAGGAGAAGTTGATGTTCTGGAAGAGTGATCTCCTTGGTGGAGGGGTAGACGATTCGATGAGTACATTTCTTCAGAGCCGCTTCGAACTGGGGTTTGTTAGTGGTTGACTCGAGAGTTGGGTGAAGATCATACGAGTGGGATAATGTCTGATGGTTCTGTGACTAGTCGATGTGCCAATTCCTCATTGAAGGAGATCAAATGTCCAACGTCAACATCGCAGTAATATTGCTTCAAGAGAACATTTTCGCGGATTTGATCACTGCTGGATGTTAGATGTGGTAGCGCAGAATGGGCAGGAGACTGACCGATAAATGAAGACACTCTCGAGTCTGAATTGTAGAATGAACTGCATCAACTGTGATTGTATCTGCTGGCGCGTATCATCGCCCTCGTCATCGGGAGGGAGAACAGACAAGCTGTAGACTGATCGGTGATCCATTGTGAGTTCGGGCGGTATGAAAAGGGGTTGAGGGGCAAGTCAAGAGCGGACTTTTGGGAAGAGAAGATGGTCGGGGGATTCCGTCTTTGAAGTATTTGCAACCTTCACAATCTTCTTGTTGTTGTTGTCGTAGTTGTGGAAAGGGGGCCGAGGTTGTTTTGTTGTGTTGTATATGTCGATGGAGAATAGAGGGGGAAGGAAATAGAGCCCAACACGAAAAGAAAAGGAGAACGCGTCCAAAGTCGCGAAGAGCGCGTCGTGAAAGGTCTTGGCATAGATGGCTGTAAAGTGCTTGCAGTAGCGCTGAGACCCCTGTCGCTACCCCTGCAATAGTATCGGCCAATGGCAGAATGAAGGCTGACAAGCACCCAGGCCCGACTCGGCCGTCATATCAAACTCGAAAGACTCCAGTCATTGTAGAGCTTTGAGGCCGGATATTGAAAAGAAACACCAAAGATCCAACGATAATATGCCCACGACTTTCCAGACCAGGACTTCTTCGCCTAGCCGTACGTCTCTGTTAATTTTGCAATGATACCCAGATAGCAATCCACCGATTCGCCAACAAGCGCGTTGACTTTCCCCCAGCCAGGCCCCGTGGCCTTTGAGCGATTCCTCTACTTCGACATTTGTACAACGGAAACCACCCCCGATAGGTGACACTCGAAGGACAAACTCCGCTGGATTGTTGTCGGCAGGCTGGAGGTTGCGAGAATCAATTGGGGTGTGCAATAATCTATCCAGGCTTTGGGTCCAAGTCCAGACTTGATCAATATGACGTCTCCGGCGCCCCGATATTCGATCGACAGTCTTTCGCCCATATCACCAACTCCTTCTCGAAGCGAATATCCTTTCCCTAGGTCAGTACTGGATACGACCTGCGCAAAGATGTTACTGACAGACTGAAGGCCAGGTTCGAGTGGGAGGTATCAACCCAGACGAGGCTCTACAGCCAGCTCAATACATTCTATAGGGGGCACATTAGACACGGCATCACATTGGCATGGATTGAATGAATCGAGTCAAAATGGTAGGTCTGCAGTGTATGGGCAGGCAGCTTCTGACTTTTACAGCCATATCAACACTTCTACAACCCCCGATCGTTCGAACAGGTCTAATTCCACATACATCCGCCCCAGCTTCGAGCGCTCATAAACCTCCTGCCGCCCGCGATATCCCTCCAGTCACCCTCACAAATATCACTCATGTTGAGCCATCCGAGTTCAAGCCGTACCTGACGCAAGTTGGAGGTGTCTATGAAGCATTACAACGAGCCAAGGACAACGAAGATGATGGAGGGACGCAGCTGTTTAGGAAAGGCAAACCTGATGATTTTTCGGACATTCTAGATCTGGACCGCAAATCAGCAACTCGGCCAAACCTTTCTCGAAAAGCTTCACTTGCTTCTCTAGCATCTTCCATCGAAACACCGACGATAAAACGGAGAACAAGTGGAGGACCAGGGAGAAGGGCCGCACATGCAACGACACCCTTATCAACAATACCCAACGTTTATTTTGAAGAAGACTTCCATCTGGAGAACCCCCGGACATTCGATGTAGTTAGTGAGAGGTCTGAAGTGGTAAAGCCGGCACCCGGATCACCAGATGAACGTAGAGCTTCGAATGGAGTTGCTGTAGGACAACGAAAGGCCTTGGCGACAAACGCAATCCTGCAGGAGAAGCTTTCATGGTATATGGACACTATTGAAGTTCATCTGATCTCTTCAATATCAACTGCGTCGACTTCTTTTTTCGCCGCTTTGGGATCACTAAGAGAGCTTCATCACGAAGCCGCTGAATCTGTGGACCGCATAAAAGCTTTACGGAAAGAACTTGCTACTTTAGACGAAGAAATGGCAGTTGGTGGTCTGAATATCGTCAAGAAGAAACGACGGCGAGAGAACCTCAAACAACTGAGTGATGCTGTGCAACAGTTGAAGCAGATTGTGGAAGGACTGGCAAGTTGCGAATCCCTGGTTGATGAAGGCGATGTTGACAAGGCATTGGATGCAATTGATGGCTTGGAGAAGCTTATTTCTGGAGTGGCCAGCAAAAACACCAAGATCCAGCTTAGAGACCTCAGAGGAGCAGTAGCTCTAAATGGTGTGAATAGTGACCTGGATCTGCTACGGCTACGGATCGGTAAGGTTTACGAAACCAGGTTCTTGAACGCTTTGATTGGCGATCTCCGGTACCATGTAGAATCGGTTTCTACGCCTGACACTTTACAGCGCTGGAGCAGTGCTTCCCAACGATCGAGAGGTGGTCATAATCGGGAACCATCTGCATATCCGGCCTACCTGGTCATGCATGACCAATTCAGATCAGAACTTCTGGGAAATCTGAGTGGACTACACCGCGCTCGACATACTGCTCCTGCTACTACAGCTTATCGGGATGCTGTCTTACGAGAACTGAGGAACATTATACGGCGGCCTCTACCAACTTCGAATGATGATGATGCAGATTCAATGATGTCAGCTTCCACAATGGGAGGTGGAAGGCAAAAGACTCAACAGGAGAAGTCCTCACTTCTTGCACGGAATCTCCGTGCCCTGGAACCAGAAGATGCAGAAGAACTTCTCAAAAAGACGTACATAGGCGTCGGTGAGACTCTACGGAGGCTTGGAACGCAAGTCAAGGTTCTACTTGATATTACAAGCACACTTGGAGATCCTGCTCCTGGGATGAGATCCCCTCCAAGAAGTCCAAATACGGCCGCAATTGAGAGCCGGCTAAGTTCGGCTCCAAAAGGAAATTCTGGACGTGAAATTCAAGAAGAGATGCACCAGACACTCGACATGTCGAATCTCCTTGGGCAGGCAGTCGATATTGCCCAGGATAAGATTGTCAAGGTGCTCAGAGTTCGATCGGAGCAAAGTACACATCTTTCAGTTGAGAAGTTCCTTCGATACTTCACTCTAAATCTCCTCTTTGCAAATGAGTGTGAAGCAGTATCCGGGCGAAGCGGGACGGCTCTGAAAAATGTTGTGAACGGTCATATCAAAGACTTTGTCCAACAAATGAGCGAGTCCGAGCGTCAAGCACTGGCAACTGGTATGGAAGCTGACCCTTGGAATGCAAAGGACTTTACCGATGCAGATAACGAGGAGTTAACGCGTATTTTGTCTGCAAGTACCGAAGACGCTGAAGCATGGACTTCCGGAAGCAAAATATGGCAATCTCCGACTACAGCATCACCACCAGATACTGTTGCAAGTCTTCTTGCAGCACAAGTTAACGGCAATTCTGGGACATCCACCCCATCGGCAACCCCTTCGAAAGCCACCACTCGTTCCGCCCACATAGAAAGTGAATCCTTCATCCTTCCAGTCTCTGCATTACTTTGCTTGCGTGGACTTTCCTCGTTCCTCCATCTCAATACTGGGATTCCATCAATGACATCCGAGATTGCAACATCTATGATCTCTTATCTGAGTCTCTTCAACTCTCGCTGTACACAGCTTATCCTCGGGGCTGGTGCCACTCGTTCTGCTGGACTGAGAAATATCACTACCAAACATTTAGCCCTCGCCGCCCAAGCCTTATCCTTCATCAGCAGCCTCATTCCCCACGTTCGTGAATTCGTTCGTCGACATTCCGGTTCCGGCTCAGCAGTCTCTTCTCTAATGGGCGAATTCGACAAAGTTCGTCGAGCCTACCTAGAACACCAACAATCCATTTATGACAAACTCGTCGACATAATGGCTGGTCGTGCAACCGCTCACTCGAAAGCCATGAAACTCATCAACTGGGAGCAGAGCAAGGATGGGGTGAATGCGTACATGGAGACCTTGACCAAGGAGACAAGTACGCTGCATCGTGTTCTCAGCAAACATCTCCCAGACATGACAGTCAAGATGATCATGGAGCCTGTATTCAAGAGCTACAAAGAGCAGTGGGGAAAGGCATTTGGGGATGTGGTGTTGGGGAGTGAGGGTGCTCAAGCAAGGTATATTTCTCGCCATCCTAAATGTAATCGCCTGACTGACATATTCCAGGATGCTCCGCGATGCAGAACACTTCAAGACGAAGATCGGCAGCTTTGACGGCGCAGGCGATGCAGGCGATTATCTCGTCAACCTCGTCAAAGGGAAGAACGTCCCAAAAGCAAAAGCACCGACCCCACCGCCTCTTTCCGCCCCGATTGTAGAAAAGGTCGAAGAGAAGGAGAAAGAGCCGATATCAAATGGCAAGACGAGTAGTGAGGTAACCACTCCTGCTGCGGAAGAGACGAAGAGGAATGGAAGTGCAGCATTAGATGAATTGGAGAAAGCGCAGACTAGCGCTGTGGCGAACGGTTAGGTCAGGTTAAGGAGGAGACGTGATGATATGTGATCAGATGAGATGAGACGATATACCAGGAATGCATATCTTTTGAATACCCTCCAACTTCCCATGCAAGAAGATGTCCCAATGTTCATTCTCGATAGGATTCTACAGAAGTTTCTACTCATCAGCGGATTAAAAAGCTTTGTCGTCGTTCGCGAAACAGGACTGCCCACTCACGACTACAATGCAGAAGTAAGTAACTGCCCTGCCTAGGTCCACCACTCCTCTCCTCCTTCTTTGCTCATCAAGTCCATGCAGGCTACAGCACATTATGTTAAGCGAGGCTGAGTTCTTAAGATCCCGATCTTACCTATTCAGTATGCTACGACACGAACGTTTTCATTCGCTTGCAGCTGGTGCTGGTGCGGCACAGTCAGTCAGCCTTGTGGATTTGCTGAAGTCCCTGAAGTCAGCCCAGCCTCACTCGACTCCGCCCGCCTGGTCGAGGCCAAGGGAGGTCAAGAAAGCCGGATATCTCGTCTTGTTTGTTTCTTCTCTTCTCTATTGATTCTCTTGCTTGATACTAAAGTTTATTATCAAGTTCCTTCGTCTTGATATCGGAATTGGAATTCCGAATGATTTGTTTTATTTTGTAGAGTCGATCTGCACTGACACAAAATCCTTCATTCCTCTCAATTATTCATTCAAACTCGTGAAGGATCATAAGACAGGGCAGGAGCACTCCAACGTCCCAAACTCAACGTCCTCAATAGTATTCCGTTATATCATCTCCGCCTCCATCCAATCCACCTCATCCATCTAAAAATGGCGCCCTCAACACCTCACAAACTCAGCTTTGTCCTCCTCACACCCAGATGGCCAACCAAGCTCCCACCAACACCTCAATGCATCTCCCACGCACGCTTCTTGCATAATCTCCCACTACCGTTGGCGTTGTTTTTGTCGCTAATTTTCGCGATACTGGCTATTGTGGCTACGCATCTTTTGAAGGCGTGGACGCCTGGTGTTGGTGGGGAGGTAAAGGCGACAGACGATGCTATTCAAAGTCAAAGTCAAAGTCAAAGTCGAGAAGCCTCATCGACAGTGAATGCGGTTGGCGAAGACGTATTGCCATTGATGGGAGGGGATATAGAGGAGGCCCCACCACCACCGTATCAAGCGCCAACGTTGTCTTCAACTCCAGCACCAACTTCGGCTTCAACCTCTGCATTAACACCGACCACCACAAGCGCCCAAACGCCAGGACAGGAGGTTCGGAATGACATCGAAATTCAGCCCCAAACCCAAACTTGGCAGACCCCCAAAAAACCAGACATAAAATACAAATACACATCCGCGCACCGCTTCGTGATCGGGACATCTTTCCTGGTGCTTATAGCAGCATGTCTCGCGCTCGCGGAATTGAGTGTTCAGGCTGTGGTGTACTGTGATAAGAGTGAGGATATAGATGGCGAGCCGGATGGGGAGTTTGGGCGGGTGGGGAAGGTTGTTTGTATGTTTTCCTCCCCTTTTCCTCCTTTCTCATTCCCCCCTTACACTTTCCACTTCATCTTCATTTTTCATTTTCTCTTGTTGATTTGAACTTCTTATCTAACATCCTTCTCCTCCTCTAGTCTACATCCTCCTCTCCATCCCCATCTCATACACCAGCATCGGGCTCTCTTGCTGGCTCATCCTGCTTCGAAATCTCTGGGGTCCGAAAATGCAGAAGAAGATCCCGTTGACTCAGGGTAGTGTTGCGATGGGTGTACTTATGGTGCTGTTTTTTCCGGTGGTGCTGCTGGGGTATGCGCTTGGTGGGGGTGCGGTGTGGGCCGTGCAGTGGTGTCAGAGGTGGTGTTGTGGTGTCGAGGAGGAGGACGAGGAGGATTTGGAATTAGGAAATCCGGAGGCGGAGGTGCGGGTAGAAGAGGATAGTGGAAGGGCTGGGGAC
This sequence comes from Helotiales sp. F229, assembly GCA_002554605.1. Classification (NCBI taxonomy): domain Eukaryota; kingdom Fungi; phylum Ascomycota; class Leotiomycetes; order Helotiales; species Helotiales sp. F229. The sequence continues at coordinate 6,147,458 of MXAW01000006.1, read as the reverse complement.
GGGGGGAGGGAGAGAGTGTATGAGGATGAGGATGAGGATGAGGAATTGGGTGCGGCGGAAGGTGAGGAGAGAGTTGCGTTGATGGGGGGTGGGAGTGGGAAGAGGGTTGTTTGATTTGAGCAGTAGAACGGAGTATGAAGTTGGAACGTAGACAATCGGTTGAACTGTCCGATTTACATAGGCAGGAGTCTTTGTTTTACAGCCGCACAGAGGAGATGTTACATTGGCTATCTGCTCACTGTAAACCAGTAAAATCATTGATTAAACGGATATGTATGCATACGCCATGAAGACAGACCCCGATACTTGGGGCTCTAGGATGACGTTGCTGTCAGTCGTGACTCCATGGTGTATACAGCATGCATATTTCACAATTTGAAATAAGCGACTGCTTGAGTAAAGATGTAAACAAAGCATTTTGTGAATAGCAAAAGTTTTTGTACTATTCCTAGCTCTGGGAGCATTTGTCTGTGATTTCTTTGTGAGCTTGTTAGTATTTTGAAGTGATCTATGTATGTTTGATATACGTCGATTGACGTTTCTCCTGTTGAGATCGACAGCCATGAACATGATCCATGCCCAAGTGATGATCCTCAAATCAATCTGTAAAATATTAGCCTCGACTCTTCAACAATCTCTGCTTGGGAGACCCTACCTTCCTCATAACATTTTTCTCTTCCTCTCCAATCTACGTTAAAAACGGATGATACCGATGTCTCCCCTCATAGTTCGCCTTCTCATACACGGGCCTCCAATACTCGACTACGGACGGACTCGCCAAAACATGATTATGATATGATACATAATCCGGCGTAATATCCTGAATCTCGGAATCGCTATCTGAAGTAGGAGGATTTGAAACAGTCTGATCCTTCGAACCATCCTTCTTGTTCCGCGATGGTCCCAGAATGGGGGTAGATATTGTCTGTTTATTGACACTCGGTAATCGAGTCAAATAAAAATCAAGAATGAATAAAAACAAACTCGTCAAAAAGCGATGCAGAATGTGAATTTTCTCAGGAAGTAGACTGAGATTAAAAAAAAACAGAAAGTGCAAAATGGCGGTATACTACCAACATATACAATCCCTCTCCCCGCCAAGCCAGTTACCACAAACGCCAACACAAATACGTCTTCGATACATCTGCCACGCCAACACCGCCTATCATCTTGGACTTTCAAACATCCCATTTTCTTGACGTCGCCATGGTAGGCCTGAATATCAATGACATTGCATTATTTGCAGGCAATTGTGCGTAACGAGTAAAATGCAAAGCCGATCACATCGGGGACTTTACATATGACGGCATCTCGTCTATCTATTGATTATCAAGTTATTGCTTTCCATTCAAGATCGAGTCAAGCATACTGATCAAGCGTAGAGAGATTTCCGTCAAGCAAGTTCATACCCGCTTGAGGACTAACGTGCATTCCTTCTCCGCCCTGCATCGCTCACTCTTCGGGCTCTTGATGATAGGATCTAGAACTCTCAGCAGGTTCCCGCGGACGAGATACGTGCGCACTTCCCAACCCCATGTTAGATCCAGACTTTCTCATCTGCTCCTTCCACCTCATCTCATCCTCTTTACTCATATCCCTACTCCACTTGATCTCTCCATTCTCTCCATCTCGCGTCTTCTTACCCTCCTCCGTCCTCTCCTTCTCCTCAACCCTCCTCATAACCTCCTTCACCCTCTCCCTCTCCTCTTGCTTCGCCACCTCTGAAGCCTCAGCCTCCTCTTTCTCTCTCCTCTCCCTCTCTTTCTTCTTCTTCATTTTATAACTCCAATCATTCGACTCCTTTAATTCCTCAGTCTCCTCCCACACCTTTGGTTCGATCTCCAACCACTCGTAGTCCTGCGTCATGGGATTCTGTGGGCGTTCAGCGCTCCCGTCGTCGGACATGTACATCTCTTCTTCGGTGGCTGGCGTGTCTTTTCCCGTGACCGGATCCACGTAGCCCCAGAGCATCATGCCCATGATGTGGTTCTTCAGATCCAGTTTTCTGCGGATTGCTTCGCGGACGATGAGCTCATCTGGCCGGTAGAGATGAATACGACCTTTTCCCCAACCTTCCAAATGCCCCGTACCGATCTCCTCAGGTGGGATTCCGAAGATAGAGTAATGGCGATGTTCAGGCTTAACATCCCAATCATACCTCACAGCCGCTCTAATAATCTCGCCAATATCCGTGAACGCGGTGCGTTTCAGCAACTTACACAACGGCGTCAGACCTCTTTGTCCTAACATCAATCTCCTCAGGTGATCTTCGCCTGGTCCCTCGATAGGGTCATTGAATCGCATATCGAGCTTCACGACGAACATCTGGATGTTGAAGATATCTAACGGCGTGAAATAATCGCTATGCATGACCTGGGCGCGTCGAGCACTCGTTGCGATATCCATCACCAGCCACATCTTCTTCAGCGCGAGGTTCATCTCGGGAGGCATACGATGGCCTTGTCTTGCCATACAAGCCAGTATATCACGGACTGTCACCTCGCGATGAACGACCATCTGCAGCCAGCGCAGACTAGGGACCATACGTACTTCGTTTTTTTTCGACGGATGGGGACGGAGAGCTGGATCATGACGACAGAGCGACTCGTAGAGCGTGAAGGTGAAGATGCGAGCTGATTCTGGGGCTTGTTGTTCTGAGCAGAGACGCATACAGTGCGTGAGGTGGCCGTTCATGATCTCATATACATCTCTGTGCATCGAATATAGAGACAGCAGGGTTTTCGGATCCACGTATTTAACCAGCTCGATGACTAGCTCTGGACTATTGCTTATCCGGGCGAAGAAATCTCTCTCCTTTCGCTTGGGATATTCTTCTCCTACGATCTTCTCCTCCTCTTCCTCTCTTACCTTTCTCCTGTTCGAGGTAAGGGATTTAGCCAGCAGCTCCACAGCAGGCTCGATACCAGTTTGCGCGATAGCTTTGGTTGAGATGGAAAAACGCTCTTCGGTTGCGGCTTTCAGTGCTGCTTCTGCGAGGGGGGAGGGCTCACCGGTCACGAAGGCGCGGTGGGCTTCGTAGACGAAGTCCTCGTCGATTTCGGGGGTCCAAGGGAGGGGACCGTAGTTCGGGGAGATGATCTTGGAGTAGCCCATTGGGTCGATGGGGCGGGACTTGGGTTTGGATTTGGATTTGCTTTTGCGGTCCATTTTGATGGTTTGGTATGTGTTTGCGAGGGTGTGGTGTGGAGCTGGGTGGATGTCGAAGGATGTGTTTTGGGGTTGAGGATGGACAGGTCAGGTTGCGAAATTTATCGTATATGATGTTTCTGGTCAGAACCGAGTCGAGGTAAAGGTGAGTGGTTGAAAGACTAGCGCCCGCGGCGGAAGGTAAACAATGAATTTTGCGGGCGAGGTTCGCTTAGTGAGGCACCTGGCAACCAACACGCACCCCATCCTCTCTGGGCAAATTATCTTCAGCAGCATGTCAGTATAAGGTGCGAGATGGAGCTTGGGCATATTTAAACCAGAAGGTCGATTCAATAGAAAAAAAATTGAGAAGGTAGTTCGTACAGCATATTCTGGGCAGAAAATCACGTGCCTGCACCGAAGCACAATTCAATGACAGAAATGGGCTTTTCGATATACGCACATAGAGGCAGCCCATCTAATACCCTAGGATTCTTGGACACTTCAAACTTCTCCGAAAGTTCAATTGCCGAAAGAGAGGGCGATCTTTGCTGGGTGTTTGCTTTTGTTCTATTGTAGCGGTATTTAGGGCAAGATGCAGGCGATGCGATATTTCAACATCAAGGGTCTATGGGCCATAATCACGAACACTAGTGAAATTAATCATTCATTATCATTCCAGAACGCCACGCCGTGCCTGCTTGCTACACGCGATAATGGCTGTAAGTCCATTTCCTCCGCCAAGCCATGACTATGCTTCGTATCTCTCGGGTATCCATCTTACACTCCACAATGCCTGCTTGCTCTTCATCGCTCAAGTTCATCCATGGGAACATCATCCAAATCTTTGCCTACGATTGTCTCGGCCACCTTCCAGATCTGGATGAGGTTGTCCTCAGCTGCGCTACATACAACCCATGGTTCGTTGACGTTCCAGCTGAAGTCGGAGAGATGGTTTGTGTGGCCACCGTGCATGAAGAGACTGGTAATAGTTAGTAGGGCATTCGTGTATTCGGGGGTTAGCATAAGGCGCTTACAGTTCAGGAGGTCCATCTTCTTGATCATCTGGCAATTGCTCCTCCCCGACTCGGCTGAGATCCCAAAAGATAACTCGGCGATCATATCCACCACTTCCAAGAATAGATTCTTCATGTGGGTGCCAAGCTAAAGAAGTAACAGCATCTCCGTGACCCTCGAGGGAATGAAGCTTGTCCTTCAGATTCCTCAAATCCCAGATTCCGATTGTCTTGTCAGCAGATGCTGTAGCAAGAACATACTCAGAAGCATGGTTGAACGCCAAGGCATTAACAGCATCTGTATGGGCGTCGCAGGTAACAGATGACTCTCTAGTTTCTCCTTGTCGGACATCGAGAATTTGGAGAGTACAGTCGTCCGAGACGGTTCCAATGAGAGATTTGTGCAATGGGTGGTATTGGACGTCGTTCACAACTGCCTTATGGTGGGTATAGACACGGGCTGGCTTGACGTGGTTGTCCTTTCCGCTTATTGATTTTAAGTCCCTGAAAGTATTAGCAATATCCCTATGCAGTGTGTATTATGCTTACCATAACCGCACCGTCTTGTCTTCACTACCAGTCGCAAGCTTTCCAGCCTCATGTGGATTCCAGCACAGTCCAAACCCTTCACTCTTGTGCCCAATGAGTTCAGCCTGAGGAGACACAACACCCTTAGGGATACTGCTGTGCTTCGTACGGTCGAATATAAGAACTCGTCCACCAGGAGCCATAGTTGCAATGATATTTGGGTTTTGTGGTTGGTATCTCGCCTTGTTGACCTCTCCTGGGTGATCAATCTTCTGCTCGATGTTCATCTTGATTGCAGCTTGTTCTCCATTGGACGAGTTTCCATACCCACCAATTTCGCCTCTCTGCTCATCGTAGTCGTGAGGGTTCGGAGTAATGTTCTTGGGAATCTCGACGTTTGCGATTTGGAGGTAGTTCTGGGCGCCGTTTGATGTGTGGGTGCCAATCAACAGTCTGTGGATGGTATAGTTCTTGCCTGCAGGCCTGGCAGAATGTCAATATTGAGCAGGGCTGCGGGTAGGGACATGGTTTACTCCTTCTTGTCTGGAAACCATTGGGTGGTCAAGGTTGGCCATTCCAGAGCAGTACTTCACATGTCAGTCAAGTCTATCAAATTACATGTTCCCGCATACCTCAGTATCATATCATAGAGAAAAGGGCTATTCTTCTTCCATGTCTTGTACTCTATATTTGACTTAGTCCATTTCCCATGCGAGGTCAAGCTTGCTAATCATACCTTCGTTGATGATCTTCTGCTCAGTATCGGCGTCCTCTGGGTCAACGCGGGGGACTAGGGGGAATTAGCAAAGGATGCGCTTTGTTAGACGAAAAGTAAACACACCGTTGGTATCCATATCCATATCAACATCTACTGGGTCTGGTTCCATCTTTGCGGAGCGATGGGGGAAGTTATGGTGGGAGAGGAGTGAGGTTGAAAATAGATCGACTGCTTTGGTCTCTGAAATTGAATCGCGTAGAGACGCGACTTTCAGTTGGTGCAGTGCAGTGCAGCCTCTTCCGAAAGACTTGGCGTTCTGGTCTGTGCGTTCAAGGCTGAGGCTGTGACTTGACTCTCGACGTCTTCCATCCCTCTTCTTCTTTTCCCTTTGCGAAACCCCAAATCAATCACGAAACCCCACTACACCGGTCATCACGACCACGAAAGGAACTCGGGAGACGGTTCTTCCATCTCTTTGTGCTTCCAGAAGTTGCGTAATTGAAAGCGCACTCTCTAAAGGTGAATAGTCTGCTCCCGGTAACAGGAAGCTGCTCTCGCCATCATTCTAGAGTTAGTCATTCGACTCATCAACACCACCACCAAACACAACACAATACACTGCGCACTGCGCAACAATCGGTCGTCATGGGTGTCCCCAAGTTCTTCAGATGGATGAGCGAGAGATATCCTGCGATCTCCCAACTGATTGCAGAGAATCGCATTCCGGAGTTCGACTGCCTCTACCTGGACATGAACGGTATCATCCACAATTGCACGCACAAGGACTCCGACGATGCCATGTTTCGAATGACCGAGGAGCAGATGTTCATTGCCATCTTCAATTACATCGAACATCTGTTTGGCAAGATCAAGCCGAAGCAGCTCTTCTTCATGGCAATCGATGGAGTCGCGCCGAGAGCAAAGATGAACCAGCAGCGAGCTCGACGATTCCGAACTGCGTTAGATGCCGAGACTGCCAGAGACAAGGCGATCAAGGAAGGAAAGGAGATGCCAAAGGAGGAGGCATTCGATAGCAATGCGATCACTCCAGGTAAGGTCACACCAGCCTTGCGCCACGTTGGGCTAAACTAACATTTCCTCCTAGGTACGGAGTTCATGCACAAGCTCACCCAGCAATTAAAATATTTCATCAACAAGAAGGTGTCTGAGGACAAGGATTGGCAGGGAGTCGAGGTCGTTCTGTCTGGCCACGAGGTCCCTGGAGAAGGAGAGCACAAGATCATGGAGTACATTCGATTAGCCAAGGCGCAACCCGATTACGATGCGAATATTCGCCACTGCTTGTACGGTCTTGATGCCGACTTGATTATGTTGGGTCTTTTGAGCCACGATCCGCATTTCTGCCTGTTACGAGAGGAAGTTACATTCGGAAGACAGAGTAAGGCAAAGTCCAAGGAGCTGGAGCATCAAAATTTCTACCTGATGCATCTCTGCATTGTACGAGAATATCTGGAGCTGGAATTTCAAGAGTTGAAGGAACCTGGCGTTCTCTCTTCTCCATTTGACCTGGAACGAGTTATTGATGATTTCATTCTGATGGCGTTCTTTGTTGGCAACGATTTCTTGCCTAATCTGCCGAATTTGCATATCAACGAAGGAGCATTGGCGTTGATGTTCAAGATTTACAAGACAGTTCTGCCCAAGGCGGGTGGTTTCATCAATGAGGGTGGAGTTATCAATATGCAACGTCTGGCGATGTTACTGGAGGAGCTTTCTCACGTGGAATATCGATTCTTTGAGTCAGAAAACTCGGACAAGAGCTGGTTTCGAGGCAAGCAGATGGCCAAGGAAGATGTCATGGTCAAAGGAAAGACCAAGGGCAAAGTCACTATGACCACACCTCAACGAGAGGTTTGGAAGGAGGTCAAGAAGTATGTTACTCGTCGCTCTGATGAGCCACTGGATCTTCCAAGCACCCTGCCGGCAGCGGACCGAAAGTTCGTGCAAGACCTCGCTGAAAGCCTTCATTTGGAATGGAAGACGGTGGAAAATGAACAAGGCGATCGTCACATGCAACTCTCTTTCCCACCAAAGCTAGAAGCAGATGAAGAGAGCGAGGATGAAGACGAGGAATCTCAGCTTGCCATCTTGCGAGTCGTTAAGCAGTACGACAACGCCAAGGCTGTTGATGTCTCCAAGGCGGAGGCTCAGGCTGAGATGGACAAGCAGTACGAAGCCAAATTCCAGGAATGGAAGGACAAATACTACCAGGGAAAGTTTGAGTGGGATCGAAAGAACGAGACTGAGTTGACAAAGCTGTGTGAGAACTACGTGCAGGGTCTCCAGTGGGTTCTTCATTACTACTACAGAGGAGTTGTGTCTTGGCCATGGTACTATCAGTATCACTACTCGCCCATGATTTCCGGTAAGCGATGATTTTTGATGAGAAAGCGCTCTTTGCTAATCCTGTACTAGACGTTATCAAGGGTTTGAAGGCTAATGTCGACTTCAAGCTCGGGCAACCATTCCATCCCTATGAACAACTTATGGGTGTTCTTCCTGACAGAAGTAAGAGCATTGTACCCACAGTGTACCATGACTTGATGACAAATCCCGCCTCTCCTATCATCGATTTCTACCCTCGAGATTTCGAACTTGACATGAATGGCAAGAAGATGGAGTGGGAGGCAGTTGTCAAGATTCCTTTCATTGACGAGAAGAGATTGCTTGCTGCGATGGCACCCAAGAATGCTCTGCTGAGTGATGATGAGAAATTTAGGAACGAATTCGGAGTTACATTGAAGTTCAGTCACGATCCCGATATCGACTTCACGTATCCGTCGTCGCTGGTTGGTGTCTTTCCAGATATTCCGCACTGTCATTGTGTTGAGAACATCTTCGATCTGCCAACTATCGAAGGACTGGAATACCATGTTGGTCTGATGAATGGTGTTAAACTTGGTGATGCCGCGCTTGCTGGCTTCCCTAGCTTGGCAACCATTCCATACAATGCCACCTTGGGATTCCATGGTGTTAATGTCTTCCAGCAGGACAGTCGCAACGAGAGCATGGTTGTAACTATTGAGAATGCTGAGGAGCGTACAAACGTAAAGACCGCCACGATGAAGCTTGGGCAGCGGGTATTTGTTGGATATCCATTCTTGAACGAGGCCAAGGTCGTGAAAGTCTCAGATGAGCTTTTCGACTACTACCCCGCAGAAGATGGAACCTCTCATCCCATCCAGAACCCGCACGGCCCACGGGAGATTGACGACTTCCGTAAGAAAGCAGAGAGACTCGAGAATACTTACAGCAAGCGTCTTGGCATCATCATTGGTCCTGTCGAGTCGATCATGCACGTTGAGATGTTGAAGGGTCTGAAGAAGACTGATGAGGGAGCCACGATCAAAGAATATGCTGTTATTCCTGGAATGGATACAGAATTTGCTTCTCAGGTGGTGGTTGACGAAGTCATCAGCGAGGATCCTCGCTTCATTGAGCAGGCGGCCATTCCGATCGAGGAAGAATTCCCTCCAGGATCGAGGAATTTCTTCCTTGGAGAGTTCAATTACGGTCGCCCATTGGAAGTTGTCGGTCACAAGGAAAACAAGGCTGAGGTTTGGCTATCGGTAAACAAAGGCAAAGAGGTTGAGTTTGGTAAGATGATTGTGCAATCCCAGAACACGCACAGTACCTACACTCCTTCTTTCGCCGTGGCTAAGATGTTGGGTCTCCACCCTCTTGTTCTGAGCAAGATTACTTCATCGTTTTCTGTTTCAGCACTTGGACTACCGCGTCTGAATCTTGGACTCAACTTGAAGTTCGAATCGAAGAAGTTGAAGGTCTTGGGCTATTCTCGACGATCAGAAAAGGGCTGGGAGTTCAGCAACAAAGCAATTGAACTGCTCAGCACCTACATGACCAACTTCCCTGAGTTCATTGCTGGCATTCAGCGCAAGCCCCAAGGAAATGAATACGAAGACACGGATTTCTATCCCAAGGAGATCGCCGGAGCAAAGATCAAGGAGATTGCAGCTTGGTTGAAATCGATTGAGTCCAAGAACTTTGAGAAGGTTCCTCTTGATGCAGAGCAACTGGACTCGGACGCGGTCATGGCTATTGAGCAAGCCGCCGACAATGCGCTAACCAATTGCCCAGACCCTGAGGCCAAGAAATTGAAGGGTGTTCCTCGCAATGCACTGATGAAGCCTTCAGATGCGGAACATCGTCTAGGAAACCAAAAGTTCGCTTTAGGCGACCGCATCGTGTATGTTCAAGACTCAGGTCGTGTACCCATTGCAACTCGTGGTACAGTTGTCGGCATCTCTCGCACACCTCGAACCATTCTCTTGGATATTGTGTTTGATGCCACTTTCATGAGTGGTACAACTCTGGGCGAGCGCTGCTCTCCTTTCCGAGGCTCTACAGTCCCGGTTGCTTCTGTTCTCAACCTTACCAACAAGCAAGTCATTGCTGGTTCAAAGGCCGCAGATGAGAAGCGACCTGTCCAGACCAACACCCCATTAACTATCAACGGCGGATATGGCCACAACGGATATGGTGCTCCAGCTGGACCAGGAGGTCGAGGACAATTCCGTGAAGCCGGTGCACCCCCTCCTTTGAGAGGTTCGTTCCGTGGAGCACTATCTGGTCAGCAGAACGGCTTCCAGCGCGGCAACGGATTCGTACCACGTGGAGGCAGAGGTCGCGGAGGTTACTCTAATGACAATGACATGTCATCTATGATGAACAACATGTCTCTCAGAGGCGACCCACAACAGATGAGCGGCCGAGGAGGCAGAGGCGGACCCAATGGTTTCCGAGGTGGACGCGGTGGCGCACCTCCTCAACCACAAGCGTTCAACGCTGTTCCACCACCAGCCAGCTTAGACGCCCGTGGACGTGGACGCGGCGGAGGTCGGGGACGAGGCGGCGGAGGTGGAAGAGGTCGTGGCACACCCAGAGGACGAGGTGGCGTTGCGCAGGAGCAGCAGACTTAGACATTGATGCCAATTCTCGCTTATGCGTACGCTCTGGATGAAGGATATTTGGATTAACGAAATTTAGTCTGCTACGATTCATGACTTATGAGCGATCTGGACGACTGGATTACACAATCTGGCAGTTCCGAGCCCTTTTGTATGATGATGACGACTGCCGATGTATTATTCGTTGGCTTCATGAATCTGACGTCTTGCTTTATGAGTGACGCTGAGATTTATTTGGGTGGTATGCGTGGCGTGGGAAGAGGCTGTTTTTCTGTAGTAGACAGATGATAGACACTTAGATGAAGTGCCAAATGCAATGTTCCAGCCTGTAAAAATTCTTCTTCCCTGTGCCTTGTGGTGTATTAGACTGTGTGGCTGAAGTTTCACAACACTAGGCTGAACTGTTCTTTTGGAAGCACGTGGGCGAAAGGCTGTCGTGAGTCTTCTGTTTATGGTTGTTGTTCTCGCCAATTGGGAACTAGGGACGACTTGTCCCGGCCCACAAGATGATTCACAGCTGTCAGCCGGCAGGTCTTAATGAGTGGCAAGTTGACAACCCCATTTGTGTTTATATAGCCAAGCTTTGTCTACTTTGCTTTTCCTACATTTCTTATGGTCAGCCGCTTTACCCCTTGCTTAGTCCCTGTTCAAGATCTGAAGAGAAACCCAAGGAGCGCGCATCCAGCCACACGTCCAGTCAAACAGAATATCGCCAATATGAGTTCCAACAGAGTAACAGCTACTTCCAACCCATCAGCCACTTCCAGCCCCTTTAGCTTCGTCAACGGAGACATCCAAATTATCGTCACGCACAAAGGAGAAAAGATAATCGGCTCCGCTATTTCTCACGCCGTCGTCGCCGCCAGCCCTGTCTGGAAGGAATTCCTCTTCCCACCTTGGGCAACGGCCGAACCAAACACGCCAGCTGTCAAGTCTATAGACTTCAGTGAGGACGACAGTGAAGCGCTCCTTGTTCTTTTAAATGTTGTACATATTAACTTCAAATATGTGCCTCTCGTGCTACCCTTCCACGTCTTCCTACAAACAGCCGTCCTCTGCGATCAATACGATTGTGTTGGGCTCGTGAAGCCTTGGATTTCACACTGGATGGGAGACAGAGGTAGTGTTATGGACAAACACGACATTGTAGTGGGGCATATGTTCATTGCATGGGTATTTGAGGACGACGAATTGCTCGAGCGCTTGGTGATCCGTCTGGCGCGCATCATCCATTTGTGTGCTGGAGGGCAGTATTCTGGTAGGTATGCAACGAAGTATGGCGGAGTAATTAAGGACGTTTTCTTCCCTCCAAACATGTTAGGTAAAGATTTCTCTATCGTCTGAATCTGCTTTGAGCTACAACGAAATGAAGTGTAGTCGAAGTTGCTGACTTTCATTTTACCAGATAAAAATCCTTGAGGTTCGGCTCAAAACAATGACCAAGCTTCTTAAAGCAGCCCACAGGCCTATCAACAGCCCCGAGAATGAACAAACCGATCTCTTGACCACATGCTTCAATCTTGTGTGCATTCGCTTGGTCAAGATACTCCAGATGTATAGACTTGGGCCTGAAACTAAAGCAGAAGACTGGTCTGACAGTGCGAGTGGTGTTCGGGCTGCGCTTGCGAATATCGCTCAGCAGCTTCGGGAAGAAACATGCCCTTGGGACCACGAACACTGTACTCCGAGAGAAGGATTCGATGCGGCTGATTTCCCGACAACAAGAATGTACCTTCGAAGATGCCAGTGGGACTCTGTTGTGAAGAGTTTGGGGCTGGAGTGTGAGGCGAATCGGATATGGCATGAAATGGAAAGTCCTGTTCTAGACGAACATCGTAAGCATATGGAGATTCAGAGAGAGAAGTTGTATGAGGGGCAGTTGAAGAAGGAAGAAGGGAAGGAAGGAAGAAGGGAGGGAAGGCAGAAGGGAAGGAAGAAAGGAGGGAAGGAAGGACAAAGTGTGATATTCCAATCTGAGTTACAAGTAACCGCATTCTTCTTCATATTTACTGGCACGGTCCCTTAAACGATCTTGCTTAATTAGTAGACCTGGAACTACAGTACTACTGTAGTTGATACCTTGGTTCCCATTGTAACAAATCCAAATACTCACAATGGAAGAACACTGGCGTCACCAAGGAGCCAGAGTACATTTGAGGTTCAACCATTGCTCAACTGCCGTGGGTGAACCTTTTGCTCTTCCTCCAGCGAGTGATGTCACTGTCCTGGAATGTAAAATGGGAGCCCTGCGGGTACTTCTCACCATGTATTGTACCTTCCAAAAGTTTTCTGTTCGTTGCCCTCCACTCGGACTTCTTTCCAAGTAGTTGTAGCCTAAAACCTGACGAATCTGATTCTGTGAATGTTTTCCTTCTTGGAATAACAGTATTGGGGTGATTATAGAACATGATTAGCAAACACTTGAAACACTTCTCTTCTCTGAATCAAATTCCAACTGTGACCGATCAGCCGCATGTCTCCAAGAGGTATTTCTGAGCTCGTTTATATTCCAAATCTTCAGAACGCACGCAGACTTTCCATCCAGATATCCACGACCAAACAAGAACATCATGTTCAAGAATATTAGATCCAAAGATCTGTCCGCGACGGGCCTCCGTCTCACATCGAAATCTGTTGAGGAGAATGATCCAGCAAAACGTTTCATGTTTCACAGTGGCGATACGCGCATTATCATCAACCTCAACGGCAACCGTGTCGTCGGTTCAGCTCGGTCTCAATCTCTCGAAGCTGCAAGTTCGGTATGGAGCAAGTTCTTGTTCCCTCCTTGGGCTTCTTCGAAATCCAACACCTCTACTTCAGGAGCACAGAAAGAAATAGACTTCAGCGAAGACGACAGCGAGGCTCTTTTGATCCTTCTTAACATCGCGCATTTGAAGTTCTCGGATCTTCCAAAGAGTCCGTCGGTGCATCTGATGGCAAAGATTGCGGTTTTGTGTGATCAGTACGACTGTGCTAGAATACTTCAGCCATGGCTCCCAGGATGGTTGGCGCCATATACGATATATCATAACTTGTCCGGGAAAGAGAGTTTGCTATACATTGCGTGGGCTTTTGGGAAAGAAGCGATGTTCCAAGACGTTGCTTGCCAGCTAGTGAAAGAGATCAAGCTGGGTGACGGTGAAGATGTTTACCTGGACGAAAATGGAAAAGAGTTGCGAGGACCTTTTCCGCCAAACATTATAGGTTAGTGAAGGGGAATGGCATATTTCTTCTGGGAGAGATGTAACTGATTATGCTTTTCCGTAGAAAGCATCCTTGAAGTCAGAGCCAAACAACTCGATAAACTGCTTCAAGACGTCTACGGCCTGGCGGCCCATTTGGATGGACCAAACAGTCGAATCCAACACTCCTGCTCATGGTTATTGGTCACCGTGCTACGCAAAGATCTAGCTGCACTCAACCTCTGGCCTCCTAGAAAGGGGAAGGAAATCCAGTGCAGCGTTTACGAGGCACTGAACAATCTTTCCGGAATTGTTCTTCTTCATGATCCTAGGGAGCATGGATGCACACATCAGGACAGGGCCGATATTGACGGGATCCAGCACAGTATTCCAAGACCCCTTCGCGCTCAGGCAGAGAGGATGGAGAGTCCCGTCCTGGAGGAGCACCGTTTGCATATGAGGCATAATAAATGCAAGGATCTTGAGAACTAAGTAGCTTCGAGGAATATGTGTCCACAGAGAATCTAGACCTTGTTTAGGTGTAAGATAGAACCACAAAGCAGATTACGTTGATCTCAGAGTCATGTTCAAACACGAATTTGTGTTTCTGGGCCATGAGAGCGGCCTTTTTTTGACTATGATTTCTCTTCGCCTTTGATTCAAATTCGGGAGACTATCTGTCAAAGCTATGTCTCATGTTCCAGCGTCAAGGACCTGGAGTTTGCCTTCCAATCGTGGCTCCAGACGTGATTGTTAAGTTAGTGAATGTTATTCTCGCTTTATCTGAACAAAGCACGCAGCAATTTCCATTACATGAACAGATAAGGAATAAAAAGCATCAAAGGGGTAAGATCGCCGCATGACTAGACACTGCAGGAGTCATCCATTTTTCAGAACGAGGTGCCTACGAAATCGTGCCTGCCAGCTCCTCTTCTAAACTTCTCTGTAGAACTCGCTCTGATGTAACTCAGCTGTATATCATGACAGCGAAGTCGTGGACAACGTTGTCTACTAGCTAAATTATCCCATACCATGAACGTAAATCAAGTAAGTAGACATTTCAATCTAGGTCGCTGTAGGGAATGAACTGCAAAGTAAGCAGGCTTGCGGCAACCTCCCCGCGGATGGAACTCACTTGATTCTCGACAGCCAACGATCGGCTGGGGAAAGTTTGCTCAATTTGATTATTTGACTAAGTGCTTTGATACTGTACAGTACCTTAGGGAAAGGATACTGGAAACCAGTGGGGCTATATGAATGTTGATTTTCAGCATTCGCCCTGTTGTCAGCAGCGGCAAATTGAAGCCGCGAGGGAGGATAGGAAGGATAGAAGGCATCAATAGGGTAATTTACTGAAGTTGGCTGCTGCCTCATCCATTGATCGGGCCTATGAGGCTCGAGAGGTATGTGTTGAGACGGATCTTCTGCGCGGTATCGAAAACATGTCGGAACATATCAAAGCTTCAACGACATGAGGCCATGGTGTGTGTTGAGTCCGACTGTCAAGACTGACCGGATAGGCATAGAAAGAATCAAAGGTAGCAGCAGGCTGGCCAATAAGTCAGTCAGTTAGTTATCAGTTGAGCGAATAAATTCAATTAATTAACTATTATAAAATCAAGGCAATTGATCAATTGATTAATAAAGGTTTTGAGAGCTTATAAATTAATATTAAAAATAAAATATATTATATATTAAGCAAAATAGCTTTATAAGCTTTTGCAAAGATAATTGCACCTTTATTTTGCTAATTCTTTAAGCATTTTTAATGCCATAAAATAGCCTTTAATAATTAAAAACTTTTTATAATCATTTGCTTTGCGCAAAATAAGAAAATATGCTTATATTTAGCGCTTATAACTAATATGGCTAAGAAATCAAAAGCTATTGCAATCAACTTAGGCCATTCTTTTTTTTTTGTTTTTAATACTTTAATGTATTAATTTTATTAATTAGCCTTTTCTATAAATATTAATAATATTAATTTCGCCAACCAAAAACTATTAAAGCAATTCGCTTTAATATAGGTTTTGCATTAATAATAATATTTCTTAAAAAAGAATGTGAAAATGCAAGTATAGGCTTTAAAAAAAGAAAAACGCCGCAAGCAACTTTTAAAAATTTATACTTATTTTCCCACAATTTTTTAAAAACAGCCTTGCTATTTATAATAAAAAATAATATAATACTAATCCAATTGCGCTTAAAATATAATCATTTAAAGCCAGGGTGAAGTATTATAGCAGCTTGCTAAGCAATAAATTTATTGGTTTTTTTATATTACTTTTGCATAGCCTCTTAAGCCAAAGTAATAAATTATTAAATGCTTTTATAATTATTAAATTTACCACAATTTGCCCGCGTTTCTAGCTTCTTAAAATAATCAAGTAAATGCTTAAAACATAATAAGATCTCCCACAAAGCTTTATAAGATAATATATCCCCAACTTCTTATAAGTCCGCATTATTTTTAAGGTCTTTAATAAAACAAAACAAAGGCTTTAATTGTTGTATAATAATTTTTAAGGGTTTTCACTTAATTAAAGTGAAATAATCATTATTGAAGATTTCTTGATTAAGAGGCTTTGCAGAAATATGTAATTTGAAGGCATAAGCATTAAAAGCCTTATGCAATTTAAGACCTTAGCAAATTATATTATATGTGGCATTTCAGCGCATACCTCCATTAATAATAAGCTTCCTTTTTTTGCTTTTAGCTTTTTTTGTATTAAGTATTATTTATAAGTTTATAAATAATTCAATCCGCTTCCCAAAGGCCAATATGTATTGTACTAAATTATAAAGTTTCCCAACCTTTTTATATTATTTTCAAAACTTGCGGCAATCCTTAAGGCTAGCCTCTTTATATTTATTATTAAATAAAGCCTTATTTTGATCAAAGAAATAGGCGCCGGCGATAAGGTTAAAAATATGGCTTATATAGCGCAATTTTTTATTTTTAAAATTAAATCCTTATTATTTCCCAAGCTTTGCAAATATGATATTATTATTAATTGCATTATTAAAAACAAAATAGCTAAGATTGTATTTAATAATGCTAAATCATTTAAAAAGGGATAGGAGAATTAAATATTGCTTTAAAAAAAATTAATAATTAAGAAAGGAAAGAGCAGGAAAGGGGATGTATATTAATACTAGTTTTTTCATGGCCAAGGAGTTTTGGGAGGCTAATAAGGCGTATTATGGCTTTATATTTTAAATTAATAAAATGAATCATAACATTAAATATATTGATTTTTTTTCTTTTTAACCCCCAGCCATTAAAAATAATAATAATTTTTGATCTAGCGTTCCAAATCTCCTCAATAATCATAAGCTTAAAGAACTTAAAATACTTATGAATCCAATTTTTAATTATTGAATGGGAGGCAGGCAAAGCTTTTGCAGCATTTATATTAGCAATTTTGAAACAGCAAATGAATTATTTTAAGGCTGCTTTGCGATATTTTACGCCGTCGCAAATAATTTATTTTAAAAAGGCATTGCAAAACTCCTGCTATTAAAATAATATAATTTAATTATATGCGCTATTAATAATATTAAAGGCTTATGCGGCCTTAGCAAGATTCTTTTGCTTTTATATATTTCCTTCTTTATTTAATAGGTGTTTTTTATAAAAGTGCCATTTTGCATTATTAAAAGTATTAGCAACAAAGTAAAAATCCAAATTATAATTAAAATCCTTATTATGATAGCTTTTAAGATTAGCTTTTGATTTTGCAGATTAAAAAGGGAATATATATAAAATTTGCAGCATTAGTATATTAATTTATAAGCTTTTTTAATGTTTTAAAGCATATAACCTAATTTCCAAACTTATAAGATTCTTGGCTTTTTTAATGCTTCAGCGAGCATCATTCCCTTAGGGAATTTATATGGAAATGAATTCCGATTATTAAATAAAGGCTCCCCAAAATTGTAGGAAAAGTAATTTTTATTAAGGCTCTTATTTTGAGGATTATGGGAATTATAAAATGCGTTATATTAAGGCTTTGGCTATTTGCAGCAATTTTGTAATATTTTTGGCTTTATAATCATTTTAGGGGCTGATTTTTGCATTATAGCAGCCAAAACATTTGATATAATGCAAAAAAATGCAGCAAGTGCTTATATATTTTCGTTATTAATAAGGTTAATAGGAAAAGCGCATAAAAAAGTCATTTTTAAAAAAATTATATTAATAATTAATAAAACATAAAAAGGTTTATTAGAAATACTTTTATAAGCCGAATATTTTATGCTAATACAAAAAGGTGCTTAATTACAATTTAGGCCAATTAAAAATCTGTATTTAACTTTGGCGACCTCATAGGCCTCATTTAAACACATCCGGGGTATATTTAGATCTTCAAAAATTAAAAATATTATTTTAAAACTTATTTTAAAATCATAATATAAATAAATCTCAGCTTATAAGCAATTAATATAAAATCCCCCAATTAACTAACTTATTATAGCATAAAAGTCAACTAACTAACTTACGATTTAGGTGGGAGCTTATATGATTGGCTTAAATCAACTGACTTATTGGCTACCCTGGGTAGTAGTAGATCATATAAAGAGGTGGACATGATGAAGCTTCTTTCGTGGCTATTTTCCCGGGTGTATGGATGTGCCAATAGTTTGGGATGAAGACTAAGCGACAATCTACATAGAATTGGTAAGCGCTTGGTAGAACAGAACCTCTCGGAGATATCGTTTTCTGGAACGAAGAAGGGACAAGGTTTGAGTAACGAGAATATGCATCGCTAAAGCGAGGTTTTCGACTTCGAACATGATGGATGGGGCAAAAGCTGGGGTTTGCTTTGAACATGATACACTTGACTGACTTTAGAAGTTGGTAACTCTATTGGATAAATAAATAGCAATGCCACTTTTGTATGGCGACATGCTGAAGCTTTATTTCCCCTTTTCAGGTGTGATTGATGGACAGCAGACATTACATAGCACCTTATGGCCAACTGACGTCCTGGGCAGCCGAATATCCCAGTGCCAGCTTGCAGAGTGTAAACCGGCGTGGGATGCTGGCCCGCATCTCAAGCAGAACACATGCTAGCAAGCGACACCATGTACCGGTTTAAATCTCTGGCTACTAAAGAATCAAACCTATACCGCTTCACTCGAAGATATTACTGTCTTGATTCTCGGAGATACGAGTATCCAGGGTCCTCGCTTGAGGCGTCCCAACCAACATTTCACACCAACAGGCTAAATCAAAATAGCAACAGAAGACAACAAACAGACAACAAGAGGAAAATACAATCACCCACTCCTCCTTACTTTCAAGTTGTACACCTTTCATAAAACGCAGTCCCCACTCGAGGCGGCTAACGCGGTAAAAGATTCCCCGATCCCTGAACCCGTTCGCTCGATTCTGAACCCCCTCAAATTTCCGCGTTCCGGCGCAAGGGAACACCCTTGACGGGATTCTGGGAACTGGGATTCTGGGTGGCCCGGGTGCTGGCAAGAGACAGATCGCAACGCGGTTCAAACGCCGGTGGACCATGCACGCTACCGTTGACCGTACGATAGGGAGATTTGATGCCGAGGAAGGGAGACTCTTGTTGAGGATCGAGATGTGACTCTGTGCGATTTCTTTCTTTCTACTTTTTGTTGCTGAAGTGCTTTGCTTGTGCTCTGCAAACTTGAGCTGCGGGTGGCGGATGGAAACGAGGTGAGGCGAAGAGGCTGATCATTGCCACGCTGCAAAGGTTTGAAACAAACGGGTTATGGGACGAGTTATGGATATCAGTTCCAGGGTAGGCATGTCGCTGGACGTGGCTGGAAGAGGATAGATAGCCTGGTTTGTGGATTTGGGGTGGGTTTGCCGGCGTGGGATGTCAAAGATCAGATTTCCTCCGTAATTGACCACGACGGCGTTTTCCGCTGTTTTCGAGAAGAGTGCGTTTGTGCGTGCAAGTGCAACTGTGCCTTCGAAGTTCAAGATAAGGGTTTCTGCAGCATGTATGTACAAGTATTGCCGGGGAGAAGTGTAGGCGAGGTGTGACCTGACAAGTGATACTATACTTGAACTTGTACCACTGGGCTGATTCAGCAACGGCTCTGGCTGCCGTTGAGAAGGTCGCTGAAAGGTCATGGTTGAGCACCGATTGGCTGGTTTGCAGGCATGTTCGCGGGATCCAAGACTTATGACGGGGGGCTCGAGAGGCAGAGGCGGACCTGGGCCAGTGGTTGCTGGGAAAAGGGGGAGTGAGTGACTCGTGGCTTGCACGCCGTTGGCACAGGCCAGGCTGGCCAAGAGAAGTCGTTCGAGGTTGGACTCGTGATACCGGATCCGGGTGCGGTGAAGGTTTGAGCAGAGGAGGCGAAGGAAGTTGAGGGTTGCAAGAGCTGGATGGATTGAATTGTCTGGTTGGTGATGCTGCGGGTAGGAGATTGTTGGAGGGCTGGATCGGGTACAGCAGGAAGAGTAACAGGACACCATCAGCAACGCAAGTACTCAGCAGCCGGCAGCACCTTATCGTGGTTACCCATCTGGCGGTCGAGCACATATTAGATCTGTCCCGTACTATACCGTATACTGGCTATATCACTCGGTGTAGAGGTAAATTGTATGGGGCTCCAAAGAATGAGCAGTGGGGGAGAAAGAAACGCTGGCCCACAGGAGTTGATGGATTCGAATTGAGGCTGACCGTTTAAGAAACGTTGATAGGGGGTTGAACTGGGGTAGGTGGCGGAAGTTGGCCCGAGGATGGACTGGGAAGAAATGAAGAGACCTAAGAGAGTTCACAACTGGACATGTCTAGCTTGTATAAAACGTCTGGTGTAGAGGACTAGAAGGAGGACTGTGAGGAAAGAAGTCTAAAAGAAGTCTAAAAGAAGTCTACAAGAAGTCTACAAGAAGTCCACAAGAAGTCCACAAGAAGTCTAAATGGAAAGATCAGATCAGCTTCAAGGTCCTCCTCTCTATCCGTCCCCGCCTCGCACTACTCGAACTCTAGTGCACGATTCAAGAGAATAGAGTCGGGCGCTAGAATAAACAACAGACAGTGCTTGTGCAAGCTCGGAAGACTTGATGGCTGGCAGGACAAGATCACTAAACGAACCAAATAGCTGCGCCTGGTTGTGTTCTGTGTGCAGTTCACTGGCCAGTGGCCAGTGACCACGCCCCAAAACAACGTGCATGCCACACTAGACTAAACTACGGGATGCAACGGTACGGTACCATGCTGGAGACTACAGCTACAGTAGAGCACATTTACTGCGGATAAAAATGAAGACCGACGAACGTGTCAAGGAAGAGGGAGGACCGTGGGAGGCAAGTTGGGTGGATGCTATCTTGAGTTGGAGATATTCAAACACTACTAAGTAATTGGAAGTAAACAGAGCAGAGCTAAATATATCATAAAAACAAACAAACAAACAAACAAACAAACAATCAATCAATTGATTACATGTACTTTGTAATACATTTCACAATCATAAACCATAAATCATAGATCCTGATCCTGAGTCGAGCATCCAGTCAATCCTCTATCTGGATTTGGACCTGGTTCTGGATCTGGTTCTCTTTACTTGACTCTGCTCTCTCCCCTTTCCCCCCTCGCTTGACTCCTGAGCTTTGATGTTCTGCCGCCCACCGCAGAATTTCGGTTCGGCGCTAAGAATGTTCCCTGGAGCCAATTTGCGAAGTTCTGCTTCTGTCGACAACCCAACCTTGCTCCACCGACCGACCTCCTTTTCTTCCTTCACACTTCCCTTCCCTTCCCTTCCCTCTCCTCCACGACCACCACTCACAAAGGAGGGTTAGGATCGATCTAATTTGCTTTGCTTCACCACCTTTCACCCTTCACCCTTCACCTTTAGAGTCCGTCCGTCTGCTTGAACTTACTTTCTCTTACTCACCTCACCTCACCTCACCTCACCTCACCTGCTGTTCACCTTCCCGCCTCCCGCCTCCTGGAGCTCCGTGTCAACGACCTCACCTCCCGCACACCTCTTCTCTCCTCCCTATTCGCTGCTTGAACATCAACACCCGTTACACCTCTCGAGATGTCTGCCTCCACACAGAGCCAACAGGGAAACCTGGATCGATACGTGGTTATTCACGTTGCTACGACCTGCGACGAACATGGAGTATACGTTACGAAGGATTCGGCAGAAGTGATAGAGCTTGGCTGGATTCTTCTTGATGCCAAAACTTGCGAGGAGGTGAGCCAATACCCCGCCGCATACTTTTCAGGATAATTTGCTAACCTTTGCTGCTACAGTTGCACCGAGAAAGCGTCCTGGTTAAACCCATCAACACCCCTATTACGCCGCTCTGCAGTAAGTGGCACACCCGCCAATCTACAGAATTTTACAAAGCTCGATCTGCCTGGGAAAATTGTACAAATTGGATCTGGGATATATGCTGACGTATGATTTTCTACAGCAAGCTTGACAACTTTGACCTGGGAGCATGTTCGTAATGCAGGAACCTTCCGAGATGCTATCAATCGATTCGACGCCTTTGCCAGCGAGCACCTTGTTTCGCAGAGTCTTGACTTCTCTTTCGTCACCCTCGATTCATGGGACCTTCGAGTTCAGCTTCCCCGTGAAGCTAGAGACAAGGCCGTTGTTCTTCCTCCTTATCTCCAACACTCGCGAACATTTGATCTGAGGACTGAGTACCAGCGATGGCAACAACACCACCCCGAGTCCCTCCCATTCGGTCCCTCAATGTTGTCCAATATCTGTGCTGCGCTCGAGGTCGAGCCAGTGCAAGCAAGTGCGCAGATTAAACATAACCTTCCATTCCACCTACATGCTTTGGCTCCTGCCTCTCCCCGTAGAGCTATGGAGGAGGCCGTCACCTTGGCAAGAGTTCTCCGAGGCTTGATTAGAAAATCTCAACCTCCCCATGAGCACCCAGATGTCCTTACAAGACCAATGGATGCCCGTGCTGACGTTCGAGCATTTTTGTCCGAACGTAGCAAGGTTCTCCACATGGCTGGTTTGCCCCACGATACCACTCAATCCGAGCTGGAGAGCTGGTTCACGCAATTTGGTGGTCGTCCCATTGCTTTCTGGACTCTGCGAACACCAGACCAGCACAAGCCAACTGGATCCGGTTTTGCCGTTTTCTCATCGCACGAAGAGGTCAGCCCATTATCTCCTACAAAACTCTGTCTATTCTGTCAAGCGTGCAAGTCACATCAAATTGTGGTATCAGCACCGTACGAATACGTCCTGCTTTTGTATGACAAATTGTTGAAATTATCTCATTCTGCGCTTCTGAAGTTCTTTAATGTACGTGGGCACGCTCTAACACCTTACCAGGCAGCTGAAAGTTTATGTATGAATGGACGTGCTCTCAACGAGAAGGCTATCGAAGTCTCCCCATCCTCCAGCCGAGTTCTTGACCGAGCTGCAGAGATTCTTACCCCATTCCCACCTAGCAAGAACCGCCCCCGTCCTGGAGATTGGACCTGCCCATCATGCGGGTTCTCCAACTTCCAGCGTCGTACCGCATGTTTCCGCTGCTCATTCCCAGCTATGAGTGCCGGCCCAAGTGGTGATGCTATGGGAGGTTATGGTGCTGGTGGTGGCTACGGCTATGGCCCTCCAGCAATGATGCCCCCACCGCAACATATGGGACATCACGGTGGTATGGGAGGTGGTCACGGTGGCGGCAGAATGGGTGGAGGCGGTGGTGTTGTTCCTTTCCGAGCAGGCGACTGGAAGTGTGGATCCGAGGGCTGTGGATATCACAATTTTGCAAAGAACGTCAGCTGTCTCCGATGTGGCGCAAGCCGTGCAGGTGCGGCGGTTGTGGCTGATTCTGGATATCCTTCTCCAATGGATCCTCCATCGAACTACGGAATGGGTCCAGGCTCGATGGCTGGTACTCCAGGACCTGGTCCTTTTGCCTCTGCTGCTGGTGGTTTCGGTTCCAGCGGTGGTTATGGCGGCCAACACTTCGGTGGTCCCCAAAGCACATATGCTCTTCCATCTGGTCTAGGTGCTTCAACTGGCCCGTATCCTGGATCCCTTAACACCCACTTCAGCCAAGGTGGGGGATCTCACTCTGCCGGGCCATTCGATAGCCGTGCAGCTGAAGCTGCTTTCCAATCGGCCAGCAATGGACCCGCTTCTGCTGGACCATCTAACTTCTACGCCAACCAGGGTGAAAGCGACCCATTTGCATTCCTTTCCTCCGGTATCAACAACTTGTCAATGGGTAGCGGTGATGCTCGCCAGAACGGTGGCTCGGCTCAGCTTGCTCCCAGCAAGTCCCCAGCCTAAGTCCGAACCAAATTGTTTTTGCACCATCGATCTTCCCCTTGGAATAGTCGATCTTACATAGGTCTTCGGGACATTCTCTTTCTACTTCAATTGTATGACTATCTTTTCAGGACGGCTTTCGGGGTTGAAATGAAATCATAGACATATCCATGTCGTTCGGAGATTTCTGAGGTTTCTATTCGGCAACGGTTTTCGGCAGTCATCGAAGGGTATATTTGTTTGGTGCTCGCAGGCAGGGCGGCACAGTTGATAGGTAGTCGGGTTGGTTTGGTTGGCGTGGGCGTGGGGGCAGGCATAAAGAAAAGGGGCAAGGCAAAATTCATTCAAAACTCTCGCACAACAACAACATTCCCAGCTTTTTATGTTTTTCGATTTTCGACATCTTCGAGGAGCGCGCGCGGTGGACGGAACGGGTCGGATTCGGAACTGGATGAACGGACGGATGGACGGACGATTGACAACAACATTACAAAATTTGAAATTCACAGCTGCTTCGATTGTATGGAGGGCGAGGCGGAGTTCTTTAATGCGGATGGATGCAAAGCAAGTGCATGGATTTTCTCGGCTGGTCTGGTTGGGCTACGTACTATACATGGGCAGGCGAGGCGATCGGATCATATCGATGGGTTCAGTTCGGTTTCGGTTTCGGTTCAACGTTGTGTTGGGTTCATCGGATGGATTTGATCAGGCAAATGGGGGGCATTCATTGCGTGCATGCGTTCCGTTCCTGTTCGATCAATGGCAAGCAAAGCAACTGATATATTTGATTTTCCCTCTGAACATACAACCTCAACTACTACTACCTACGTATGTGTGATACGGTGCGACTCAAACCCCTCCAAAAACAAAGCAAAAAAGAAGAAAATATTTGCCAAGCTGTAGTTTGTTGTTGTTGTCGTTGCGTTTTCGCGTTGGTGCTGGATTGGGCTTGGGCTTGGTTGGGTGCATAGCGAGGCATGGGATCTGGTCTTCATTAGTGGTTTTGGCAGTTCGTTCCGTTCGTTCAGTTTCGTTTTCGTCCCCTCTGGTCGTTCAGAAGCGATAACTGGATTGGCTGGATGGTTGGATGCTTTTCCTTGCCTCTCTCTTCTTTTCGATATCTGTATTTGAACTTTTTTCAATGTTGTTTTTTACTTTCTTCGTTGTTATTTTCCTCCCCTCTTCTCCTTGTTCTCATAATTCTCGAGTTTTCTTTATACAAATTGTCAGTATGGATGTGTATGTGTCTGTGTGTGTGGATAGGATACGATGGATTGGGCTGTAGGTTTATTGGCTGTGGATTGCGGAATTTGGCGGGTTGTGGATTTGGTTGTTTGGGAGTGTTGGATGGATGGATGGATGGATGGATGGTGGTTGGGAGGGTGTTGGGAGAGGTATGGATTGGTTGTTGGTTGCTGGTTATTAGTTGCTGGATGGATGCATGCATGGAATGGACAGACTGATTGATTGATTGATAGATTGGGATGGAGGGACACAGTGGGAAGGAAGATAAAAGAATTCATGCATGATGATGCGATGACTGATGGGAGACAGCGAGCGGGAGGGGTGGCTGGCTGGTGCATCGGAGGGTGTTAAGTCTCGTGTTTTTGTGCAGTTTGCAGTTTGTAATTTTTTGATGTAGTTAGAAATTTGAAGGTACCTTTTGCTCTCTCCATCTGCGCATATTGATCACTCTATGATTGTTTGTTTGCTTTTTCGTCGCGAAGGTGAGGATGGTGATGATTGTTGCTGTTGAGTGGTGTAATGCAATTGTGGACAGGAAAAAGCTTGTTAGATACGGAGGTAGGCAGTAGGTAGATCTTATAGGTAGCATAGCAGCATGCGTGGTTGTCTTTTGAAATACACATTTCCTTTCTCATTGATGCTTTAACACATCACGGAGCGAATGCGCTGCGTGCAGTTCTTGAAACTTGTCCCATAGAAGTTAAATTGTCGTACCTCATGTCAAGTACAGTCGGACCGCTTTAAACACGACAAAAATATAAAATAAATATAATAAAATATTTATTTAACCTATAATCTGCGCCTTATTAAATAACAATATTTAGCTTTTTAATTTTCTTTATTTTATTATATAATTAAAAAGTTATTCTTTAATATTATTAGGTTTTGGCAAGATTTAAAAAAAAATGACCCCCCTAGCTTTAACAATGATATAAGTATTTTTTTATTAAGCCCAATTTAAATAAAAGTAAGTCCATTAAAATCCTTTTAATTAAAGCTATATTTTAAGTTGAATAGTTTCTTTAAATATAGCCATTTAATATTTAATTATTATTTTAATTTTTTAACTTAATAATTAAGTAAAAAAATATATCTTTAAGTTTAATATCAAACCTACATTATATTCTTATCTTTTTAATTATTACAACCGTTACATTTTTATAAAAGCTAATATGACTCCTTTTAAACAAAATCAAAGTATTACGTTAGTAACATCAGTAAAAAATTTCTAGGACAGCATTTTAGGGTTTGGCTTTTTGTACCTATAGTAATAAATGGCGGCTTTTTAGTGAAAAAGGCGGAATTATAAATCTCTCGTTCACTAACAGCCGCCATTTGTATATAATTATAATTATAAAAAATATTTGCTCTTTTTTATTAAAGTATATATATTTATATTAACATTTATTTATTATTACTTTTAAATACTAAAATAAGGTGGATAAAGTAGTATTTTTATTGTACTTTTATATTGATTAACTTTATGTTTTTTATAATAGTTAAACGTTAAATAGCCCATTATTGAAATAGTTTATAATTGAAACAGCTTTTATATAAATAGTTAATGTTAAAACACCTTGTCCTTAAATAGTTTTCTTTTAAATACTTTATATTTAAACACCTTGCACTTAAATACTTTGCGTTAAATAGCCTCTATTTAAATAGCCCGCGCTTAAATCCTTTTTAACTTAGCGAAATCTCTTATTTTATTGATTCTTAGTTTAAATGATTAGAAAATATAATATTAATATATAAAAATAAAATTTTATTAAATTACTTATAATTGCTGGTTTCTTTAAGCTCGGAGACTTTTTTGGACAACTTGGACTTATTCTTGGATTAAGGCTCCATTTTGGATTATTGTTTTTCAGGCTAAATTCCGTCTTTAAGTTAATAGTTGCCTTTTCAATATTTCCGCTATTAATAAATAATTCTTTCTTAATGTTTTTAATATTGGCTTTAGGGAATAAGGCGAATAAGTATGTTTCTTTATTCTTTGTAATTATTTGAATGATTTTTTTGTTTTTGGATGTGAAATTAACCTGAGAATGCTTTTTTTTAAGTATTTAATATCATTATTAAGGTTAAAATTAGAGTTATTTTTATTATTATCGCTGTTTGTTTTATGGCTTATACTTGATTTGGTAATTAAATCATTATTTTTTGGGGGAGATATGTCAATGTTTTTATTCTTATTAAATGAAATAGCTTAGTTTGTAGCCTTTTTTGAATTTACGGCTTTGTTTGAGTTGATATTTTTGTTTTTGGCTAATAAATCGTAAATATTTTTATTGTCTTTTTTAGTCTTATTCTTTATTGATAATATTTTTATATTTATGTCTGAATTTATTTTAAACTTATTGTTATTGGTTATAATATGTTTTTAAGCTTTAGGGCTATTTGGTAGAAGAGGCAGGTCTTTAAAGCTTTAATTAATATTATTAGGAATAATAACTTGTATAAGTAATCTTTGAGATTGAGGTGATTTGTTATTTAAAAAAGAGCTAGGTGTATAATAAGGGTGGTTGTTAAAGTCGGATGATGTGCCTTTGTAAGGGTTGCTTAAAATATAAATTAAGTATATAATAAATTATTTTTTAATAATTATAGAAGTTAATATTTTTTAATATAATTAAAATAAACCTTTATTATATAACTTTAGATGACATAAACATTGCCCTATCTTTTAGCCTTATTAATTATTATAAAGCCATAAAACATAAATCTTTGTTTTATTCATTAATTTTTGTATAATAATATAAAAGTCCTATAGTCGTTTGGAAATCTTCTTTATTTATAATTATTTTTAAAATACTTAGTTTCTTTGGCTATTTATACCTAAGTGATAGTCCACTTATTAAAACCTTTGCTTTATTATTCACAATATTACACTTTGAATCTAGCTCTTTGAGGATTTTTAGGAATAAATCCTAATTTAAATGTTTTATATAAATGTCCTCTCTAAAGGCCCTTTTAATCTTAGGCTATAATAAAGTATTGATTTTTATAATAATCTATTCATTATTTCCTTTTTTAGGCTTTTTAATGTTTATTATAATATTCCGCTGAAATAAGGCAGTTTTTAATATAATTTTGTGTTGCCTTTTTATTAATATTTTATTATTTATTATTTTGTAAATTTTTATTGATATTTTATTTTATATTTGTAGTCTTTTTTTACTGCCTTTTTTATTTTATTTATACAGGCGCCTTTCTTGTTATCGTTGTTGGTAATATTATGCTTTTGCGAGTCGGTTTGAATGTAATAGGCTTTATTTGTTTTAATATTAAGTTATCCTTTTTTATTAAATTATGTGTCAACTTTTTAACCATTATAGGCTTTTGTGTTTAGTGGGATGGTATTTTTATAATGTGTGTTGGTAATTGTTTTATTAATATTTTGCCTTTTATTATAGATTTTAGTATATTGATCTTTAAGCCCCTTTTATTAGGTTTTATAAGTATATTAGCTTCTGAATTAATCTTTTCTTCTTTTGCCTTTACTTTTATTGTTCTTGATATCCTTATTACCCTTTTTCTTTTGCTAAAAACATTTGCTTTATTAATAGTTTTATGTTATTTAGCCTTTTGTTTTTAAAGGTTATTATATAATGAGTATATGTTGTTAGATATTTGATTGCTTAGTTTATCTTGGTATATGATTAGTTAACTTGGTTTTGCTCTTAAATTAAGTCTGTAAATATACTTATTATTTCTTTATATGCATTATTATTTACATGTGTTTTTGTGTTGATATTGTCGTACAGGCACGGCTGCAGCTCGCTTAAACTGCTCTCTTGGCATTGTACACTTTTTAAATAAGGTTCTGTTACTATATACCGCTTTAAGGGAGTACTTCCCCTTTTCACATTTTTTACTTAGATTTTACTTAATTAATTAATACATTTTATTAATTCAAGTACTTATAAAGCCTGAGTTTTATTATACACGTTAATTATAAGCCCCGTAATAAAGCTATTAAATTAATATTCTTTTATATTATATATAACTAATAAAATTAAAAATCCTTAAGTTCTTCAGAGTTCTTGAGATTCTACGAGTTATTTATTACAAAGTTTTTACCGCTATTTTAATATACCGTTTCTTCGATTCCAACAACTTATATAAAAGCCTAAAAAAGAGTTAGATTTAAATCCTTTAATTACTCCTTATTTTTTCTCTCTTTTAATTCCTCGAATTTTTTGAATTTTCCCTTATACTTTAAATTCTCAAAAACAACCTCTTTATAATAAACAATAAATCTACAGTTAAAAAGCTATTATTCACTTATAACAAATGCACTTGGCTTATATAGTTTTAAGCTTAGAGAACTTTTGTTATTTAAATAAAATCTAAACAAAGCTTAATTTAAATGTTTTTAACTTAATAAACCTACTAAATATAAAATCAACTGTTCTAACACTCCTTACTATTGAATATAAAATTAATAATACATAAAAAACCGAAACAATAATTAAGGCTTAGATTATTTAAGAAAAAAATATCAAAAACTTTAAAACTAAAAGAATAAAGCTTAACAAAGCGAATTATAAAGTAATAACCCTAAAAAAGATTATGGCTAAATTTAAACTACTTTTAATAAAGTACTCAATGCTTATGTTCTCTTAAAACAAAAAAGCGAAAAGTTATAAAGCCGTTATAAAATAGATTTAAAAGCACGTTAATAATAACGTTTATAGTACTGTTTCCCTAAAAAACAAAAACACCTACGGGTATAACTGGACTATTCAATAATTAATATAAACCCTTCAATAAAATTACGTTTCTTTAGTATTAAGTGTTTTGACTTAAATCAAAAAGAACTATATTACAATGTTTTATAAAACAACCCATTAATAACTCAAGCCTATTATTTAAATTTAAAAATAAAAACATGCCTATTAAAAAGCGCTCTTTTATAATCTGGATTTTATAACAAAGAATTTAGCAACTTATACTTTTTTAAAAACAATAAAAGTTTGATTAGCTTTCTAATAGGCGTAATATAAATCCGCCGAGTTTTAGAAAAACATTACTTTAAAAAGACTTTACTCAATTACTTTAATTTAATATAATATAGTGTTTGTAGCTCTAGCTAAATAATCATAACTTAAATCGTTCTTTGAAAAGCCTACTGGGTTATATTCAATTATTACTCTTAATAACAAATTAAATGTTTCTAATAATAATAACAATAAGTTTTCTTTTTTCTTTGTTCTTGCCTTTTCAAATTGGGTAGTTCTTTTAAGGACAGTACCTATATAATAGATTCTTATTAACATAAGCTACTGAAATGTTTCCGATTGTACTATTTTTTCGATAGTTTTATTAAAAACAAGTTATATAATTTACCTTTAATTAAAAAAATTAAAAAAACATGTTCAAAGCTAGCCATTATTTTCACTAAACTTTAAAATAAAATAAATAAACGTGGCTAAAAAATGCTCTTTATTTAACAAATCACAAGCTCTTTTAATAACTGCTCTTTTAATTATTCCCTTTTAATTAATAATACTAAAACAACTCAATCATTAAAGCCTTTAATACCAATATATCTTAAAAAAATAATCTCTATAATAATCAGCTTATAATTACTTGACTTTATAATAGAAACAATTAGAGTATACATTATATAAGACTTTGATTGTCACCCACTTTCCGGGAATACTTTAATTAATAACAGAGCCGTAGTTTATTTAATAAACTTAATTGATTTTTGGTCCCTGGTTCCTTTATAAAAGCAATTGTTAACAACGCTATTAAGGCTAATACTTCAAGCCTACCAGTGAAAGGACGGGGTACTCGCCTAATATCAAGTGCTTTTAATAAAAAAAACAGGCCAAATACAATAAACTTAAAGCTTACTAATATTATTATTATTAAGGGTTTTAATATCAATATCATTTTAAAAGCTTATTTATTAAAAAAAGGAATCTAATATAATAGTTTAAATTATACTTTGTGCTATAGATTAGTAA
Organism: Helotiales sp. F229; assembly: GCA_002554605.1. Classification (NCBI taxonomy): domain Eukaryota; kingdom Fungi; phylum Ascomycota; class Leotiomycetes; order Helotiales; species Helotiales sp. F229. Next base: position 6,116,447 of record MXAW01000006.1, on the reverse strand, counting down.
AGAGTAATGTGGTTATTAAAAACTTAAAACGCCATATAAACTTAGCCTTCTTTAAATATAAGCTTAATAATTATTCTTTTGTCTTGTCAATTGCTTTTAGTATATTAAAACGCCCTAATTTTAGATTTTTAATGTTTTTAATAATAATAAAAAACATTTAATAAAGTTTTTAATTAAATAAATATTACTTAAAACTTTAACAAAACATAGCGCACTTATAATACTTTTGCGCAAAGTACTTAAAGAAAAAAGTACTATAAGCATTAATAAAAAATACTCATAATGTTAAAATTCTAGGCTTTACAAAGGTAAAATGTAAGTAATATACTTTAATAATAATATATTAAAATATTAGTCAACGATTATTTAAAACAAAAATTACCTAACCTTTTTATTAAATCATTTAGGATTTATTTAATTATTTTCCTAAGTTTAACAAAAACAACTGGCTTCTCTTAATTAAAGACAAATTCACAAGAGTTTTTTATAGCTTTATATTTAAAAGTAAAAGATTAAATATAATATTAGCTATTTTTTAACCTTTTAAATAATAAATAAAACAACAATTTGGCTTTTTTATTTGTAAAATTTACTAAAATAATAAAACCTTAATCATTAAATTAAATAAAATAATTTAATTTAAAAAATAGACTTATAAAAGTAATATTAACTTAGAACTCACGTTATTATATATTTATAAGCCAAATGGGGAAACAGAGTAAGTAGGTAAAGAAATCATTAAAAAAACAATTAAAATACGCTTTGCCGTTAACTTTTTTAAGGTATTATGGCCTAAAATCGTTCTTATGGTAATATATTTTTATAATATAAGTCCTTTAATATAAAAGGCATTTAAAAGTCCAAACAAAGTGTTTTACTTTTGGTTCAAATAGTACTTTAAGTAATATAACCCAAAATTATTTATTAAACTTATTATTGATTTATGACTTAACTAGAATAGGATTTATATATATAGGTCGTGTATATACCTATTATTAAAAAATCAAAAAACGTTCTACAAAAGAAGAGCTTTTAAAGTCAACCTAAAAGTGTACATTGGATATTTAATTAATTATGTCTTGTCTAATATATATAAAATCTGAGTGCTTTAATTATAATATATAATAGTTATAAAAAACGTCACTTTTAATGAAACCTTATTTTTTACTTTTTTTAATATCAAAAGAATAGCTAGCTAATTGTGTATAAAACTTTAAAAAATAACCGAGTTATTTTAAAAAACGAGATAAGGGCTTAAAACACTAAGTATATATTAATAAACCGCCTAAACGTCAATAATATATTATAATTAAACACTAATGTTTCTTTTAAACAAAAGCAATTAAATAAAGCTTTAAAAGCTATAAAAGTTAAGGAGTTTATTAATTTAAAGGTGACAATAATACTTCTAATTAAATTTGAGTTTATAATCTTAGGAAAAAAACAATCTCCCTTTGAATTAATGGACTTAAATACTAAACCTTTAATTAAGCCCTTAACTAATTTAATACTTGTTAATAAAAACTTAGGGGTAAAAATACGAAAAAACATTAAACTTTTAATTTACAAGTACTTTGATTAGGTTTTATAAAATATTAACATATTAAAACAGTTAGTAACATTAAATATAATTAAGAAAAGTGTTTTATATAATATAATAAATTCTAAGAGATTTGATATAAGTATAAAACGCAAATTGATTTTATAAGTTGTTTTATAAACTTAAAAGCTACATAATTTAAAACAAAGTTTTGAAAAGTAACAAAAAACATTTAAAAATATTAAACCTAAATTTATAAAAGCTTTATTTTAAGTAATTAAGGTTAAGGAGTCTTTTAAATACAATGATTTTTATAATACTAAGCCGTGGATAGAACAGTTCTTATTACTCTTGGCGGAAGATTAAAATCAAGAGTTATTCAAACTTTTAAAAAAGAAAAAAGCACTTTTAAAATTAAGTAATAAAGGTTGAAAAACTAAAATTATAAAATAATTAACGCAACCCAATTGTAATATGTATTTTATTATTATAAAAAAGTTATTAAAAGGCGTATTAAACTTAACAAATAATCGCAAATATTTTAAAAACTTTTTAGTTATTTTTTGGTTTAATTAAAAAAAGGTATATAATAATAAAAAGGATTTAAAAACAGTTCATGTTATAATTATAGTATTTATTTTTAATAATGTCGAAATTCAATAATTAATTGTTTTTTTCAAAATTTATTAATTATAACTTTTAAAAGTATTATTAAATTAGAAAAATCTTTAATATCACTTTTTTAGGGAATATTTTAAAGCCGGAGCTATTATAGAGATTATTAATTTAAAGTCATGTAATTGTTAAAAAATAGTAAAACATAGTTATGCCTTTAAATAACCGATTCTTTTAAAGTGGGTTTTTATTTATAAGATAAATTCCGACGGTTATTTAATCAAATATTATTTTTAAGTAATAGTTAAAAGGGATTTATAATTTAAGACTTTTATTTTGTTAACATATGCTGTAACTTTAGTTATTTGTTTATTTAGAACTATTATAGTTATAGCAGTTTAATTTGATTTAAAAATAAAGTAATTTAATGTTATTAATATATTTATTAATATAAAGAAAAATAATTTAGTTGTTTGTATATGTTATTATTTTCCTAATGGCTTTAAACAAAATTGAATATTAATAGAGGTCAACTGTGCTTTTTATAGACTTAAAGACTCCTTAGTACTATAGTATAGTAATTTTATAATAATTTTTTATAAAAAAGAGCTTTATATATTTATAAATACATAATATATAGTGTTTGTGGTGTTTTATATTAATAATATTCAAATGTTATATTATATTTTAATAATTCTAAAAACATAATTAATAATAAATAAATTAAATTTGGTATATAAACTTACTAAAGGACAAAAAACGGCATGGTTTTTAAGGATTTGAATTATTAAGGATTAATAGGCTAAAACAGTTTCCCTAATATATAACAATTATATTCAAAAGATTGTTTTATGTTTTGGATTTGTTAATAAGAATTGTTTAAGTATTTTATTATTTTATATAGAATTTATTAAAAATCCTAAAAAAAGCAACCCTTGAAAAAGTCAAAAAGTATTAAAAAAAAGTTAGTTTAGTACTTTATATTACGATTATATTGTGCATAGACATTGCTTTTGTAGTTTTAAAGCCTTTTTACTTTTTAATTAATCTTTTACAAATTTTATTATTATTATTAATTAAACAATTTAATATTTTTTTAAAACCCGATTTTTGGTAATAGTTTATATTTGCCAAATACATGCTTCCCGTTTAATTATAGCTTTAAATACTTTTTTTGGTAATAATCTTAAAATTAGATGTTCTTTTTAAAGGTATATAATTATACTTTTTAATGGTTTAATTTTATAAAGAATAATTTGTTAAAATACAATTATTATTTTAATTATTTAAATAAAGCTTTTTAGGGTTAAATATATAATAAAAGAGGTTATAGTACTTTAATAATTCTTTTTAAAATTATGCTTAAACATAAAAACAGCTTAGATAATCTTTTATAATAATATTTAAATAATTTAACTAATTGTTGGGGAAAACAAGCACATTTTAATTAAGCTTTATTATATTGATATTCAAAATATGTAATTACGTTAAAAATATCAAAAAGGTAGCTTTTTAATAAAGTATTTATTCATAGGCTTTATACCTATAAATGGATTTACTAAAAACTTAAGCCAACAGAAATTCGAAGATTTTGTTGTTTTTAGTAATTTAATAAATATATAGGCTTAATTAGAATAATTCTCTAAAAAAGCTCGTTTTTAAACAGTTTTCTTTTTATATTCTTTATTCTTTTATTTGTAATATTTTTTTTTTTTTAAAAGCTTTTAATTTTGAATTATTTATATTATTATAATATTTACAATTATTTTTAAAATCATTTTATTTTAAAAAAACAAACGTAATATAAGTTATAATAATAGGGGGATATTTTAAGATAACAAAAGAAGTTCCCAAGCCTTAAAAAAAGCAATTCAATTGATTAAAAGGCCTAAAATAATCCGAACAAAATCATTAAGAAAATTGGCGATTATTTTAGTAATTTTAATAATTTGTTGTTTTATAATAATAGCTTCTTTTTTTTTAAAAAAGGGCACACCCGGATTCCACTATTCAAAAGGGCACTAAAAAAACCAATAAAGCCATTAGTTGTTTTTAAGCTATATTTAAGGGCAAATAAGCTGGTAATAACCTCTTTTATTTTAGCCTAAAGGCTAGTAAACGGATCGGATTTTTTTTCTTTTTCTTTTTATACTTTTGTTATATTCTTTTTTATTTTAAATCTCTTTATTTATAAATAAAAACAATTAATTAATTGTGTTTTAAAAAATGAATTTAGAATATTTTAATAAAAAAAGCAATTTACTATTAATAACTTGGTTAGGGCTATAATAGCAAAAAGGGCCACTAATATTAATATTAAAAACAACCCAAATAATACAATTTGCAGGAATAACAAAGACAATACTACTAATCTTTTTTATTATCAAATAGGCGTTTTAGAACTTGGTTAACTTTTATATAAGTTAATATATTTAATTATTTTAAATTAAATAAACTTATTTTAAAAGAAAAGCTTTTATTATTAAAAACATCCCAATATTCCAAAAACGTAGCCAAAACACCAGAGGAAGGGAGGTGGCAAATATAATTATTACTAATATAGTTAAAACAATGTAAACTACTTACAACGTTATAATAAAGGCCTATGCCTTTGTTTTGAATTACTTTTTTTATATAATCTTAGTAAAGGACTAATTTCTCCTCATTAATAACCTTTTCCTTCTAAACTTAATTAATAAAAGTAACCCGAATAGTTCGCTTACCTAAAGCCTTAGCTAAGGGTCTTTTGGCTTATAAGTAATTAATCAATTATTTAAATAAATTTCACATTCCTCAAATCAAACTTATAAGGGAAAAGGTAACGCTTTTATAAACAAATCAATAAAGTTTAATACTTATTTTTGTAAAAAAAACAATTAATTTAATTGTTTGTTTGTTTGGTTAATTGTGATTAATATAAATCAAAAGCAAATCAAAAATCGTTCTTTTATTAAAAGCTTAAGATTTATAAATAAAAAAAATAACTCTTTATTTATATAACACAATTATTTGCCTAATTTTTATTATTTCTAATAGCTCGCCAAACGGCTAATCATAATAAGAACAACTCCTATTGTTGTTTGACTAGGGGGTATATTATATAAGTACAACTATAGTTCGCTTAAACTGCTCTCTTGGTATTATATACTTTTTAAATAAGATTCTGCCATTGTATACTGTTTTAAGGGAGTATTTCCTTTTTTTATACTTTTTACTTAAATTTTACTTAATTAATTAACACATTCTATTAATTCAAGTACTCGCAAAGCCTGAGTCTTATCGCATACGTCAGATATCTTTATAGGTGGCAAACTAATCATCCATAGCTTGAGTGTGTAGCGGTATAAACTCGTTTATTATTATTTTTAACACTTTATATATGACAGTAATTAAGTTAACTTAAGTTAAGTCATATCTCGTGTTTATTATCCTTTATATTGTGAAGTCGCGGTTTGTTTTATTAATAAACCACATATCCTAATAAGTAAGATCTTTTTTAAGGAAAGGACGGAACACATTTGATTATATGGTAAGTTGTCGCGCAGGAAAGCAGTAGGTTTGGTGGTGATGGCAAAAGCGTTTGATTCTATAAGGGAAGCTCCTGCGCAATTGAAAATATATGCTGAATAAGGGCTTGCTTAGGTAAGCAATCCCATTTTGTATAATATACCCCCTAATTGTGCAATGTATTCCCGATTATATAAGAAGAAATTAGTGTATAAGAAAGCTTTGGAAGCTTAAGAATAATAAGGAAATGTATTCCCCAAAAGCTAATCAAAGCATTAGGGGCAAAAGGTGACGTGCGTGATAAGACTCAGGTTTTGCAAGCATTTGAATTAATAAAATATGTTAATTAATTAAGTGAAATTTAAGTAAAGAATGTGAAAGGGGGAAGTGCTTTTTTAAGGCGGTATATAATAGCAGAATCTTATTTAGAAAGTATGCAATATTAAGAGAGCAATTTAGGCAAGCTGTAGCTGTGCTTATATAATATATTCCTTAATTAAATAATAATGGGAGTTGCTTTTATTATAATTGGTTATTAAGCGAGCTATTAGAAATAATAAAAATTAGGCAAATAATTGCATTATATAAATAAAGAGTTGCTTTTTTTTATTTATAAATTTTAAGCTTTTAATAAAAGAATAATTTTTGATTTGCTTTTGATTTATATTAATTATAATTAATTAAATAAACAAATAATTAAATCAATTGCTTTTCTTGCAAAAATGAGTATTAAATTTTGTTGATTTGCTTGCAAGAGCGCTATTTCCTTTTTTATAAATTTGATTTAAGAAATGTAAAACTTATTTAAATAATTAATTAATTGCTTATAAGCCAAAAGACCTTTGGTTAAGGCTTTGGGTAAGCAGGCTATTTGGGCTGCTTTTATTAATTAGGTTTAAAAGGAAAAGGTTGCTGGTAAGGAGAGATTGGTTTTTTGCTGGGGTTATATAAAAGGAGCAATTTAAAACAAAGGCATAGGCCTTTATTATGATATTATAAGTGGCTTGCATTGTTTTAATTGCGCTAGCAATAATTATGCTTGTTGCCCCTTTTTTCCTGGTGTTTTGGCTGCGTTTTTGGAGTATTGGGATGCTTTTAGCAATGAGAGCTTTTTTTTTAAAGTAAGTTTATTTAATTTAAAATAATTAAATATATTAATTTATATAGGAATTAACCAAGCTTAAAAGCGCTTATTTAATAATGAAAAAGATGGGTAATGCTGTTTTTGCTGCTTTTGCAGCTTGCGCTGCTTAAATTGCTTTTAATATTAATGTTGGTGGCCCTTTTTGCTATTATAGCCTTAATTAGGTTATTAATAGTAAGTTGCTTTTTTTATTAAAATATTTTAAATTTATTTTTTAAAATGCAATTAATTAATTGCTTTTATATATAAATAAAAAGATTTAAAATAAAAAAAAGCATAATAAAAATATGAAAAAAAAGGAGGAAGAGCAATTTAATTTGCTTATTAGCTTTTAGGCTAAAATGGGAAAGGTTGCTATTGGTTTATTTGTTTTTAAGCATAGCTTAAAAGCAATTAATGGCTTTGCTGAATTTTTTGGTGCCTTTTTAGGTAATGGAATTTAAGTGCACCTTTTTTTAAAGGAGAAAATTATTATTGCAAAGCAATAAATTATTAAAATTATTAAGATAATTGCTAATTTTTTTAATAATTTTGTTTAAATTATTTTAAGCTTTTTAATTAATTAAATTGCTTTTTTTAAAGCTTGGGAATTTTTTTTATTATTTTAAAATGTTCTTTTATTATTATAGCTTGCATTGCGTTTGTTTTTTTGAAATGAAATGATTTTAAGAGCAATTGTAAAAATTGCAATAATATAAATAATTTAAAATTAGAAGCTTTTTAAAAAAAAAAATAAAAAAAATAAAAAATATTATAAAAAAGAAAATAAAGAGTGTAAAAAGAAAGCTATTTAAAAACAAGCTTTTTTAAAAAATTGCTTTAATTGAGCTTGTATATTTATTAAATTAATAAGAGCAATAAAATCTTTGAATTTTTATTGGCTTAGGTTCTTAATAAGTTCATTTATAAGCATAAAGCTTATGGGTAAATATTTTATTAAAAAATTACTTTTTTGATATTTTTGATGTAATTATATATTTTGAATATTAATATGGCAAAGCTTGATTAAGATGCGCTTGTTTTTTTTAATAATTAATCGAATTATTTAAATATTGTTGCAAAAGATTATTTAAGCTGCTTTTATATTTAGGCGTAATTTTAAAAAGAATCATTAAAATGCCATAATCTTTTTTGCTATACATTTAATTTTAAGAAGCTTTGCTTAAGTAGTTAAAGTAGTGATTATATTTTGATAAGCTGCTTTTTATAAAATCAAATTATTAAAGAGCATAATAATATATTTTTAAAAAAAGCGTTTAATTTTAAGATTATTGCTAAAGAAAGTATTTAAGGCTATAATTAAGTAAAAAGCGCGCATTTAGCAAATGTAAATTATTGCCAAAAATCGAATTTCAAAAAGATATTGAATTATTTAGTTAATAGCAATGAGGTGCTTTTTTAAAAGATTAGTTAAGAAATGAAAGAGCTTTGAAGCTGCAAAAGCAATATTCGCGCATAATATGATTGCAATGTAAAGCATTAAATTAACTTTTTTTTAATATTTTTTGATTTTTTTAAAAATTGCTTTCCTAAAATTTTTAATAAATTTTATATAAGGTAATGGGATGCTTAAGCAGCTTCCATTAATAAATCCAAAACGCAAAACAACTTTCTAAATATAATTATTATATATTAAGGAGATTGTTTTAGCCTATCAATCCCTAATAATTTGAATCCCTAAAACCATGCCGTTTTTTGTTTTTTAATAAGTTTATATGCCAAATTTAATTTATTTATTATTAATTGCGCTTCTAAAATTGCTAAAGCATAATATAGCATTTGAATATTATTAATATAAAATATTATAAATATTATACATTGCTTATTTATAAACATATAAAGCTTTTTTTTATAAAAAAGCAATTTAAGAGTTTAAAAAATTATTATAAAATTACCATACCATAATGCTAGGGAGTTTTTGAGTTTATAAAAAGCGCGATCAACCTTTATTAACATTTTGTTTTGTTTAAAGCTATTAGGAAAATAATAGCGCATGCAAGCAGCTAAATTATCTTTTTTGCATTAATAAATGCATTAATAATATTGAATTGTTTCATTTTCAAATCAAATTAAGTTATTATAGTTATAGCGGTTTTGAATAAGCAAGCAGCTAGAGTTGCGGCGTATATTGATAAAATAAAGGTTTTAAATTATAAGTCCCTTTTAATCATTATTTAAAAGCAACATCTGGTTAAATAACCGTTGGAATCTATTTTATAAGTAAAAACCCACTTTAAAAGAATTGGTTGCTTAGAGGCGTAGCTATGTTTTATTACCTTTTAGCAATTGCGCGACTTCAGATTAATAATTTTCATAATAGCTCCGGCTTTGAAGTGCTTTTTAAAAAGGTGGTATTAAAGGTTTTTTTAATTTAATAATGCTTTTGGAAATTGCGATTAATAAATTTTGGAAAAAGCAATTGATTATTGAATTTTAATATTGTTAAAAACAAATGCTGCAATTATAATATGAATTGCTTTTAAGTCCTTTTTATCATTATTCACCTTTTTTTGATTAAGCCAAAAGATAGCCAAAAAATTATTAAAATGCTTGTGATTGCTTATCAAATTTAATGCGCTTTTTAATAATTTTTTTATTATGATAAAGTATACATTTGACGTGCGCGATAAGACTTAGGCTCTGCAAGCACTTGAATTGACAGAATGTATTGATTCATTAAGTAAAATTTAAGTAATAAGTGTGAAAGGGGGAAATGCTCCCTTAAAGCGGTATACAGCAGCAGAAACCTATTTAGACAATATGCAATGCCAAAAGAGTAGTTTAGGCAAGCTGCAGCCGTGCTTGTACAACATATCCCTTAATTAAATAGCAATAGGAATTGCTCCTATTATGGTTGGCTATTAGGCGAGCTATTAGAAATAATAGAAATTAAGCAAATAATTGCATTGTATAAATAAAAAATCGCTTCCTTTCATTTATAAATTTTAAGCTTTTAATAAAAGAACAATTTTCGATCTGCTTTTAATTTATACTAATTATAACCAATCAAACAAATAAACAATCAAATCAACTGCTTCCCTTGCAAAAATGAATGCTGAACTTTATCAATTTGCTTGCAAGAGCGCTATTTCTTTCCTTATAAGTTTAATCTAAAGAATATAAAACTTATTTAAATAATTAATTAATTGCTTATAAGCCAAAAGACCCTCGGCCAAGGCTTTGGGTAAACGCGCTATTTAGGCTGCTTTTATTGATTGGGTTTAAAAGAAGAAGGTTGCTGATGAGGAAAAATCGATCCCCTGCCGGGGTTATATAAAAGAAGCAATTCAAAACAAAGGCACAGGCCTTTATTACAATATTGTGAATGGCTCGCGCTATTTTAACTGCGCTAATAATAACCATGCTTGCCGCCCCCCTTTTCCTAATGTTTTGGCTATGTTTTTAAAATATTGGGATGTTTTTAGCAGTGAGAGCTCCTTTTTTAAAGTAAGTTTATTTAATTTAAAATAATTAAATATATTAACTTATATAAGAATTAACCAAGCTCAAAAGCGCCTATTTGATAGTAAAAAAGATGGGTAGTGCTATCCCTGCTGCTCCCGCAGCTTGCGCTGCTTGGGTTGCTTTTAATGTTGGTATTGGTGGCCCTTCTTGCTATCATAGCCTTAGCTAGGTTATTAATAATAAGTTGCTTTTTCTATTAAAATATTTTAAATCTATTTTTTAAAACGCAATTAATTAATTGCTTTTATATATAGATAAAAAGATTTAGGATAGAGAGGAGCATGACAAGGATATGGAAAAGGAGGAGGAAAAGGAGCAATTCAATTTGCTTGCTGGCCTTCAGGCTAAAATGAAAGAGGTTGCTGCTGGCTTATTTGTCCTTAAGCATAGCTTAAGAGCAATTGATGGCTTTGCTGGTCTTTTTGATGCTTTTTTGAATAATGGAATTTGGGTGCGCCCTTTTTTAAAAGAGGAAGCTGCTATTGCAGAGCAATAGATTATTAAGATTATTAAGGTAATTGCCAATTTTTTTGGTGATTTTGTTTGGATTGTTTTAGGCCTTTTAGTTAATTAAATTGCTTTTTTTGAGGCTTGGGAACCTTTTTCGTTATTTTAAAATATTTTCTTGTTATTATAGCTTACGTTGCATTTGTTTTTTTGAAATAAAATAATTTTGAGAGCAATTATGAATATTGCAATAATACAAATAATTTAAAATCAGAAGCTTTTTAAAAAAAAAAAATAAAAAATATAAAAAATATTACAAATAAGAGAATAAAAAGTGTAAAAAAAAAGCTATTTAAAAACAAGCTTTTTTAAAGAATTGCTTTAATTGAGCCCATATATTCATTAAATTAATGAGAGCAACAAAATCTTCAAATTTCTATCAGCTTAGGTTCTTAATAAATCCATCCGCAAGCATAAAGCCTATAAATAAATACTCCACTAAAAAACTACCCTTTTAATATTCTTAATATAATCACATATTTTGAATATTAATATAATAGAGCTTAATTAAGATGCGCTTATTTTCCTCAATAATCAATTAAATTATTTAAATATTATTGCAAAAGATTATTTAAGCTGCTCCCATATTTAAGCGTAATTTTAAAAAAAATTATTAAAGTGCCATAATTTCTTTTGCTATATGTTTAATCTCAAGAAGCTTTGCTTAAATAATTAAAATAATAATTATATTTTAACAAGCTGCTTTTCATAAAATCAAACCACCAAAAAGCATAATAATATACCTTTAAAAGGAGCATTTAATTTTAAAATTATCGCCAAAGGAAATATTTAAGGCTATGATTAAGTGAGAAGCGCGCATTTGGCAAATGTAAATTATTGCCAAAAATCAGGTTCCAAAAAAATATTGAATTATTCAATTAATAGCGATAAGATGCTTTTTTAAGGGATTAGTTAAGAAGTAAAAAAGCTTTAAAGCTACAAAAGTAATGTTTACGCGCAATATGATTGCAATATAAAGCATTAAATCAACTTTCTTTTAATATTCCTTAATTTTTTTAAAGGTTGCTTTCCTAAGATTTTTAATAAATTCCGTATAAGGTAATAGGGTGCTCAGGCAGCTCCCATTAATAAATCCAAAACGCAAAGCAACCTTCTAAATATAATTATCATATACTAGGGAAATTGTCTTAGCCTGTCAATCCCTAATAATTCAAATCCTTAAAAATAATGCCATTTCTTATCCTTCAATAAGCTCATATGCCAAATTTAATCCATTTATTATCAATTACGCTTTTAAAATTGCTAAAGCATAATATAACACTTAAATATTATCAACATAAAACACCACAAACACTATATATTGCTTATTCATAAATATACAAAGCTCCTTTTTATAAGGAAGCAACTTAAAAATTTAAAAAATTATTATAAAATTGCTGTATTATAGTGCTGAGGAATCTCTAAGTTTATAAAAAGCATAATCAACTTTCATTAATATTCCATCTTATTTAAAGCTATTGGAAAAATAATAGCATATGCAAGCAGTTGAATTATCTCTTTTTGCATTAATAAATGCATTAACAATATCAAATTGCTTTATTTCCAAATTAAATTAAGCTATTATAATTATAGCAATTCTAAATAAGCAAGCAATTAAAATTGCGGCATATATTAATAAAATAAAGGTTTTAAATTATAAGTCCCTTCTAATCATTACTTGAAAGCAATATTTGGTTAAATAATCATTGGAATCTATTTTATAAATAAAAACCCATTTTAAAGGAATTGGTTGCTTAAAGGCATAGCTATGCTTTATTATCCTTTAGCAATTACGCAACTTTAAATTAATAATCTTCATAATAGCTCCAGCTTTAAAATGCTCCCCAAAAAGGTGATATTAAAAGTTTCTTCAATTTAATAGTGCCTTTGAAAATTGCAATTAATAAATTTTGGGAAGAGCAATTGGTTATCAAATTTCAATATTATTAAAAATAAATGCTATAATTATAGTGTGGACTGCTTTTAAATCCTTTTTATCATTGCGCACCTTTTTTTAATTAAGCTAAAAGGTAGCCAAAAAGTTATTAAAATGCTTGCAATTGCTTATCAAGTTTAATGCGCCTTTTAATAACTCTTTTATCATAATAAAATACATACTATAATTAAGTTGCATTAATTATCTTATAATTCTAATCTTTCAACCTTTATTACTTAATTTTAAAAGCACCCTCTTCCTCTTCAAAAGTTTAAGTAGCTCTTAATCTTAATCTTCCGCCAAAAGCAACAAAAGCTATTCTATCCACGGCTCAGCATTATAAAGATCATTATATTTAAAAAGCTCTTTAACTTCAATTGCTTAAAATAAAACTTCTATAAGCTTAAATTTAATATTTTCAAATATTTCCTATTGCTTTTTAAGACCTTGCTTTAGGTTATATGGCTCCTAAGCTCGTAAAACAATTTGTGGAATCAATTTGCGCTTTGCACTCATATTGAATTTTTTGGGATTTGTTATATTATGTAAAATATTTTTCTTAATTGCGCTTGATGCTGCTAATTGTCTTAATATATTAATATTTTATGAGACTTGATTAAAGTACTTGTGAATTAAAAGTCTAATGCTTTTTCATATTTTCACCCCCGAATTCTCATTAATAAGCATTAAGTTAATTAAAGGCTTAACTAAAGGTTCAGTATCTAAGTCCATTAATTTAGAAAGAAATTGCTTCATCCCTAAAATTATAAACTCAGATTCAACTGGAGGCATTATTGCCACCCCCGAGTTAATAAGCTCCTTGATTTCCATAGCTTTCAAAGCTTCACTCAATTGCTCTTATTCAAAAAAAACACCAGCGTTTAATTGCAGCATATTATTAGCATTTAAGCAATTTATTAATATATATTTAACATCCTAAGCCCTTATCTCGTTTTCTTAAAGCAACTCGGCTATTTCTTAAAATTTTGCGCACAGCTAGCCGGCCGCTCTCTCAACATTAAAAAAGATAAAGAATAAGGTTTCATTAAAAGTGATATTCCTTATAATTATTATATGCTATAATTAAAGCACTTAAATCTTATATATATTAAATAAAATATAACCAATTAAGTATTCGATATGCGTTTTTAAGTCAACTTTAAAAGCTCTCCTTTTGCGAAGCGCTTCTCAATCTTTTAACAATAGGTATGCGCACAACCTGTACGCATAAATCCCGCTTTAATTAGGCCATAAATCAATGGTGAATTTAATAAGTAATTTCAGGTTATATTATTTAAAATATTGTCTGAACCAGAGGTGAAGCACCTTGTTTGAATTTTTAAATGCTTTTTGTATTAAAGGATTTATATTATAAAAATATATTACTGCAAAAACAATTTTAGGCCATAATGCCTTAGGGAAATTGGCAGCAAGGCGCATTTTGATTGCTTTTTTAATAATTTCTTTGCCTGCTCGCTTTGCTCCCTTATTTAGCTTATGAATGTATAATAGCATAAGTTTTAGGTTGATATTGCTTTTATGGGTCCATTTCTCAAATTAAATTGCTTCATTTAATCCAATAATTAAAGTTTTATTATCTTAGCAAATTTTATAAATAGAGAAGCCAAATTGCTGTTTTATCCATTGTTTAAAAGGTTGGAGAGCAATTAATACTGCGTTCAATCCTTTGCTTTTAAGTATAAAGCCATAGAAAATTCCTATAAATTCGTTTTTGATCAAGAGAAGCCAATTGCTTTTATTAAACTCGGGAGGATAATTAAATAAATCCCAAGTGATTTAATAAAAAGGTTGGGTAGCTTTTTTTTTAAATAATTGCTAATTAATATTTTAATATATTATTGCCAAAGCACATTGCTCGCATTTTACTCTTATAAAGCCTAAAATTTCAATATTGCAAGCATTCTTCATTAATGCTTATAATGCTTTTTTTTTTAGGTGCCCTGCGCAAAGATGCTACAAATGCGCTATGTCTTATTAAAATCTTAAGTAGCGCCTACTTAACTAAAAATCTTGTCAAATGCTCCTTATTATTATTAAAAACATTAAAAGTTCAAAATCAAGGCATTTTAATGCATTAAGAGCAGTTAATGGGGCAAGAGAGTAATTGTTAAGCTTGTATTCAAAAAAGGCTAAATTTGCGTGGCATTTTAAGTTCTTAATAATCATATTGCTTTCTACTAATCCATAGCGCAAAGTATAGTTTAAATCATTGTATTAAATTCCTTTTTTTAATAAACGAGCTTTTGAGATAATATTGACATTAAAACCCTTAATAATAGCAATGTTAGTAAGCTTTAAGTTTATTATATTTGGCCTGTTTTTTCCGTTAAGAGCACCTAATATTAAGCAAGTACCCCATCCCTTCACTAGCAGGCTTAAAATACCAGCCTCAATAGCGTTGTTGATAGTTGCTTTTACAAAGGAGCTAAGAACCAAAAGATTAATTAAGTTTATTAAATAAACTATGGCTCCATTATCAATCAAAATGCTCCTAAAGAGTGGGTGATGATCAAAGTCTTATATAGCATATATTCCAATTGCTTCCATTGCAGAGTTGAGCAGTTAAAAGCTGATTATTGCAAAAACTATCTTTTTAAAATATGCTAGCGTTAAAGGTTTTGATGATTAAATTGCTTCAGTATTGTTAATTGAAGGGGAGCGATTAAAAAGGTGGTTGTTAAAAAAGCCTGTAATTTATTAAATAAGGAGCATCTTCCAGCCACATTTATTTGCTTTGCTTTAAAGTTTAGTAAAAGTAATAGCTAGCTTTAAACGTGTTTCCTTAATCTTTTCGATTAAAAGTAGGTTGCGCAACTTATTTTCAGTAGAATTATTGAAGGAATAGCGCAATTGAAAGCATTTCAATGGCTTATATTAATGAAAACCCATTACGCAAGCGCAATCTTTAAAAAAGCTACCTGATTTGGAGGGGCAAGAGCAAAAGAAAGAGGAAAACCTGTTATTATTGTTGGAAGCATTTGATCTGCCATTAAGAATAGCAACTGAATATAACCTAATAGGCTTTTTAGAGGATAATTCAAATTGCAATTATTTAGCCAAAATTGCAAACATTATATTATATTAAACCAAAATAATTAAGTAAAATCTCCCTAAAATAATATTTTTTCAAAGCTTGGCGGACTTGTATTGCGCCTATTAAGGAATTAATCAAATTTTTACTATTTTTAAAAAAATATGAATTGCTAAATTTCTTATTATAAAATCCAAATTATAAAAAAGCGCTTTTTAATAAGCACATCTCCATTTCTAAATTCAAATGGTAGGCTTAAATTATTAATGGATTATTTTATAAAGCACTGCAATATAATTTTCTTTAATTCAAATCAAAACACTTAATGCTAAAGGAGCATAATCTTATTAAAAGGTTTATATCAATTATTGAATAATTCAATTGCGCTTATAAATGTTTTTGCTTTTCAAGAAAATAGCGCTATAAACATTACTATTAATATGCTTTTAAATCTATTTCATAACGGCCTTATAGCTCCTCGCTTTTTTGTTTCAAAAAGACATAAGCATTAAGTACTTTATTAAGAGCAGCTTAAACTTAACCACAACCTTTTCTAAGATTGCTATTTTATAATTCGCCTTATTAAATTTTGTTTCCTTAGCCTTAGGGTTTTTAATATCTTTTTCCCAAGCAACCTAAGCCTTGATTATTGCTTCAGCCTTTTGTATATTATTAATCTTATATTTAATAATAAGAAATATTAAAGCAATTAATTTTATGTCCAATAGGCTCATTAAATTGGGAGTATCTAAATTAAGCTTTGTCCAAACCTTATTTAAACAACAAAAATCCTCATAAGCTTAAAACCATATAAGCCAAATGCGCTTGTTATAAATAAGCAATAACTCTTTAGCTATGGATTTATCATTCATTATAAAGAGGTTGCTTTTGAAAGCCTGAAGCATAAGAGAAAATTCAAGGAATTTGAGGAATTAAAAAGAAGGAGAAAAAGTGAGAAAGGAGCAATTAAAGGATTTAAATCCAATTCTTCTTTAGGCTCTTTTGCAAGTTATTAAGGTTAAAAAAGCGGTATATTGAAATAGCGGCAAAAACTCTGCAATAGGTAGCTCGCAAAACCTCAAAAACTTCAAGAAATTTAGGAAGCTTTAATCTCATTAGCTGCGCGTAGTATAGAAGAATACTAATTTAATAGCTTCGTCACGAGGCTCATAATTAATGTGCGCGATAAAACTCAGGCTTTACAAGCATTTGAATTGATAAAATATGTTAATTTATTAAGTAAAATCTAAGTAATAAGTATGAAAAGGGGAAGTGCTTCCCTAAGGCGGTATATAGCGGCAGAAACCTATTTAGACAATGTGCAATGCCAAGAGAGCAGTTTAAGCGAGCTGCAGCCGTGCCTGTACGACAACATTATAATTAAATTGCATTAATTGTTTTATAATTTTAGTTTTTTGACTTTTATTATTTAATTTTAAAAGCATCCTTTTCCTTTTTAAGGGTTTAGGTAGCTTTTAATCTTGATTTTTCGCTGAGAGCAATAAAAGCTGTTCTATTTGTGGTTTAGTATTATAAAGATTATTATATTTAGAAGGCTCCTTAGCCTTAATTGCTTAAAATGGAGCTTTTATAAGCTTAAATTTAATATTTTTAAGTATTTCCTATTGCTTTTTAAGATTTTGCTTTAGGTTGTGTGGCTTTTAAGCTTATAAAATAATTTATAAAATCAATTTGCGCTTTGCATTTATATTAAGTTTTTTGGGATTTATTATATTACATAAAACATTTTTTTTAATTGCGCTTGATGCTGCTAATTGTTTTAATATATTAATACTTTATAAGACCTGATTAAAGTGCTTGTGAATTAAAAGTTTAATGCTCTTTTATATTTTCACCCCTAAGTTCTTAATAATAGGCATTAAATTAGTTAAAGGCTTAATTAAAGATTTAATATTTAAGTTTATTAATTTAGGGGGAAATTGCTTCACCTTTAAGGTTATAAACTTAGATTTAATTGAAGGCGTTGTTGCCATCCTCAAATTGATAGGCTTCTCGATTTTCATAGCTTCCAAAGCTTTACTTAGTTGCTTTTATTTAAAAGAAACACCAGCATTTAATTGCAGCGTATTATTAGCATTTAGGCGATTTATTAATATATACTCAATGTCCTAAGCCTTTATCTTATTTTTTTTAAAATAATTTGGCTATCTCTTAAAATCTTGCGCGCAATTGGCTGGCCGCTTTTTTAATATTAAAAAAGGTAAAAAATAAGGTTTTATTAAAAGTAATGTTTTTTGTGATTATTATACATTATAATTAAGGCATTTAGATTTTGTATATATTGGATAAGACATAATTAATCAAATATTTGATATGCGCTTTTGGATCAATTTTAAAAGCTCTTTTTTTGCAAATTGCTTTTTGATTTTTTAATAATAGGTATGCGCATAACCCATACGCATAAATTTTGCTTTAATTAGGCTATAAATTAATAATAAGTTTAATAAGTAATTTTGGGTCATATTACTTAAAGTATTATTTAAATCAAAAATAAAGCATTTTATTTGGATTTTTAAATGCTTTTTGTGCTAAAGGATTTATATTATAAAGGTATATTGCTGCAAGAACGATTTTAAGCTATAATATTTTAAGGAAATTGGTGGCAAGGCGCATTTTGATTGCTTTTTTAATAATTTTTTTGCTTGCTTTTTTAATTTCCTCATTTAGCTTATAAGTATATAATAGCATAAATTTTAAATTGATATTGCTTTTATGAGTTTATTTTTTAAATTAAATTGTTTTATTTAGTTTAATGATTAAGGTTTTGTTATTTTAGCAAATTTTATAAATAAAGAGGCTAAATTGCCATTTTGTTTATTATTTAAAAGGTTGGAAAGCAGTTAATATTGCGTTTAATCTTTTGTTTTTGAATATAAAGCCATAAAAAACTCTTATAAATTTGTTTTTAATTAAAAGGAGCTAATTGCTTTTATTAAACTTGGGAAGATAATTGAATAAATTTTAGGTGATTTAATAAAAAGGTTAAATAGCTTCTTTTTTAAATAATCGCTAATTAATATTTTAATATATTATTGCCAAAGCATATTGCTTGCATTCTATCTTTATAAGGCCTAGAATTTCAATATTGCAAGCATTTTTCATTAATATTTGTAATGCTTTTTTCTTTAGGTGCCTTGCGCAAAAGTGCTACAAGTGCGCTATGTTTTATTAAAATCTTAGGTAGCGCTTGTTTAATTAAAAACTTTATTAAATGCTTTTTATTATTATTAAAAATATTAAAAGTTCAAAATTAAAGCATTTTAATGCATTAAAAGCAATTGATAAGGCAAAAAAGTAATTATTAAGCTTATATTTAAAAAAAGCTAAGTTTGCGTAGCATTTTAAGTTCTTAACAATCATATTGCTTTTTATTAATTTATAGCATAAAATATAATTTAAATTATTGTATTAAATTCCTTTTTTTAGTAAACAAGCTTTTAAGATGATATTGATATTAAAACCCTTAATAATAGCAATGTTAGTGAGCTTTAAATTTATTATATTTGGCCTATTCTTTTTATTGAGAGCATTTGATATTAAGCGAGTATCCCGTCCTTTTATTGGTAGGCTTAAAGTACCAGCTTTAATAGCGTTATTAATAGTTGCTTTTATAAAAGAGTTAGGGACCAAAAGATTAATTGAGTTTATTAAATGAATTGCGGTTTTATTATTAATTAAGGTGCTTTCGGAGAATGGGTAATAATTAAAGTTTTATATAGCGTATATTTTAATTGCTTTTATTGCAGAATTAAGCAATTAAAGGCTGATTATCACAAAGATTTTTTTTTTAGGATATGCTGGCGCCAAAGGTTTTAATGATTAAATTGCTTTAATATTATTAATTGAAAAAAAGCAATTAAAAAGGCGGTTGTTAAAAAAGCCTGTGATTTATTAAATAAGAAGCATTTTTTAGCCACATTTATTTGCTTTGCTTTGAAGTTTAGTAAAGGTAGTGGCTAGCTTTGAGCATGTTTTTTTAATCTTTTTGATTAAAGATAGATTGCGCAATTTGTTTTTAATGGAATTATTAAAGGAATAGCGTAATTGAAAGCATTTTAATAGCTTATATTAATAAGAACTTATTGCATAGGCGCAATTTTTAAAAAAGCTACTTAATTTGGAGGGGCAAAAGCGAAAGGAAAAGGAAAACCTATTATTATTATTGGAAGCATTTGGTTTGCTATTAAAAGTAGCAATTGAATATAATCTAGTGGGCTTTTTAAAGGACAATTCAAGTTGCGATTATTTAATTAGAGCTGCAAATATTGTATTGTATTAAATTAGAGTAATTGGGTGAGGTCTCCTTAAGGTAATATTCTTTTAAAGCTCGGCGGATTTGTATTGCGCCCATTAAGAAACTAATTAAACCTTCATTATTTTTAAAAAAATATGAATTGCTAAATCTTTTATTACAAAATTTAAATTATAAAAAAGCGCTTTTTAATAAGCATATTTTTATTTCTAAATTTAAATAATAAGCTTAAATTATTAATAAATTGCTTTATAAAATATTGCGATATAATTTTTCTTAATTTAAATTAAAATATTTAATATTAAAGAAGCGTAATCTTGTTAAAAGATTCGCATTAATTATTGAATAATTCAGTTGCGCCCATAAGTGTTTTTGCTTTTTAGGAAAATAGCGCTATAAATATTATTATTAATATGCTTTTAAACTTATTTTATAGCAGCCTTATAGCTCTTTGCTTTTTCATTTTAAAAGAGCATAAGCATTAAGTACTTTGTTAAAAGCAGCTTGAACCTAGCCGCGACCTTTTTTAAGGTTGCTATTTTATAATTCGCTTTATTAAATTTTGCTCCCTTAGCCTTAAGATTTTTAATATCTTTTTTTCAAGCAACCTAAGCTTTAATTATTGCTTTGGCCTCTTATATATTATTAATCTTATATTTAATAATAAGGAATATTGAAGCAATTAATTCTATATCCAATGAGCTCATTAAATTGGAAGCATTTAAATCAAGCTTTGTTCAGACCTTATTTAAATAATAAAAGTTTTTATAAGCTTGAAATTATATAAGCTAGGTGCGTTTATTATAGGTGAGTAATAGCTCTTTAGCTATGGATTTATTATTTATTATGAAGAGGTTGCTTTTAAGAGCTTAAAGCATAAGGGAAAATTTAAGGAATTTAAGGAATTAAAAAAAGGAGGAAAAGTAAGGAAAAAGCAATTAAAAAATTTAAATTCAATTTTTTTTTAAGCTTTTTTGCAGGTTATTGGGGTTGAAAAAGCAATATATTAAAATAGTGGTGAAAACTTTGCAATAGGTAATTTGCAGAATCTCAAAAACTTTAAGGAACTTAGGAAGCTTTAATTTTATTGGCTGCACGCAGTATAAAAGAATATTAATTTAATAGCTTTGTTATGGGGCTTATAATTGATATGCGTAATAAGACTTAGGCTTTGCAAGCATTTAAATTAATAAAATGTGTTAATTAATTAAGTGAAATTTAAGTAAAAAGTGTGAAAGGGGGAAGTGCTCCCTTAAGGCGGTATACAGTGGCAGAATCTTATTTAGAAAATGTGCAGTGCTAAGAGAGCAGTTTAGGCGAGCTGCAGCCGTGCCTGTACGATAAAAAGAAACTTTTGATAAATAAGGTCTTCATTTGACTAGTACTTGGCTTTTTATATTTGTTCAGGTATTAAACTATTATTTATAGTAGAAAATTTTATATTGACTTATTTTTAGTAATATATGATTTTTGTTTTAATTTTATAAAAGAAAAATACAAAAGTTTCTGTCTTTGGTTTATCCTTTTATTACCGAAAGTATAAATGGTACATAATCAGTACTATAATACTATAAATGTTTACTTTGTTTATTTTTAATAATAACTTAACTTTGTATAATAAAACAAAAGGTTTATTAATATTCTTAAGAAAAGGTGTATTTAACATTTAATAACTTAAAAGTAATACTTTTATATTAAAGAGTCCTCGTCTAAATTTATATAAAACGTGGAAAGTTGAGGGTCCTTGGGTCAAAGAAGCTGTTTTATTGGCTGTTTTACTGGCTGTTTTACATCAAAGTTAGCGACTTCGGTTTATATACAGCGGTACTCGTTTTAAACTAATAATTAGTCGCGTCAACTAGCGTCTTTTTAATATAATAAATCAACGACAAGCTTAATATACATCAAAAAAAATAAGAAGTACTTTTTAAAACAGAGTTTTTCGGGCATATCCTTTGGCTATAAAAGTTTATTTTTTCCTTTAAAATAATCTTGTTTAAAGTTATAATACTCTAAGAATTTCCGATTTATCAATACTTCGGAGTTTTTTAAATCAATAACTAAAAAGGGGAAGTTGACTTATTATTGATTAATAGTTAAAGTAAAGAATATAATATATTTAATAGTTGTACTTTCTTTTCTATTATAGTTTATAGAAATAATAGGCTTAGATAGGATAAAGAAAGAGATTCTAAAGAGTTTCTAGAGTTAATAAACTATTGAGATTTTAATAGTATTAAAAATATTTACTTTGCCATTAATATATATAATTGATTTAATATATAATTTATTTTTTTCTAATTCAATATTAACTAAAAAATTATCGTCCTTTAATAAAAACACAAAAATCAATATTTAAGTCCTTTTATAAATTAAGGCTTTTGCTATAATAAGAGATTTTCTTATGGCTTAAGAGTTTTTCGATAAATTATCCAACTTTATATATTTTTTTTTTTGTAATTTTATGATTCATTTCCTTTGTCTTCTTTAACTTAAGACAGTTATTGGCCTAATAGTCGGTTTTATTATAATAAAAGCAAAAAGTACTAGCGAATATAATATTGGTAGATTATACAAAAGTTAGGGCAATAAATAGAAGAAGAGCAAAAGCTTTTTTTAGTCAAGTGTCTTAGCGCCAATTATCTTTCTTAAAAATGTTCTCTATATAACTTTTATAAGTGTTGGTGTTTTTAAAAGGTTAAAGAAAAATAATAATTTAGTAGAGAAAATATGCTTTAGTTTAAATGTTATCGAGGTTTTTATTTATAATTATTAAGAATTTGTTAAGGCAGATATAATTATTCTTAAGCTTATATTATTTAGTAAAAATGTAAAGCTTTAAAATAAGTGAGATTTTTTCACAAATATCCTTAAATTAATGAAAATAAATAATTTTGTTAGTAATAATATAATTAGTGAATTTAATATAGAATTTATTATATGTTGTAAATTTTATAATTAAGTAATTATATTTTGCTTTTATAATTTATATTCGATTATGATTAAAAAATCGTTGGTTTAATGTTTTGAGAATGTTGGTTGTATTATTAAAGATACTTACAAAATTGGGGTTTATTTATTAGAGAATAATTGTTTTAGCTTTTTTATTTATATATTTAAAGTAATTTTTAATTTAAAAATTGCTAGTTTTAAATTTTTTTAAATACTTTTTAATAAAGAGTTTTATATTTATCTTTTATATATTATATTTAATGTCGCTATTATAGTTTGAAAAAGGAAGGCAAAGGTATTTGACCTTATTGGTTTTTATAGTAAAAATGCTAAAATTGAGTTAAAAAAAGTAATAGTTAGGAGATAATTAAAAGTTTATAGTAAAGGCTTGAGTTATAAAATATTGTATTATATTGGTTTTGGCCGATTTAGTGCGTCTATTTTAAAAGGCTTTATTAAAAGCAAATACAGAAGTAATAGTTAATTAAATTATCTTTTATATATATGTTTTTTAAGTATTAATAAAGTTGATGTCTATTATTATAATAAGTTTTAGAAAAATATTGTAAAAGGTGTTAATTTTGGAAACTAAAAGCGGTTCTTTTTTAAACTTGATTAAAGTTTGAAGTGAATTGTTTTTTAGAAGTAATATGTTTTTAAGAAAAAGTGTATTATTAACAAAAGTAAAACCAAGTCGTATAAAGACTAAAGTTTTATGTACGTTCTATTAAAGAATTATATATAAAGGGTTTATTGTGTTTTTGTTTTATTAAATAGTAAATGTATTAATGAATAAAGGAAGTGTTAATTCTAAAAAAAATGAAGTTAAAGGGGGTTTTAGTTTTTTTTAGGGTAGTTATTTTTAAGAATAAAGTAAGAGGTATTTTACTTATATAAATAAGTAAAAATAACATTATAGTTATATAAAACGATAGTATTCTTATTTGAGGTAAAATATAACGTTTTACAACAGAATAAACTAGATCTTTTTTTATATTATAATTGGCTTTAAGGTAATATTAAAACAAAAGCTATTTTAGGGGAAATATTAGAGTAAAAGCTTTTTTTGTATTTAATCCTAAAACTATGTTTAATATTTGGAAAGAAAGATAAAAAAAGAAAATCTCCTTTTTAATTAATTAAGGCTTTTTTTTTAAAAAAAAATAAGTTAATTTATTTAATAGCTAATTTTTATTTAAAATTATGGGTTATATCAAACTTCTTTTTTAAAACAGCCTATTATATAATTTTTATAATAGCTTTTTATAATAGCTTTTTATAATAGCTTTTTATAATAGCTTTTTATAATAGCCTTCCACAATAGCCTTTCACAACAGCCTTCATATACGGGTTATAACATAGTTTATACAAAAAGCGGAATATTTAGAACAGATTATCTATTTATTGTAAAAATTAAATAAAAACAAGACAAATTATTTTACTAAATCTAAGATGTTTATAAATATATTGTCTTTATTAAATTCGGGTTTTAAAAAGATTGATTCTAAGAATATTTGTACTATTCCTTTGATTTAGTTCAATAGCTAATTTTTCTTATGTTCCTCATTAATAAAGTAAATGATATAATAACACAAAACGTTATATACCTGGACTTCCTATAGTTTTAAAAAATATTTAATATTATTAAAAGGTTTGTTAAAAAAGTTTAAAATCTTTTTAATATAAATAGTATAAAACATAAAGAAGATTTAAAAAAAAAATAAAACCTAAGAAATGTTTTAAAGAAAAGACAACATAAAGTATTATTATAATAATAATTTAATTTATTATTATTATTATTATTATTATTACCTAAATTAAGGATAACGGCGGTTTATTTACCCTTATTTTTAATAAAAGCACGGGTATTTTTAAAGAAAATAGACTTAAAGGGAGTACAATTTTGGCTAAGATTTCAGAGTTGTTTTTATATAATAAATAAATCCTTACTTATTTACTTAGAACCTTTTTTTTATTCAACTTTTTCTTTATCTTTTTTATTATTTGTGTATTTATAGTAGTTTAGTTATCTTGAAGGGTAGGCTATATTGTGCCAAAAGAAAAAAAGGGTTAAAAAGAAGATTTTATAAAAGGAACATCTACAAAAAATTTTGATGGCAAATAGCGGCCGGCGGCGGCTTTTTGCGCTTTTGGCTAAAAAGTTGTATATTAAAAAATTTACGTTAAAAGCGCTAAAAACGCTAAATTTTATTTATAGCGTTTATTTTAATAATAATAATAATAAACATTTTTAAGGCTTTAAATACTTAAAATATTTAAGGGGTATATTATAAATAAATATATATGATTAATATTAATTAAAGTAGACTTTGCTTAAAAAAGCTAATATGCTTATTAGATTTTTATTAATGTGAATATTTATAGTGTGGTAAGCTTAGCAAATTTATTTTATTAAATGTATATATTAAAGTGTAGCTTTTGAAATGGATAAATTAATAATTTATTTTAATTGGCATTGAAATTATTAAGCTTTAGTTTAATTTACTAAAAGGCGGCTAAAAAAAGATTTATTTGTTATAAAGCGGCCTTTTGCGCCAAAAGCATTAAATTGCTAAAATGGCCGTTTTGGCCGATTGGTTAATTTTTCGGCGCCGATATTTTTTGCTGATGAATAAAAGAAAAAAAGGCAAAAGACATATCGGCATCTTCTATTAAAAAATACTTTATTATAAGAGGTTTAGGCTTTATATAACGTATTAAGAGTACGTTTGTGTAAAAGGGGATATTGTTTTTTTTTTGGCTTAATTAAATCAAAAAAGTATAAAAAAAAGCCAATATTATCGACTTTTTGGGTTTATTGGTTATTTAGGTGTTATTCATCAAGTTATACTTAATATAAGCCTTCTTTATAAAAAACTCTTTTTATAATACGAGTTTATAAAAGAATAAAAAAAGGGGAAGATATTTATTGTTTTTTTAAACAAATTAAAAAAAGTTATAAATAATATAACGCTTGCCTTATAAAAACTAGTATTATATTATAATAAAGGCCTCATATATTAAAAAAAACATAATAAAAATAATAATAAATTTCTTAAAATCTATAAAAAAAAAAGAAGAAAAAAAGGATTATATACAAAAAGCGTCATCAAATTAATCTCAATTAGGCGCTTAATAATACCCAATTAGGAAGGCTCCCCTAAATGCCCTCCGATCCGTACCATCCGTCACATTAACGTGTTAAACACAACGTCAAGTTCACTTTTCTCCAAAACATCCACAACTTCATAACTTACTTCAAGTTCCGTCACAACCAAAAGCGTTCATCGAGATTTAAATCCCAGTAACAGAAAAGCACCAAGCTTCTGCACTATAGAAACTCCGCAACAAATCAAAACTAACCTCCGGAACGACATTAAACACCCACTTTAAAATCACTAAAAGAACATCAGTTACTCGGCTAAAGTCACTTTCCAACTACTTAAAACACCCTCCCCAAAAGAACAACCACTCAAGGAACATCAGCTCACTGAGGGAAAGAAATACAACCTCTTTAACTATAAATGGCTGCATCATTTTAAGGGATGAAGATGATTCTAAAAAGACATCTAACCCGGCATATGGCACTTCCACGACTGAAAAGAAAGCACATGAGTGTTTTATCTAAGTTATCCAGATGATGGAGCCGAACAATAGAACCGAGATAAGTGGCTGCGGGCTCGATGGTCCAGATCAAAACATAGTCTGGAGAAGGGCCGTACTAACTGGTTAGTGAGTATGTGTATATGTGTGTGTATAATTTAGCCTCTAAAGTTATAAAGTAGAGCTCAAGCGAACACAGGAAGTTGGAGATGGATGAGCAGATGGACGAGCAAGCAGAAAGCAAAGTCAAGGACTTATCAGTGTATCAAGCTGGCATTATTAATAACTTCATAAATGTAGACCGTTGTGATTGGCTTCTAGTAGAGCAACCAGGACAGAAGAACTAAAGCTGAAGACATTTCTACGATACTCAACATTAAGCAAGACAATGCCTCTTCCTCTCCCTCCGTTACTAGCGAGACGCAATACTTGGTGTTGCCTTCAATCGTAGTACAGAGTCACTAGCAAGGCTGATTTAGCCTGTACCAGGTTCAGGTTCACATGACAATCAAGAGACCGTCCCGTGAATCATCGCTGTGTAATTGTGGAGATTCGTCTTGTGCTAAAGACATCTGACAAACCTTGCACCAAATCCCATCTCCTTACCAGATGTTAGCCAAAATTTGCCGCTTAAAGTGCTTAGTGAAGTCACCAGGGGTCGTAAACGAAAACGCGCGGTTCTCCACAAGTAAATAAACTCCTTTCTCCTAAACATATACAGCAGATAGTAAGTCTCTTCTCCTCGAATACCAATAGTATAACAGCGCTTAGCGCCTGCTTCCAGGCCTCAACAACTATCAGAAGTGAAGAGGATCCTTAGGTCTGGGTCAAATGGCTTCCACGTTGAAATAGTGGCGCTAGGTTGGCAGTAACTCGTCCGAACATCAGAAAACAGTACCGTATATAACAAGAGCATTGTTTTAAAAATACATCTTATTCTTGAGTTACATTAAGCAAACATTACATTAAGGCCGCTCTTCATCTTTAATGTAAGATAAGTGTTTCCGTTTAAAGTGCTTAATAAGATCTCCAAGAGTCTTAAAACAATACACACGTTTCTCATACAGGAGACATTTCCACCCAAGGCAAGCGAAGCATACACGTGGCCGTTTCTCTATGAACACCGACAACATAGCCGCGTTTAATGCTTGCTCCTCAGCCATGGCAGCCATCGCCTATAAATCGATGTTTAGGGATAGGAACGGAATAGCCATTTTTGCTGGCTTCTTCCCTCAGCGAAGTCCACCTTCTTCAAATTTACAATATACAGCGACCGCGTCAATAGCAGCATTATGACGGAAAAGCTCCTCTTCCAATGTGGCTCTTGGGAGGGACATAACGGTCTCCACCAAGCGTCTCTATGCTGAAGGCATGTCATCAGACAATTCCAAGGTAGACTTCACGACCTTAGTAAACTTGAGGCCGGATAGTTACATTTCGATTTCTTAGACCGGAAATTCTAGCTCCCACTTGGCCTTCTTTTATGCAAAAAGTACAGCCCTTCTATGTTGCCTTTCATTGAAGATCTCACTGGCAAAGAATTAATAAACAGGCTGTTTAGTGGCATCGCGTTTAAAGCGGCATTTCAACTCTTCTCGCTAAGCGAGAAGTTTACAAATGTAAGGGTCTTCATTGACAGAGAGGGTTTCCTCCTTAGTGAGCTCTTACGGACGATCTGGGTTAATCTATCGACTCATCTTACACGTAGCCTTCATCAATTCATCTTAAGGTTTTAGGCCGCGCACAATAATAGCAGTGTCCGCAGTGACCCGCCGCGAAAGGTAGTGGTTAAGGAAAGTGCGCATGTCGGCGTACTATATCATCATATTCTGAAAGGGATCGCTCACATCACCTGTTCCCGTCCGTTAGTGTGTTTGTTAAGAGGAAACGAGAGGAGGGGGGACAAACCGCTTTGGTTAAATGTATTACCCGCGCTATACCAAAGACAATAGGCACAAAAAGTATGGAGAAGCCCAAGTAAGACACTAATGATTTTCAGTAACGACCGGAGGGTTGCGTATGTCAAAGCCTAGTCCGGTGAAATTTCTGTGCCATAGGCGGTACAAATCGATTTACAAAAGACAGGAATATTAGCCATACTAGGTTTAAGCGGTAATTCCAGTTGATTAGTACCTGGCTATATGTTTAACTTACTCAAATCGTACGCAAACGTGAGACTTAAGGCTAGAAAGGCGCCGTCCGCAAAAATCAGCCCTAAAAGAAAGACATGTGGACTAAAGACGAGGGAGGCGTCATAGATAATTTCAGGAACTGGAAAGGTATTACTAACTTTCTAGTTAACATAGTCTAAAGAGGTCAATTAGAGGGGATAGAATGATTACGCCTCTTTCATACCGAGAAACTGCTTTGTGAATTCGTAAGTGAACTCAAGTAAGATCTAGTGCGGGTCACCAAAGGGGTCTCGAAGTAAAAAAAAAACGACAATGTGTCAGTAGCAGAGGTTAAGGACGGCTTGTGGCCGGTTTACAAAAAATCCAACGAGCTAGTGAAAAAGGGCAACTTATATCCGTTGGCGCCTATAATCGTACCTCTTCTTTGTCGTAGTTAGATTGGTTTGAAAAGACGCTAAAAGGTCCACAACATCCATCGCCATTTTTTCTCGTTTCTTATTACTCAACTTATGTTTAGTTACCAACTTTCTTAATACCTACAAGCAAAATAAACTCCTAAGTTAGCGCTAACTCATATTATTAAAAGAGAGGAAGGTGACGCTGAATAAGCATTTACCCTATACAATTAGGTAATATTGAAGAGCGCCACTTTTCGCTTAATTAATCGAGAAACTTTAATTCCTTTTTATGCACATATATTTTAATTATTTGATTATTTTTTTATAATATATCTTTAAATTTTTAATTATGTTTCGTAAATCAAAGACTATATAAAAGGAGCTTATTTTGACTTAAAAATTCAGAATTTGGACCCTCTAAAAAAAAGAAAACAACATATCCTAAATTTATATTAAGATTGACTATTTTCGCTTTATAATCAGATCTTTTTTGATTTAACATACCTTAGCTTTTATTGATAAGTTTAAAAATTACCCTAGAAAGGGGGTTATACGGAAAGTTAAATTATAGGAGGAAAGGAATTTATTAAGGGTAGCAAATCATAATTTTCGAATAACCTTTAAAACGCTCGCTACGCTATCAAAATCCGGAGTTAAGCTTTACCCACATACAATTGCCAAAATCCTTAAATTTCATAACAAAACAAAGCGTTGTTCTCGGAAAAAGCCTTTTTTAATTAACAATCATAAATAATATCGCCAAATCTATTGTAAAGCCGAAAAAGCCATAAAACAAAATAATTGGAGGGTATATTAGAATAATAAGGTTACTTTTGAAGTAAGGGAAAGTATGTGTACATTTTAGGTTACCAAAGGCCTTAAAAGGAAAAAGAAGTACGCAGAGAAAAACCTTCGGCTTACTTTTAAAAATGGGCAAACGACAATAGGTATATAGAGTTGCTTTTGTAGAAATAAGATAAGACTATTATATATGTTACCAAAGGGCGAAAATATAACGGCAAAGCAATATAAATGGGTATTTTAAACATTATTTATTCTATTCTATAAAAAAAAAAGAAAGAAATATAGCAAAAAAGTAATAATGTAAAAGAATAATACTCCCTAATATACAGCAAATATTATTAAGAATTATTTTGAGAAGAAAAAAGATTAATTATATGATTTAGCCAGTATTATCCCCCAATTTCAATTCAATTGAAAATCTTTGAAAATATATCAAAAATATAATCTTCAAATGAAAGTATAGGGTAAAATTAGCAAAGAAAATGTGTGAAATATTAAAAGAAATATAACTTAATATAAAAGGAAATTTCTTTTTAAAATTGTGCGATTTTGTACTTAAAAAATAGGAAGCATATTTGAAAAATAAAGGAAAAACAACAAAATACTGATTGCCTATAAAATAAGCTATTTTGACTAATTTTATAATTATATTTAATAAAATTATTCTTAAATGATAAGAGGAGAAGTAAATGTCACATGGCGCTCTTCAATTTCACCTGATTGTACATCTTATAATTAAGCTTAAAATGGATTTTCAAGTCATTAGCCTCCTCATAAATGAGTCGGAAAATCTTCCAATATATATCAAAAGTACTAAATGACTTAATACCAACGACTCTCCTTCCCCCCTTCCCTCGACGCTAATCTAACATCCAGTCAAAAAAAGTATAAAGGCGGCTTAAAGTGACTTCTCTCATAAAGCGTTCTAGGTCCTTATAAACGAACTGGCAATATCTGTAAAAGTAGTCAATGAGCGATGAAATGAGCTGAGGGTAATAATGTACTTACCGATACCAACGACCCTTCATAACATCAAAGAGTAGGACAATATTAGGTCCATAGTCTTTAACCTCAAATTCGCTATCGTCAAACTCTTTTTCCTACTGAATGTAGTACTCTGGCGGATGAACATAATCGTTACGGTCATTATAGACGAATGACGAAACATCCGGTTTTTAGGGTTCAACGTCGCTTTCTGTGTCTGTGGAATCAATGTCGCTGGCCTCATCCCCAAAATCAAAGCAGCTCTCTAGATCGGTATCGTCATCAGAAGAGAAGTCCGTAACTAGTTGACGTTGTCACATATTGACTTCACTCTTCAATTCAGAGGTTACTAATCACGGCGATAGCCTTCAAAGGGCCACTAGAAGAATTAGAGGTCGCCAAGCGACCCATGTGTAAGAGGAGAGGACCGTAAAAAAAGAGAGGAAAGTAAGCAAATAATAGAGAAGTAGAAAGGAGATGAGGACGAAGGAGTTGATGACTACGAAGGTGAGGATTAAGAAGGGGATAGTAAGAAAAAGAAGGGGAAAACAGAAGAAATACAAACGACCTGCCATAGTGGGCAAAGCAGGCAGAAGATGGAGGGGGGTCATTTTCTGCCTCCCGTTGCAGGGTAGTCAGAAAAGGTGAGAGAAGGCGAGAGCAGGACGATAAGGTTTAAGAGGGGTCAAAGCCAAGCCACTATAGTGAATACCATACCTTGCCCCCCGTACATACCAAGGGTCGTGCCACCTGGACCACCAGGTCACCAAGAGCTTAGAGCGGCGTGAGATGCTGGCAAGTTGACCCCCGAAAACAGCGTCCAAACCACCCCTTGAACAGGGGCCAATTTGCCGTTTAGCTGTTTAAAAGAGTTTTATATTAATTTAAAAGTTTATAATATATAAAATAAACGAGAAAATATGAGTTAAAATTATTAGTAAATTAATAGGTAAATAAAATAAATTAATATAATATTAAACTTAAGGCTTTATAGCCTTATTAAATAATATGATTTTCAATATATATATAATATAATAAAAAGTATAAAAATAATGAATTAAAATAAGACTATGGCTTTAATTTAGTTAAAAAACGCTTGACTTTATTAAAAGTAAAATTTCCACTTTATCTAACGTTTAAAATAAACCATATAAATCACTTATATAAAAACCGGGGCAGAATTAATAATGAAAATTTAAATTAGGGCAGCAATAGTAAAACCCCGATTTGAGAAATAGAGGCAGTAAATTCTTGGCATACAAGCGAGATTCTTCCAGACACTGGAGAAGTGAATCAAAACATGTCTATGCTATCGACAACCCTGCTGCGGTAGGCAGAGACGCATGCTTTAGTTGAATTGGAAAATACTAGCCGTAGGCCAAGACGAGGCCGAGTTCTGCCTGTTCCATACCGCCTGCTGTGCCTCCCAGACCCACAAGTTGATAAGTGGTGAATGTCCCTCTGCTTAGTCATCAAGGGGTAAGTAAGTCTTAGATGATGAGATGAACTTCAACGAATACATCTCCACCAGATGTCGACTCATGAATTTGATGTTTTGATCTTTATCTGCTCATAATAGTCTCCTTGCTGATCTTCCAGATAATAGGGAAAGGGGCAAGCTACGCTATCATCATGACGGATTTCAGTACCCTCAAAGTCGTGGAGTTGAGAGCCGAGCTCAAGAAACGCGGACTGCCTGTTTATGGACTGAAGAAAGTTCTCGTGGAACGGCTTGTTGCTGCCACTTCCCAAAAGGAGGTTCAAGAGGAGGGTGGCGAAGAGCAGGATGAGAATGCGAGTGGAGATGAAGATGAAGGATCCAAGAACGAAGAGGGGATTGAGGATGAATCAGAATCTACTCAAACTCGAGGCGTGAACCAAGGATCAACTTCCCAACTCGTTTCTCTCTCAAAGCCAAAGCCAAAAGAAAAATCAACATCAAAGCGAGCACCAGCACAAACTTCACAGCCCCTGACTCCCTCACCCCTCCTCACCCTCGCGCCCGAACTCCTCAGCTCGATCCTATCGCACATCACCTCCCCACCTCACCTCGCTACTCTCTGTCTCGTCTCCTCCCAAATGTACACCCGCGTCGCACCTTTCCTGTACAGGAGATTCACGTATCATGGTATTCAGCATGATAAGAGGAGTTTGAAGAGGTTCTGGTTGACGGTGCTGTGGAGAGGGGAGCTGGCGGCTGGTGTCCAGGAGTTGGATGTCGGGGAGTGGGGGGAGTGCCCTAGATTGGAGGATTGGGTGGGTGAGAATTTTGGTGGGGATGGGGAGGAAAGTGAGGGGGAGAGTGAGGACGAAGGTAAGAATGAAGAAGTGGAAATGGAAGAAGAGAACGAGGCAGGTGAAGATGAGCCCCGACACACACAGGAAAAGTTCGTTGCAACAATGGAAGCAGAAGGAGCCGATGATAGCGGCCCATCAAGTCAGGGCGACGGAAATGACGATGAACAGGACGGAAACAACGCAGAAGAGGAAGATCCTGAAGAAGATCCTGAAGAAGATCCTTCCCTCTCCGTCGAGAAACTACGACAGAAATGGCAGAAGAAAAAAGAGAAAGACGAGCGCAAAACACTCACGGCTCAACCCATGCCGCCTTACTTCAAGATCTCAAAGTCCGATGATGAGGACGACGATTTTGAACCTTCGGAATCTGGATCTGATTCGGACAGTCAAGCCTCAGATCCTGAATCCGAGATCGAGCTCGAGACTGGCGGTTACCTTGGGCCCGAGGAGAAGAAAGAGCGCTACGAGGATGTCTACGATGCATTGCGAACTGAATCCTCTATGCTGGGTTTCCCGTATGGTGATTTCCTCGTGGATTTCTACAAAGCGACTTGGAATCCGGAGGAGGAACTTGATGATGAAGAAATACTCTGCAATTTGCTACCGCTGTTGAAGAATCTCAAGACCATGTATATGATGCCAATCGAGAAAGAGTGGTATAAATTCCCACTGAGGAATATGGTGGCTAAGAGCTTTGAGGAAGGAGGAACTCCTGTGCTGGAGAAGCTGGAGACTTTGTTCATGTGTAGCTCGCTTCGTAAGTTCTCGATTCCATGTCAACAGCTTGATTGGAGGTTGAATGCTAACATCACCACAGACATCGGATCCAAAGACCATCGTGAATATGAGATGGAACTCGACCAATTCCTACCCTACCTCCTCCTTCCCAAACTCCACACCCTCGCTCTGCTCACACCCTTCACCCCCATGAACTGCAGCAACGATCCAGACCCAGATCTCACCCCCTACACCAACAAATCCAACATAACATCCCTCACACTCGACGAAAGCGAGCTCGAAGTCCGCGATACGTTAGCCATCCTCGCCGCCCCAAAATCGCTTACCTACCTCCGCTGGTCGCAGAACTCAGCATGCGGAGCAAGCATGCTGGGTTGCCAGGCCCCTTTCCACAAACACATCATCCCCGCGCTGGAGAAGCATAAAGCGAGTCTTAGAGAACTAGATCTCGATCTCAGACATACGTATTGTGGTTCGCGTGGTCATGCAGCCAATCCGATGACTACTAATGAGGGACTGCGGGAGATGTATGGCCAGGATACAGGTTTGAGAGCGGCGGAGAGAGATGGGCTTCTCATTGGCTCGTTGAGAGATTTTGAGGTCCTGAAAATCCTGTCTATTGACGTCGCGGCGCTATGTGGACATCAGAAATGGGTCAAATCACCTACGCCGATGGTCGAACTCCTTCCTCGGAATCTACACACACTTACTCTGCGCGTGAAAGTCAAGCCCGGTCGTGAAGTTGGGACGGGGTTTGAGAATGAGCTTTGGATGGAGCAGGTTTTGCATTTGCTGAGGAGGAAGGATGGGTTTGTGTCTGGCTTGAAGGTTTTGTGTGTCAGGGTGAGTAGGAAAGTGGATAGTTGGGATGGGAGGAGGTGGTGGGTGGAGAATAGGGAGGTGGAGAGGGGTTTTTGGAGAGAGTTGGAGAGGGAGTGTGAGAGTGTGGGGATTAAGTTTGAAGTGCAGGATGAGGAGTGGGGGACGAAGATACCGTATTTTGTTGAGAAGAGTAGTGTGAGGAATCCGGGCAGGGACTGGTAGGCTACCAAGCCATGTATTCAATGAGACCTAGGTCTTCAACTTAAAGTTACCTCTGTAGACTTGAGACAATGCCATGATGACTTGTTCAGTCTTTGACTACGCGAATCTGGTTGCGAATCACCATCAACCTGGATTCACTCAGACTAACGAAGACCCCCAGCCTTGCCTGCGTACTTAAACCAGTCCGAATCTTCTTTCTAATCACCGACAAGAGGCAGTTGACCAAGGCTGAGAATGGGTGATATTGTGCGCAGGTCTGGTGGGTGCACCACCTCCCAATACGGCAGTTGAGACATTTTTTTATTTACTTAATAATGTTCAAAGGAAGACCAAGTTACCATTGCTTGTACTGTAAAGCAAGCAGAACGACCTCAATTGGTGGTGATTTTGTTGTCATCTGAAGTCCACTGCTACCTTCAACCTTGTTGCCATTCCTTCCCGAATTCTTACAACTAATTAGCCCAACAACCAGTTATTCATCTGCAAGCCGTGGGATCATCTCAACTTCCGCTGCATCCAGGAGTCAGCTTCCGTTTCATATTCAGACCTCGAGAAGTGTCTTGGGACTCAGACGTCTTCTTCCCTGACTCGACCATCAAAATCATCGATAATGTCTGGGCAGTTTGAA
The DNA here is from genome assembly GCA_002554605.1 of Helotiales sp. F229. Classification (NCBI taxonomy): domain Eukaryota; kingdom Fungi; phylum Ascomycota; class Leotiomycetes; order Helotiales; species Helotiales sp. F229. The sequence continues at coordinate 6,080,827 of MXAW01000006.1, read as the reverse complement.
GTTTGTAGAAGAGGGGAGTGGAGCAATTTATAGAAACAGAAACGTCCCTGGCTCCACTCTAGCATACTGCAGGACATAGTTCTGAATTAAACTTGCCGTGAATAAGCTATTCAACGTTTGTGGGAAGTGAAAGTGGACTTTTCACTACAAGATTGACCTTCCGTTTCGGCGTTTTTTGAATTCTAGAGAGGATTCATAAACTCCAGTCCAAGCCTGTTTGTGAAGGAGAAGCCAGAAGACAACAGAAAAGTGGTTTGGGAGAACAAGTAGATATAACTATGCCTTTGGTACCTGCAGGTTATCTATACCATCTCGGGGCATTTGTCAGGAGCGAACTGATGCTCGGTCAGCCAGCTGAGAGGCAATTGACGTTGCGCAATGAAATTCTCTACACTTTCGTTCTGGATTCGTTCTGATCGTGGCATCGAAATTGCTTATAAGAGGGGTCGTAAAAGCGTTTGTCTTGGGTTCTCAGTCTAGCCGGTCAGCCCAGATATTTGCGTTGTCACGTTGAATCTCATTCATGTGTACTATGTTGTCAGTTGAGTACAGTCGGACCACTTCAAACACGACAAAAATATAAAATAGATATAATAAAATATTTATTTAACCTATAATTTGCGCTTAAATGTTAACGTCATAAAGAATTACTTTCTGTCCCGATCAGGCTAGTCCTCGAATTTAGGTACTTATATCAATTAAAAGTGGGGGTCATAAATTTTAAGTATTTTTTAATTATTAATTATATATTTTAAAAACTTTATAATGAATATTTTTAAAATATTTTTAATTATAAAATTATTATGAATACTAATACAGTTTTTAATGAGAAAAAAGGTCTAGATGTATTAATTTAACCCACTTTATTTAATAAATTTTTTTTTTTTCAAAATAAAAAATTTAATAATTAAATATAAATAATAATAGTAATAATTTTTTTAATTAATTTAAGTATAATCTTACTTATTAATTAACATATTTAATATTATATGATAATTATAAAATAGTTTCTTTTTTATTAAATCTTTCGTTTTCTTTAAATATTATTAACCTTGTTTAATATACATCTGCAAAAAATTTTAATGGCTAATGGCGGCTGGCGGCGGCTTTTTGCGCTTTTGGCGCTTTTAGCTAAAAAGTTGTATGTCAAAAAAATTAAGGATAAAGGCCATATACTAAAAAAAAATTCTATGCTAAAAGCGCTAAAAGCGCCAAATTTTATTTATAGCGTTTATTTTAATAATAATTTTTTTTAAGGCTTTAAGTACTTAGGATATTTAAGGGGTATACCACGGGTATATACACGTGTTTGATCTATTTAAACTAAACTTTGCCTAAAAAAGCTAGTGCGCTTATTGGATTTTTATTAACGTGGATATTTATAACGTAGTAAGCCTAGCGAACTTAGTTTATTGGCCGTGTACGCCAAAGTGCAGCCAAGCTTTAATTTTAAAGTGGATAAATTAATAATCCACTTTAATTAACATGGAAGTTATTAAACTTCGGCTTAATCCGCTAAAAGGCCGCTAAAAAAGGACCCACTTACTTAAAAGCGGCCTTTTATATTAAAAGCGCCAAACCGCTAAAATGGCCGATTTAGCCGATTGGTTAATTTTTTGACGCCGATATTTTTTACTGATGTACCTCAACGCTATCACTTAATTAATATAGCTAATTAAGCGAATATTATTTATAAATAATTTATTTATTTTAAATTAAATGTTTTTGGTAATTTTATTAATAGGCGCCGATTTTCTTTTAATAAAAGTTATAATATCAAATATCAAACTCTTTTTCTTAATCAACTCGCTTTCCTCTTAATAATAATTTATTTATTTCTTGTTAATTATATTATAATTTCTTTTATAATTTTTAAAATTATATATTTTTAGCTTGTTTTTAATAGGCTTGTTTCTTTATTATCTTTGTATTTAAAAAAGTATAATAATTAAAATTCATATTAAATAAATTATTAAAATTATTAAAAGGCTTATTAAAGCTAATTAATTCAGATTTAAATTATTATTTTTATAAAGCACTTTTATAGCCATTGAGCTAATTACCGCGTTAGTAAATAAATATAAAATCTAACTAATTAAGCTAATTCGTTTACCTTTTAGTTACCCTTTAGAATTATATTAAATTCCTTTATTATAGTTATTAAAATTGTTTTATTGCCACTTTGTTTTTTAACATATTAAACGGCTTGTTTAATGTTAAGCCCTTTATGATAACCGTTTATAAAACATGAAGCTTTATTATAATACTTTTATAATATATTAAGAATGCAAAAATTAAAAGCTTTAAAACAAGCTTCTTTAATTTTAAAAAATAAATTAATAAGTTAATAAGTTAAGAAAATAAAAGAGAATTATAAACATATCTCCAAAAACGTTTCTTTTTAAACTGATTAGTAAAAGTTTTTATGCCCAATACATCTCAATTGAGTTTAACTCATAATGAAACTTTAATAAAAATAAGCACTTATGGCCTTTAATTAATAAGATATTTTCAAACACTGATTTTTATTTAAAAAATCTTTATAATTAATTAGAATTCTCGTTAAACAATAAGTTATAGGCTTTTTAAGAGGCCAAAAGAAATTAGATTATAATTCTTTTTAGTTTCATTAAAGCATTTAGTAATTGAGCATTTTTACCTATTAATAATTAATTAATATATTATTTTATAAATAAAATAAACTTACTAATTACTCAACAACTTCTTTTCGCAAAAATTGCTCTAATCTCCTTTAGAATTTTTTCAATTATTGTTTTTTTAATTTGCTTTTTATTAAAATAGCCTTTAATTGCCACTTTAATAATCCTTTCAACCTTATAATTAAGCTCTTAAAAAGTCCCAATTAATTCACGAGTTTGCTTAGCTTCCTTAATATTAGAAAAGAAATTATATTTTAAAGAATTATATTAATTATTCTTTAAAAGGGAAAATATAATTAAAACTAATCTTTTAAGGTAAAAAAGCTCCGCTTTTACTTAAATTCATCGCAAAAGGGTTTAAAGCTCCGTTTCTTTTATTAGTATAAGCATTTGATTAATCGAATACAAAAACAGCTACTTTATTTGGGTGCTTTTTTCGAATATATTAATAGTTTGCTGTCGTACAGAATGGGGTTGCTTACTTAAGCGAGCCCCTATTCAGCATATATCTTCAGTTGCGCAAGAGCTTCCCTTACAAAATCAGACGCTTTTGCCACCACCAAACCTACTACTTTCCTGCGCAATAATTAAAAGCCACATTTGCATTCAAGCTACTTATATTACTTTGCAAAAACTATGATAATGTCAAACTACGATATGCAAGACGTTCTCCCTTACTTGAAATCTCTTCAGCTCCCAAGCTTCAACACCTCCAAACTTCAATACCTTCCTCTTCAACACCTTCTTTAATATAACGCCTCTCTCCTTCTCCAATTATAATAATGAAGCTTCTTAAAAGCCTCGTACAACATTTGGACCAGTACATTAAAGCTAAAACAATGGGAAAATCGACGGCACGCACTTTGAAATAATACGGAATGATTTTGAAGGGGCATTTACAACAAGGTGAAAATGGAAAGCTTACCAGCGCCTATGCAACACTCGGAAATCGCCTTAATACAATTGGAAACGCCTGCCCTTGCCTTAAAGCCGAACAATAACACGTCTGATCTGCATCAAACTGCTTAAAGGTAAAGTTAGCCCTAACCGAAAAAACCTCTTCACATCCCTCAACGTCTCTCATCAACAATCAAAAAGAAGCTCTCCAACTACATTTTATTAACTCGATTTTTAATAAGCTTCGGGAGACACTTGAGAAGAAGGGGTGGCTACATTCAAGGGCAAATTTAGGGAAACAGCTTATGCGGCACTCACTTTACCCTAAAAATGTGGAATACTAAAGCAATGGAAACGCTAAAGAGCGTAAGGTACACATTCCTAATACAAAGCACTAAAAACGTTTAAGCTGTATTAAAGGTAATAAATTTGCGACCCCTATCAGCTCAGGCACAATAAACAATAGCTCCTTTGCTGGCCTATTCAGCTCCTCATTCCTAATACAAAGCAATGTTCAAGCTATATTAAAAGTAATAAATTCGCGACCCCTACCAGCTCAGGCGCAGCAAGCGATAGCTCCTCTACTAGCCTATCCAGCTCCTTTGGCTATTTGGTTATATACATTAAAGCAATTAAACGATAATAGCTAGCTAGCTATCAATTGCGTACTTAATAAACCCCCCCCTTCTAATTATATTAGCAAGATTATACACACTCTTTTGCCCCCGGCGCTTTGGCTAGCTTCTAAGGGGTACATTTCCTTGTTTTCAAGCTTCCAAAGCTCTCCTATATAATAATTTCTTCTTATATAATTGAAAATGCTTTGCACAATTGGGGGGTATGTCGTACAAAATGGGGTTGCTTACTTAAGCGAGCCCCTATTCAGCATATATCTTCAATTGCGCAGGAGCTTCCCTTACAAAATCAAACGCTTTTGCCACCACCAGACCTACTACTTTCCTGCGCGACATTTGCTTAACTTGATTAAGCAGTTAATTCGTGTCCTAATAAGGCGTTTTTTGTGGTCCTCCGGGATAAATAATTTGCCGAGCGTTTTTGTAACTAATTATAAGCCTTTTTTTAAACTTATAAAATCAAAGTAATAAATAAGGCCTTCTTTATTTTTTAAAAGCATTTTTTATTAATTTTTGTTTAATCAAATTTGCTTAAAGTATTTTTTGGCATAAAAATAGTTTTTATTATAATTGTTATAGTCCACTCCACAGGCCATTTCCACAGGCCATTTTATAGGCCACTTTAAAGGATAGGTTCTTAGATAACAAAGGGAAAGTGGTATGACCTATAACCTTAAACGAAAGGACTATTGCCGGATGAGTTAATTACTCTTAAGGAAGGGATATATAAGGCCTTAACTTATTATATTAAATATACTCTTTTATTTCTCATCTTTTTTTTAATATTAAACGTAATCTTAAGTCTAAATACAAAAAAAACTTCTTATTCTAGTGTCTTTTCTTAAAGTAGTATAATTACTTATATCACCTTAAAGTCAATCGTAATATAAAAAAGATTAACTTTCATTTTATTATAAAACGTTATATCTCACCCTAAATAAGAGCACTATCGTTTTATACAATCGTAGTATTATTTCTATTTGTTTGTGTAAGTAAGTGCTTCTTATTCTATTTTCAAGAATAATTACCCTAAAGAAAGCTAGAAACCCCGTCGACCTTGTCTTCTTAAATTAATATCTCCTTTACTTACTAAATATGTTTATTACACAAAAAATAAAAAATAAAAATAAAAGCACTTATATATATTTCCTTAACAAAATACACACGAAACCTTAGTCCTTATACGACTTAGTTTTACTACTATTATAAACACACCTTCTCTTAAAGACGTACCGTTTTTAATAGACGATTTACTTTAACTTTTAATTAAGTTTAAGAAAGAACTGCTTTTAATATTTAAAATTAACACCCTTTATAATATTTCTTTAAAATCTGTCATAATAGTAAACACCAATTTTATTAATACTTAAAAGGCATATATGTAAAAAATGATTTAAATAATTGTTATTTTTACTCTTACTTTTAATAGAACTCTTTAAGATAGTCGTACAAGATTAGTTAATATTAATATAATATAACGCTTTATTATTCAAGTCTTTACCATAAACCTTTAATTATTTCCTAATTATTACTTTTTTTTAACTAGACTTCAGTATTTCTATTATTAAAGCCAATAAAGTCAAGTACCTTTATCTACAAAAAATTTTAGTGGCCAATAGTATGACGGATGGTACGGATCGGAGGGTATTCAGGGAAGCCTTTTTAATTAGGTATTACTAAACGCCTAAGCGAGATTAATTTGACAACGCTTTTTGTATATAATCCCTTTTCCTTTTTTATTTTTTTCTTTTTTAATTATAAATTTTAAGAAAATCTTGATTACTTTTATTATATTTTTCTTAATATATAAAGCCTTTATTATAACAGAATACTAGTTTTTATAAAATAAGCGTTATATTATTTACAATTCTTTTTAACTTGTTTAAAAAAAAACAATAAATATCTTCCCCTTTTTTTATTTTTTTATAAACTCTTATTATAAAAAAAGTTCTTTATAAAAAAGGCTTATATTAAATATAGCTTAATAAATAGTACTTAAACAATGAATAAACCTAAAAAAGTTGACAACACTAGCTTTCTTTTCTTATGCCTTTTTGACTTAAATAAGCCAAAAAAACAACATCCCCTTTTATATAAACATATTCCTAATATGTCATATAAAGCCTAAACCTCCTATAGTAAAATACTCTTTAATAAAAAACACCAATATGTCTTTTGCCTCTGCCTCTTTTGTTCCCTTTATGGGATTTTCTTCTTAACCCTCTTTTTTTTAATATAATATAATTTATTCTTCAAAGTAGCCAAATTATTATAAATATACAAATAATAGAAAAAATAAAGAAAAGGCTAGATAAAGAGAGAAAGCGTTTTAAATAAATAGGTAAGGATTTATTTACTATGCAAAAACAACTCTAAAGCCTCAATTAAAATCATACTCCTTTTAAGTTTATTTTTTTTTTTAAAAACAGCCTCTTTTTATTTATTCTTTTTTTATTAAGAAAAATACCCGTGTTTTTATTAAAAATAAGGATAAACAAACCATCATTGCCCTTAATCTAAGTAATAATAATAATAAAAATAACAACAAGTTAAGCTATTACTACAACAATGTTTTACATCGTCCTTTCTTTAAAAACACTTTTTAAGTCTTATCTTTGTCGGTGCAGTACCGGTGGATTACACAAAGATATATTGAAGCAAAGGGGTTAATATAGTTTTTAGTGAAGTGGGTAGTAAAATCTGTTTATTTCTAAAAGAGTGAGAGAGATCCCTTATTATATACTCCTCCAAATGACCTTTGTAATAGGTCTGTTATAGCTTCGATTATCCTTTGGAACTGTTATATCCATTATTTTTAATAACCAAGGCATAACCCTTAAAAACTATTATAATACTATTCAAATGGCGTTTCCTGTATAATATAATGAGATTATATAATTCTTGTAGACTAATATTAGTAATATTTCTTTTGGAAAAATAGAAAGGAATTCTAATATAATGAGAAAAAAGCAGGGGTAATATAGATTTTAATAAGCCAAAAAGAAATATTTTATAAAGACAGTGCACTAAAAAGCATAATAATACATAATGTACAAAAAAAAGCCAAATTAATAATGATATAAAAGATATAATATTAAAATTATTAAAAAGAAAAACCAAAAAATGCTAAGAAATAGAATAAATGTAATGATTTGTAATATAAGCCTAAAAGAGGTCCAAAATTTATTTACAATAGCTTTGTATTAATTATATTAAGGAAATTATTAATCTAAGGCCGGAAATTGATAATATATAGATTAAGCAAGATTTATTAATAATTTAACCAAAGTTTATAAATCTTCCTATTGTCCCCTTATTTTATATATATTTTAAGGGTTCCCTAAAGATTCACTTTTTTCTTCTTCTTAATAATAACAAATTATTATTAATATATTAAAATCCATTAATTTTATACTAAAACTAAATAACCCTAAACATCTTTTAATCAATAATTTTAATTTATTAATAATAAATCAATTATTCTCTTAATTAATACTCGAACTTATTTTAAAGCTGTTTTGGTTTTATATTTTAATACTAATAATAATATAATGCCAATTTTGATATTATCTAGTGCTTTTGTAATTGTTTATTATAAATATTGCGTTTAATATATTTATACTTAAGTATATGGTTTAGAGCATTCTTATGTTTTTAATAATATTAAGTCAAAAAAGTACAATTATTGTATTAAGCAAAAAAGGAATACCGCTTTATAAATAAATCCTTAAAAATTACCTATAATCCCGGCTTATAAATCAATTATAAATTCCAAAAAGGATTTAAATATATTTTATATTTAATATAAATATTGTTGGTGCAATACCGGTGGATCATGCAAAGATATATTAAAGCAAAGGGGTCAATATAATCTTTAATAAAGTAGGTAATAAAATCTATGTATTTCTAAAAAAGTGGAAAAAATCCCCTATTATATACTCCTCCAAATAACCCCTATAATATGTCCATTACAGCTTCAACTACCCCCTGGAATTATTAAATCCATTACTCCTAATAGCCAAAGCATAACCCTTAAAGACTACCATAATATCATTTAAATGGCGCTCCTTATACAGCATAAAAAGATTACATAACCCCTATGGACCAACACCAGCAATACTTCTTTTAAAAAAACAAATCGGAATTCCAACATAATAAAAAAAAAGCAAAGGTAATATAAACTCTAATAAGCCAAAAAAAAACGTTTTATAAAAACAATGCGCTAAAAAGCATAATAATACATAATATATAAAATAAAAAAAAAGCCACAAATAGCAATAACATAAAAAATGTAATATTAAAATCATCAAAAAAAAAGATCAAAAAAGATCAAAAAATAAAATAACGCAACAACTTATAATATGGGCTTAAAAGAAGTCCAAAATCCACTCATAATAGCTCTATACTAATTATATTAGGGGAGTTGTTAATCCAAGGCCAAAAATTGATAATATGTAGGTTAAGCGAAATTTATTAATAATTTAAGCAAGGTTCATAAACCTTCCTATTATCCCCCTATTCCATATATACCCTAAGGGTTCCCCAAAAATTCGCTCTTCTTTTTTTAGCAATAATAAATTATTATTAATATATTAAATTCATTGATTTTGTATTAAAGCTAACATAATCTTAAAAACCTCTTAATTAATAATTTCAATTCATTAATAGTAAATTAATCATTCCCTAAATCAATATTTAAATTCATTTCAGGGCTGTTTTGGTGCTATATCCTAATGCTAACAATAATATAATGCCAATTTTGGTGCCATTTAGCGCCCTTGCAATTGCTCACCGCAAATATTGCATTTAATGCATCCACGCCTAAGCACATGGTTTAAAGCACTTCTATGTTTTTAATAATATCAAATCAAAAAAGTGCAATTATTGCATTAAGCAAAAAGAAAAATGCCGCCTCATAAGTAAATCCTTAAGGACTACCTATAATCCTAGCTCATAAATCAACCATAAATTCCGAAAGGGATTCAAATATATTTCATATTTAATATGAATATAGCTTCCTTAATTTATTAATATCAAATTTAATATTTTAATTTATGCAGCTAACGCCGAATTATTCGTTCTAGCGGACCTTTTTGCTATTATAGAGTTGATTGCCGCTATATTATTAATTGCTTTAATAAAGGCACCAAAAACAAAAAACCAGCTAGCATTTGCCTTATTAAAAAAACTTAGGCTTTTTAAATTAAATTAAATCAGCTTACTAATACCCAGCTAATATATAACCTGGTGTAATATCCGTTTCCAATTAATAATTAGTTTAAATATAAGACCTAAGCGTTTAGATTAAAAAAATGGCAATGGCTTTAAGCCACATTAATAAAATAATATTTAGCAATTATGCCCAGGCCATAAAAGCTTAAAGCAAACGCAAAGCTCCTGCTAAAGCAAGACCTAGCAGCAAACGCTTTTGTCGCAATATGCTAATAATAATAAAAAAAGGAGAGAAAAAAGGTTTAAAACTATTTGCGAACAGTTTATATAACATAGGTAATATGTAAGCCCTATTTTGAATTAGCTTTATGATAGGTTTTTTGTAGCAATGCTTTTCTTAAACCCTTATATGGAAATAGCCTTTTATAATAAAACCGGTAATTAGGTCCTTATTGAAATGTTATTGCAAAGCCGCCCATTAATGCTTTAAATCAAAAAATAAATAAATGCAAATTCAAGCTATCTTCCATCTCCGCAAGCTAAATAATCATAACATGCAAACAAGTAAAATAAAATAAGTAAATAAAATAAGAAACGCATCTTAAAAAAAGTACACGCAAAAAAAAAAATAATGACTATACAAACTCCTTCATTACTAATCCAAATCAGCTTCAGTAAATCTTTGAACTTATCCTTCCATCTTAACAATAAGCATATTAATGTTAATAAAATCCTAAAAAGCCTTATTTAAAGTGGCTTTTGTTATAGCATTAGCAAAATTATAAGCACCATTAATCCATTGCATTTCCATAAATTCCCTGTATTTATATAATTAGCAAATTGCCATTATGTTAATTATTAAACGCTTTTCCTTTATAATACCAAGTTTAATAATACATTCGTATAGCAAAAAAAGTTTATATAAATAATAATAAAAAGCCTTAAAAGATCAAGCTTATTAATTACCATATTAATAATAATTGCCATGGCAATTAATATATTAACATCAGCTACCATAACATACAACTCTAAAGCAAGCACTACGCAAATAACTCTCTTGCATTTGATGAAGCTAATATGAATAATATTGCTATTAAAAATAAACTTAATATTCTTTTTCAATTTAATTCCAACTGCTATTATAAAACCAATTTAGGAATTTAAATCCTTATTATTAGCAAAAGAATCATTAACAAAAATATAAATCTTTGTTAAATATAAGTTTATAAGAATATATTATAAACCTCTCTTTAAATTGTTTATTTGCTATTAAAAACGCAAATTTAAGGCCTTAATATCATCTATCATAAGATCTTAATATTAAGCTACCACTAAAAGGTTGAATATGGCTTCTGGCTAATAAATCATAGCAATATAAGCTCCATAAGCGCATTGCTTCATATAAGCCTTCTTATAATCACTTTTCCCAATATCAATCAATTCTATTTTAACCCCTTATCCTTTCTAAAACATATAAAAATCATCTCCCTTCATAATAATAATGCAACTATTAAATATAAAAGGTTTGAAAGCATTTAAGACCTAAATTAGTTTCATTAAAAAATTTGCATTTGCAATTTCCATTTGCTCCTTAGCCAAAAAGTCATCATCTCCCAAAATCAAGATATTATCCATCTGCATTCCAATTATTCCAAATTTTTAATTATTTTTGATATTAATTAATAAGCAAGGATTATACATAAAAATCTTCATCTATAACTTCTTAATATAATATTTATAATAAGTATTAAACCAATGATTTCCTAATTCCAAAATGCCATATAATAAAAGCATTACCATAAATACTATATTAAAAGAAAATTTATTTGCAATTTCTTAAGAAGGCCATGCAAAGATATCTCGCAAAAGTCTTATTTATGCTTATACATAAGCTTAGGTAATATCCCAAAATGCCAAACATAATTTGGATTTGTTTTGGACTTTTTTTAGCTGCCTAATTGCAAATGCTAAAAAAATAAGCAATTATTAGCTTATGCGCTAAATTATTAAAAATTAAATTAATATTTTCTTTTTGCTTTTGTTATTAAAGCATTAAATAATAAATCTCAATTTCTTATATAATGTTAAGGTCTCCTTCCCTTTAACTTTGTTTACCATTCTAAATTTAAAAATGTATTAGCCTTTTACTCTAAGGTTGTCCTTTTAAATAAATATAAAAACCCCTCTTTTAATAAGTGCCTTATACTCCATTTAACAAAATTGCTGAAATAGTGCTTTAGGAGTGGTGATCTTGCTTTCGTTTCAAAGTTTAATAAAAAGCTCTCAATCTCTTATCTCCTTCTTAATTAAAAACACCTTAGCATTATAACTATCATCAATTATTAATAATTCATAAATAGGTTATACAAATAAAAGCTCAACAATGATCCAAAATAATTTTGAAATCAATCTAAGCATGCTATCAACTAATAATTTAAAATTAGCAATAATTTTAATTAATTTAGGTATGCTATCAACTAATAATCCAAAATCCAAAATTATTCCTATGAAATCTTTTAGCAAATTTTTTTTTAATGCTTAATGCTTAGCGTATCTGTTTTGAATGGGCATACAAAAATTGATCAGAATATGCAAATTCAATTATTATCCATAATAATTTTGCAAAACTTGCTATTTATCCCTAAAAACTCATATGATCCTTTTCATTTTTTTTTTCCTTTTATATTAAAACTTGATTTTTTAGATGTAAATCATGTATTGGAATAATACCGGGGCCGTTTTAAATTGCCAGCGCATTATTAATTTGGCAAATTACATAAATCCGTCTTACTTCCTTCATTGCCTTTTTAATAATAATAGCGCATTGCTTAATGAACAAACTTGAAAAGTCTAACTCCATTATTTTAAGATAGGCTTCAAAAACAAGCAATATAAAAATCAGCTTATTAAATCCAGCTATATCATTTATTATTTTAACTGCCAATTGCAATCAATCTTCATTACTTAGCTTAAAGTGCTCTTCCATAACAATTTCATAAGCATGTTAAAATAAATAATAATATTTTTTTTACCTTGCTAATCAAATAATATGCTTTCACAAAAACAAGCTTTGAAGTACTCCCAACAAAGCATAAAAAGCTGCGAAATTCCTCAAAATTAAAATTGGTTTCATAATTATATATTATAAAATCAAAAGGTCTAATATATATATTCATTTATGCTAACTTAAAAGCATTAAATATGGCTTGAGCCATAGCCAATCCGGGTTTTTTTTAAAGTAGCTTTGCTGCTTCAAAGCCGGTAGCTTCATTAACCATGTGAAAAGCATATCTTTCTCCAAATTATGCTATATCAACATAAATTATATAATTAAAATCTACATCATTTTGCAGCTTAAATCAAAATCTATATAAAGCATTTGCATATTTCTAATAATGCTTACACATCTCCTTAACCTTAAGCATAATATTAAAATTAGGAATATGGTCAGCCTGGTTCAATAGGTATTATAAGCATTGCATCAAAAGGTGCCCAAATCGCTTATATAATTTTCAAATCTTTATTTTAATTAAATAACACGCATTAATTGTACCAATTAATAAATCCAATAATTATTAATGCTAATCTAGAAAAAGCCATGAATAGCCTTGTTTTCGCATAATTAAATATCTTTTTTTGCCTTAAACTAACACATTCCATAAATTATTGTACTAAGCATTAAGCTTATTTAACTGCTATAAATATATTAGGAATAGGATATTCGCATTTACAATTATAAATTCCATTAATTTAGCAAAAATATTAATTATTGCTATTTTTATAAATAAGCGGAAATCAGCTCCAAATATAATCCAACTCTGCCTTGCTTAGCTTATATCAAACTTAATATCTTAAATCCATTATAAAGCTTGTAATTAATTAATGCTTTTAATGTTTTTGTTTAAAGCTTTAATATTAATAAATAAACTTTAAAAAAATTAATTTATCTATTGCATTATATAGGCCTCACTTCATAAAAATTTCCTAATCTTATTCTTCAAAATATAGGCCGCTTTCCGCTCCTCAAACTATAATAATATCTCTCATGCATTATACTTAATTTTACTTGTTATAAATACAATTATAAAATTTGCCATATCATTGCCATTATTATTATTTAATTCCTTTTGAAAATTATCATTATTTAATAAAATATTTAATTTATTATTATAAGATTCATTCTCATATCCTTCAAACTAAGCTTAATCTATATCCAAATCAAATCCATATTTTTTAACATATGCTAGGTAGGCCTTAAATAAGCTTTTTATAGCTCTTATTCCTTCCGCTTTCCAATCAGCAAAATATTTCATTTTTGCAACATCTTATTCCTTTTTAAAATATTGGCTATTATAATAATTTTTTTTTTTGCATATAATACACTTAAAATAGCTTAGCCTAAGCCAAAATTCATTCCTACGCTTATTATTTTATAAAAACTTTATCCTCCTATTCAAATAATATGCATTTCCATTGGCAACATAAAATTAATAGCAATTTAAATCCAATTCAAAAGCCTTTTTAACTCATGATTTTAGCTTATATATTATTTTAATGCCAATAGCAAAATAAAGGCTATTCATTAAAATAAGGAATATTAATGGTGCCTTAAATAAGGCCATCTTAAAAAATGAATTGCTTAATACTCCCTGCAATAGCTTATTTTAAAGCGTCTTATCATTTTTTATATTATTATCCTTAAAACCTAATTAAAGGCTCTGCAATTTCTTAGCAAAGCTTTTTAATTAACTTAGCATTAGTTTACCCTTTTGATATAATTTAGCTTAAAATAACAAAAAGATTAAGCCAAACTATTAGCTAAGAAACCTATTCATATATTCCTTTATCTCAAAATTATCTTAAATAGCTATAACAAAATCCTTAAATAAATAACCCTTATTCTAAAAATACCAATAATAATACATACTAGCTCCATTTCGTAATATAAACAAAAAAGCTCAATTCCAAATAAAATTGTCAACAAAAGCTCGCTAACATAAATTAGCAAAAATATATAACTTCTTATTAAAATAATTCTTAGCGCCATTATATTAAAACTCCTTCAAATACATTTTGCTAAAATTTACCAAGAACTTAGCTTAGTCTAAAAATAATGGGTTTATTACAAACCATAAAAACCATATCAATTCAAAATAAGGTTTAATAAATCTTAATGCCACTATAAAAAGGGGTAATATCCCATCCCTTAAATAAACACTTAGCGATAATATTAAATCAGGCAATGCATTATCATTCGATTTTTATTCTAATTTATCTCCTAAAGGCCCCTTACTAAGGATAAATAAGAATTCCCTTTTTAAATTATTTAAATTAATAGGTGGCATTGCATTATACAAATCCTCTTTTATAATATTAATTTTAATAGAGGCAAAGGTGCTAAGCAAGTTGTTTTAATATTTTAATATAACGCCCAATGTCTCTCCCCTCAACGCTAAAAGTGTTTAAACCTCTTTAATCTTCAAAAAAAAAAGGGGTTTGCGCAGGTACAAGGACCCTTGATTGATCTTAAATAGGTTATGTAATAGGTGTGAATATATCCCAAATATAATTTAAAACAAATTCAAAATATATCCAATTTTGCATTTCCAATTATTCCCTAAGCCATTTGTTTTTCTTAACCCTTATTATATTCTTTAATATATTCATAACCTTTATTCTTTTAGCTTTTTGCATATAGCAATCATGGAATCTAAAATTATCCCTTAATTAAATTCTTTTTTATTTATATATTTTCTTAAAATCGGCAATTATTCATTTGCTAAAAAATTCCCAAAAGTCTTAAAACAAGTACTCTCCCTTCGTTTTCCCATCATAATAATATTTGCAAAACTTTTATAAATACCTCATGTAATTGGCTAGCATCCCTTTAATTCCTAATAATATATTATCCATTAATTCTCAAATTAATAAAATAACACTTTTTTGCTTTTCTACCAGCTCCGCTATATGCTCCCCTAACTAAAACATCGTATTAAAGTAGGTTTGGAGTTGGTTTGGGTATAATTCCTTAAATAATTCGTTGGTCTGGTTTTAAGGTACTGATTTGATAATTGTTGCTAAATAATTGTTGTATTATATTTGCTATAAATTTATATAGCTATTGAATTTTTAATTAATCAAAATGCTTTTATCAATATCCTCAAAAGAGGAAAATTATCTATCTCTTAATCTAATCAATGGCTAAGCCCTAATTAAAGGTACAAATAATTAAATGCTTTAAATCAATTCTACAATTTAAGACTTTGCTGTTTATGATATAAATTAATCACTAATTAATGTTGGTGCAATATCAATAAATTATGCAAAAATATATTGAAGCAAAAAGGTTAATATAATTTTTAGTGAAATGGGTAATAAAATTTATGTATTTTTAAAAGAATGGGAAAAATCCCTTATTATATACTTCTCCAAATGACCCCTATAATATGTCCGTTATAGCTTCAATTATCCCTTGGAATTATCAGATCCATTACTCCTAATAGCCAAAGCATAACCCCTAAAGATTATCATGATATTATTCAAATGGCGCTCCTTGTATAGCATGAAGAAATTACATAACCCCTGTGGACCAACAAATATAGCTTTTTTAGTTTATTAATATTAAATTTAATATTTTGGTTTATACGGCTAATGCCAAACTATTTATTTTAGCAAATCTCTTTGCTGCCATAAAGTTGATTGCTGCTATATTATTGGTTACTTTGGCAAAAGCATTAAAAACAAAAGATCAGCTGGCATTTGCTTTATTAAAAAAAACTTGGGCCTTTTGGATTAAATTAAATTAATTTGCTAATTTTCAATTAATATATAACCCAATATAATATTCAATTTTAATCAATAATCAATTCAAATATAGAATTTGGGTATTTAAATTAGAATAATAGCAGTGGCTTTGAGCTACATTAATAAAATGATATTTAGTATTCACACTCAAGTTATAAAAGCTCAAAGCAAGCGCAAAGCTTTTGTTAAAGCGGGACTTAATAGTAAGCGTTCTTATTATAATACGCCAATAATGAAAAAAAGAAAAAGGTTTAAAACTGTTTGTAAATAGCCTATATAACATAAGTAATATATAAGCCTTATTTTAAATTAGCTTTATAATAATTCTTTTATAATAATGCTTTTATAATAATGCTTTTTTTAAACCCTTGTATAAAAATAGCCCTTTATGATAAAATTGGCAATTAGATTTTTATTGAAATATTATTGTAAGACCGCTTATTGGTGCTTTGAATTAAAAGGTAAATAAATACGAATTTAAGCTATTTTCTGTTTTTGCAAATTAAATAATTATAATATGCAAAAAGTGAGATAAAATGAGTAAATAAAATAAAAAACGCATTTTAAAAAAAGTACATGCAAAAAAAAAGAATTATATAAACTCCTTTATTACTAATCCAAATTATTTTTAATAAGTTTTTAAACCCATTTTTTTATCTTAACAATAAGCATGTTAGTATTAATAAAATCTTAAAAAGCTTTATTTAAAATGGCTTTTATTATAACATTAGCAAAATTATAAGCCCCATCAATTTATTACATTTTTATAAATTTTTTGCGCTTATATAATTAGCGAATTGCTATTATATTAATTATTAAATGCTTTTTCTTTATGGTACCAAGTTTAATAATACATTTATATAACAAAAGAAAGTTCATACAAATAATAATAAAAGGCTTTAAAAGATCAAGCTTATTAATTATTATATTAATAGTAATCGCCATGGCAATTAATATATCAACGCCGGCTACCATAACATACAACTCTAAAGCAAGCACTATATAAGTAACTCTCTTGCATTTAGTGAAGCTGATATGAATGATATTGTTATTAAAAGTAAATTTAGCATCCCCCTTCAATTCGGTTTTGATTATTATCACAAAACCAATTTAAGAACTCAAATTTTTATTATTAACAAAAGAACCATTAACAAAAATATAAATCTTTGCTAAATATAAATTTATGAAAATATATTATAAATCTTTTTTTAAATTATTCATTTGTTATTAAAAACGCAAATTTAAAGTTTTAGCATTATTTATTATAGAATCTTAATATTAAGCTGCCATTAAAAAATTAAATATAACCTTTGGCTAATAAATTATAGCAATACTAGGGGACTAATCAGAGATTAATGGGTGACAGCTTTAATATTACTTAACTTTAATATAATATTATTAAAAGCGGTAATATTAAAAGTAATAATAGTATATCTAATATTATAACTAATATCATAACTAATATTATAACTAATATTATAACTACTATTATAACTAATATTATAACTACTATTATAACTACTATTATAACCAATATTATAAGTATAATAATAAGTATTTTTTAGCTTTTAATGCTCCGCAGGCCCTCCGGGGGCCCTCCGGGGGTTCTGCGAGGCCTTTGTATTAATTATAATTATATTAATTTAAAAAAGGCCGATTTTTAAAGCTATTAAACTATTAAACTATTAAACTATTAAACTATTAAACTATTAAACTATTAAACTATTAAACTATTAAACTATTAAACTATTAAACTATTAAACTATTAAACTATTAAACTATTAAACTATTAAACTATTAAACTATTAAGTTATTAAACTATTTAATTATTAAATTTCATAAATAATTTAATAAGTACTTTATTTAATAGTATATTTGATAGTTTAATAATTAGTTTATTTTATAGTTTACTTACTAATGTAATAAATAATATTATACATATATTAATAATATTTTCATATTTAAATATGTTCTTTTTATTTTAATAAGCTTTATTAATAATATTTCTTATAAATAGCCGTTTATTAGCTTATATATTAAAATAAAATGAGAATTAGTTTAATTTTTACTTTTTGATTAATTAATTATGTAATATTATTTTAATAATTAATATTCTTATAATTATAATAATAATTTTAAATCAAAAAAGGCCATATTAATGAGCTAATTAAGCCAATTCTAAAACAGGTCTTATTTTGTATTTTAATTAAAAACTCGTAGTAATGCACGACTTTTAAATAATAAATATCTTTATAATTATAATAATTATTATAAAATTTAAAAAGCCATTTTAATAAGCTAATTAGGCTAATTCTAAAACAGATCTAATTTTATATTTTAGTTAAAAACTCATAATATTACATAATATTTAAATAATTCCCCTTCAAAAGTGGGGCTTTTTAAATTTCCGATATTCCCGCATTCCCGCATTCTTAAAGTTTTGTTGTATATTATATTTAATACCATTTTTTATTATACTCTTAAAGTAATATAAAAGTTATGTTCTAATTATAATGGATACAAAGCTTGGTTTACGTATTTATGACCAATCACAGGAGGGCAAAATTTAAGAGATTTTTTCACTACTAGGAAATTCAAGCTAGTGTAGAGATTTCCGCGTGACCGTAAGTGCCTGAGGCTCCTAAATTCAAGAAAACGTAAAGACAGCTAAAGCTGTTAATTAACATTTTAATACAACACTACTCTTCTTCTTCAATTACAATAATAGAGCTCCTAAAAACTTTGCACACATGTTTAAAAGATCGATTTTTTTTATAATGGTTTATAAAGCTTGAAAGTTAGGCTATCTTTTTAGGTGGCTGGGATTATATTAATTTTTATAGCTAAAACGCTTTACATTTTTTTACCATTAAATCTTTATTGCCTCTTATAATTAATAAAATGTTTTATATTAAGAATATAATAAGGCTTGTTTTATTATAAAAGTGGAATAGCAATTTGCAGAATATTTTGATTAAAAAGCAATGCCTAATAGCTTAGCAAGCTGTTTTTTAGGATATAAAAAAGCAATACCAATTTTAACAAAAAGAGTTTATTTAAAAGCAAGCTTATTAAATTGCTTAAAAGTTAATATATTTTGCAATTTAAAATTAAATAAAATAAATAATAAAGCCGGCGCTTTTTAAATCTCAAGTATAATGTTTAATTTTAAAAAAAAAACTTTTTCTTCAAAATATTATATAAGATCTTAAAATCAAATTCGCCCCCAGTAATAATGCTATTAAAAAGCATATTAGGAATAAATACCAATAATTATTGAAAATAGCTAAATTCAAAGGTATTACTCTTTTAATGTGGCTTATTAAATAATTTATAGTATTTTTTAAAGTATAAGGCTATAGGCTCTTTAAAATTAAAAGCGCTCTTTTAATTAAGGATTTTTTTGGGCTATATTTATTAAGTTAACACCTAAATAAGGGGTATAACATCTGAACTAATATATTAAAGCTAAAACAATGGGAAAATTGATAAAACTATAAGAATATAAACTCGCTTATTTTATAAACTCACTTATACTTACTTATTGTCGTACAGGCACGGCTGCAGCTCGCCTAAACTGCTCTCTTGGCATTGCACATTGTTTAAATAGGTTTCTGCTGCTATATACCGCCTTAAGAAAGCACTTCCCCCTTTTACATTTATTACTTAGATTTTACTTAATTAATTAATACATTTTATCAATTCAAGTGCTCGCAAAGCCTAAATCTTATTATGCACATTAATTATAAGCTTTATAATAAAGCTATTAAATTAATATTCTTTTATATTACGCGCAGCCAATAAAATTAAAGCTTTTTAAGTTTTTTAAAGTTTTTAAGGTTTTGCGAGCTACCTATTGCAAATTTTTTACCGCTATTTTAATACATTGCTTTTTTGATTTCAATAATTTGCAGAAAAGCCTAAAAAAAAATTGGATTTAAATCCTTTAATTGCTTCCTCCTTACTCTTTCTCCTTTCCTTTAATTCCTCAAATTCCTCAAATTTTCCCTCATGCTTTAAGCTCTCAAAAGCAACCTCTCCATAATAAACAACAAATCCATAGCTAAAAAGCTATTGCTTACTTATAATAAGCGCATTTGGCTTATATAATTTTAAGCTTATAAAAACTTTTGTTATTTAAACAAAATTTAAACAAAGCTTAATTTAAATGCTCCTAATTTAATAAGCCTATTAAATACAAAATCAATTGCTTTAATATTTCTTATTATTAAATATAAGATTAATAATATACAAAAGGCCAAGGCAATAATCAAGGCTTAAATTGCTTAGAAAAAAAATATCAAAAACTTTAAAGCTAAAAAAGCAAAGCCTAATAAGGCAAATTACAAGATAGCAACCCTAAAAAAGATTGCGGCTAAGTTTAAGCTCTTTTTAATAAAATACTTAATGTTTATGCCCTTTTAAAATAAAAAAGCGAAAAGCTACAAGGCCGCTATAAAATGGGTTTAAAAGCATGTTAATAATAATATTTATAGCGCTATTTTCCTAAAAAGCAAAAACACTTATGGGCGCAACTGAATTATTCAATAATTAATGCGAATCTTTTAACAAGATTACGCTTCTTTAATATTAAATATTTTAATTTAAATTAAGAAAAATTATACCGCAATGCTTTACAAAGCAACCCATTAATAACTCAAGCCTATCATTTGAATTTAAAAATAAAAATATGCTTATTAAAAAGCGCTTTTTTATAATTTGGATTTTATAATAAAAGATTTAATAATTTACACCTTCTTAAAAATAATGAAAATTTAATTAGCTCCCCAATAAGCGCAACACAAGTCCGCCAAGCTTTGGAAAAACATCACCTTAAAAAGACCTTACCCAATTACTCTAATCTAATACAATACAATATTTGCAGCTTTAATTAAACAATTGCAATTTAAATTATTCTTTAAAAAGCCCACTAAATTATATTCAATTACTATTCTCAATAGCAAACCAAATGCTTTTAATAATAATAATAGATTCTTTTTTTTTTTTTTGCTTTTGCTTCTTTAAATTAGGTAGCTTTTTTAAGGATTGCGCTTGCGTAATAAATTCTTATTAATATAAGCTACTAAAATGCTTTTAATTGCGCTATTTTTTTAATAATTTTATTGAAAATAAGTTGCGCAATCTACTTTTAATCAAAAAAATTAAGGAAATACGCTTAAAGCTAACTACTACTTTTATTGAACTTTAAAGCAAAGCAAATAAATGTGGCTGGAAAATGCTTCCTATTTAATAAATTATAAGCTTTTCTAATAACCGCCTTTTTAATCGCTCCCCTTCAATTAACAATATTAAAGCAATTTAATTATTAAAACCTTTGGCGTTAGCATATTTTAAAAAAATAGTCTTTGCAATAATCAACCTTCAACTGCTTAACTTTATAATAAAAGCAATTAAAATATACGCTACATAAGACTTTGATTATTACCTATTTTCTGGAAGCACTTTGATTAATAATGGAGCCGCAATTTATTTAATAAACTCAATTGATCTTTTGGTCCTTGGCTTTTTTATAAAAGCAATTATTAATAATGCTATTAAGATTGGTACTTTAAGCTTGCTAATAAAGGGATGGGGTATTCGCTTAATATTAAATGCTTTTAATAAAAAGAATGGGCTAAATATAATAAACTTAAAGCTTACTAATATTATTGTTATTAAAGGTTTTAATATTAATATTATTTTAAAAGCTTATTTATTAAAAAAAGGAATTTAATATAATAATTTAAACTATACTCTGCGCTATGAATTAATAAAAAATAATATGGTTATTAAGAACTTAAAATGCTATGCAAATTTAGCCTTTTTTAAATACAAGTTTAATAATTATTCTTTTGCCCTATTAATTGCTTTCAATGCATTAAAACGCCTTAATTTCGAACTTTTAATATTTTCAATAATAATAAAAAGCATTTAACAAGATTTTTAATTAAGCAAGCGCTACCTAAAACTTTAATAAGATATAGCGCATTTATGATACCTTTGCGCAAGGCACCTAAGAAAAGAAGCATTATAAGCATTAATAAAAAATGTTTGCAATATTGAAATTTTAGGCCTTATAAAAGTAAAATGCAAGCAATATGCTTTAGCAATAGCATATCAAAATATTAATTAGCAATTATTTAAAAAAAAAGCTATCCAACCTTTTTATTAAATTATTTGGGATTTATTTAATTATTCTCCCAAATTTGATAAAAGCAATTAGCTTCTTTTAATCAAAAACGAATTTATAGGAATTTTTTATGGCTTTATATTTAAAAGCAAAGGATTAAACGCAATATTAACTGCTTTCTAACCTTTTGAACAATGGACGAAATAGCAATTTAGCCTTTTTATTTATAAAATTCGCTAAAATAACAAAACCTTAATTATTAAATTAAATAAAGCAACTTAATTTAAGAAATAAACCCATAAAAGCGGTATTAATTTAAAATTCATGCTATTATATACTTATAAGCTAAATAAGAAAGCAAAGCAAGCAGGCAAGGAAATTATTAAAAAAGCAATTAAAATGCGCTTTGCTATTAATTTCCTTAAAGCATTATGGCCTAAAATTGTTTTTGCGGCAATATACTTTTATAATATAAGTTTTTTAGCATAAAAAGCATTTAAAAATTTAAATAAGGTGCTTTATTTTTGATTTAAATAATACTTTAAATAATATAACCCAAAATTACTTATTAAACTCACCATTAATTTACGGCCTAATTGAAACGGGATTTATGCATACGAATTGCGCGTATACTTATTATTAAAAAATTAAAAAGCGCTCCGCAAAAAAAAAGCTTTTAAAATCAATTTAAAAGCGCATATTGGATATTTAATTAATTATATCTTATTTAATATATATAAGATCTAGGTGCTTTAATTATAGCGTATAATAATTACAAAAAATATTACTTTTAATGAAACCTTATTTTTTACCTCTTTCAATATTAAAAAAGCAGCCGGCCAGCTGCGCGCAAGATTTTAAGAAATAGCTAAATTGCTTTAAAAAAACAAAATAAGGGCTTAGGACGCTAAGTATATGTTAATAAATCGCTTAAATGCTAATAATACGCTGCAATTAAATGCTAATGTTTTTTTTAAATAAAAGCAATTAAGTAAAGCTTTAAAAGCTATAAAAATTAAGAAGCTTATTAATTTAGGAATAGCAATAATGCCTTCAATTAAATTTAAGTTTATAATTTTGGGGGTAAAGCAATTTTCCCCTAAATTAATGGACTTAAATATTAAATCTTCAATTAAGCCCTTAATTAATTTAATGCCTATTAATAAAAATTTGGGAATAAAAATATAAAGAAGCATTAAACTTTTAATTTATAAGCACTTTGATCAAGTCTTATAAAGTATCAACATATTAAAATAATTAGCAGCATTAAGCGCAATTAAGAAAAATATTTTATGTGATATAATAAATCCTAAAAAACTTAATGTAGATGCAAAGCGCAAATTAATTTCATAAATTATTTTATAAGCTTAGGAGCCACATAATTTAAAGCAAGGTTTTAAAAAGCAATAAAAAACACTTAAAAGTATTAAACCTAAGCTTATAAAAGCTTTACCTTAAGCAATTAAAGCTGAGGAGCCTTCTAAATATAATAATTTTTATAATGCTAAGCTGCGGATAAAATAGCTTCTATTGCTTTTGGCGGAAGATTAAGATTAAGAGCTACCCAAACTTTTTTTAAAAAAAAAGGTGCTTTTAAAATTAAGTAATAAAAGTTAAAAAATTAAAATTACAAGATAATCAACGCAATCTAATCATAATATATACTTTATTATAATAAAAGAATTATTAAAAAGCGCATTAAATCCAATAAGCAATTGCAAGCATTTTAAAAACTTTTTGGCTATTTTTTGGCTTAATTAAAAAAAGGTGCGCAATAATGAAAAAGATTTAAAAGCAGTTTATGCTATAATTGCAGCATTTGTTTTTAATAATATTAAAATTCAATAATTAATTGCTTTTCCCAAAATTTATTAATCACAATTTTTAAAAGCATTATTAAATTGGAGAGATTTTTAATACTACCCTTTTAGAAAGCACTTTAAAGCCGGAGCTATTATAAAAATCATTAATTTGGAGTTGCGCAATTGCTAAAAGGTAATAAAGCATAGCTATGCCTTTGAGCAATCGATTTTTTTAAAATGGGTTTTTATTTATAAAATAAATTCCAATAATTATTTAATTAAATATTGCTTTTAAATAATGATTAAAAAAGACTTATAATCTAAAACCTTTATTTTATTAATATATGCCACAATTCTAGCTGCTCGCTTATTTAAAACTGCTATAATTATAATAGCTTAATTTGATTTGGAAATAAAGTAATTTAATATTATTAATATATTTATTAATGCAAAAAAAATGATTTAGCTGCTTATGTATGCTATTATCTTCCTAATAGCTTTAAATAAAACAAAATATTAATAAAAGTCGACCGCGCTCTTTATAAACTTAAAAACTTCTTAGCATTATAATATGGCAATTTTATAATAACTTTTTAAATTCTTAAATTGCTTTCTTATAAAAAAAAGCTTTATATATTTATGAATAAGCAATATATAATGTTTATGATATTTTATATCAATAATATTTAAATGCTATATCATGCTTTAATAATTCCAAAAGCGCAATTAATAATAAATGAATTAAACTTGGCGTATAAGCTTATTAAAAAATAAAAAACGGCATGGTTTTTAGGGATTTGAATTATTAGGAATTAATAGGCTAAAATAATTTTCTTAATATATAATAATTATATTTAAAAGATTGCTTTGCGTTTTGGATTTATTGATGGGAATTGCTTAAGCATTTTATTATTTTATATAAAATTTATTAAAAATTTTGGGAAAGCAATTTTTAAAGAAATTAAAGAATATTAAAAGAAAGTTGGTTTAATGCTTTATATTACAATCATATTACGCGCGAATATTGCTTTTGCAGCTTTAAAGCTTTTTCACTTTTTGATTCATTTCTTAAAAAAGCATTTTATTATTATTAATTAAATAATTTAATATTTTTTTGGAATTCGATTTTTAGCAATAATTTATATTTGCCAAATGCGCGCTTCTTATTTAATTATAGCTTTAAATACTTCTTTTGGCAATGATCTTAAAATTAAACGCTCCTTTTAAGGGTATATTATTATGCTTTTTAATGGTTTAATTTTATGAAAAGCAGCTTATTAAAATATAATTATTATTTTAATTATTTAAGCAAAGCTTTTTAAGATTAAATGTATAGCAAAGGAGATTATGGCATTTTAATAATTTTTTTTAAAATTATGCTTAAATATGAAAGCAGCTTAAATAATCTTTTGCAATAATATTCAAATAATTCAATTAATTTTCGGGGAAAACAAGCGCATTTTAATTAAGCTTTGTCATATTAATATTTAAAATATATAATTATATTAAGAATATTAAAAAAGTAGTTTTTTAATAGAGTATTTATTTATAAGCTTTATGCCTGCGGATGGATTTATTAAGAATTTAAGCCAATAAAAATTTGAAGATTTTATTGCTTTTATTAATTTGATGAATATATGAGCTTAATTAAAGCAATTTTTTGAAAAAGCTCGTTTTTAAATAGCTTTTTTTTTATACTTTTTATTCTTTTATTTATAATATTTTTTATATTTTTTATTATTTCTTTTAAAAAGCTTTTGATTTTGAATTATTTATATTATTGCAATATTTATAATTATTCTCAAAATTATTTTATTTTAGAAAAACAAACGCAATGCAAGCTATAATAATAAGGGAATATTTTAAGATAATAAAAAAGATTCCCAAGCCTTAAAAAAAGCAATTTAATTAATTAAAAAGCCTAAAATAATTTAAACAAAATTATTAAAAAAATTAGCAATTATTTTAATAATTTTAATAATTTATTATTTTGCAATAGCAGCTTTTTTTTTAAAAAAAAACCGCATTCAAATTCCATTACCCAAAAAAGCATTAAAAAATTAGCAAAGCCACCAATTGCTCTTAAGCTATGCTTAAGAACAAATAAGCCGGCAGCAACCTCTCTCATTTTAGCTTAAAAGCCAGCAAGCAAATCGGATTGCTTTTTTTCCTCCTTTTCCTTTATACCCTTATTATGCTTCTCTTTATCTTAAATCTTTTTATTTATATATAAAAGCAATTAATTAATTGCGTTTTAAAAAATAAATTTAAAATATTTTAATAAAAAAAGCAACTTATTATTAATAATTTAGCCAAAGCCATAATAGCAAAAAAGGCCACCAATATTAATACCAAAAGCAACCTAAGCAGCGCAAGCTGCGAAAGCAACAAAAACAGCATCATTTATTTTTTTTATTATCAAATAAGCGCTTTTAAGCTTAATCAATTCCTATATAAATTAATATATTTAATTGTTTTAAATTAAATAAACTTATTTTAAAAAAGGAGCTTTTATTGCTAAAAGCATTCCAATATTTTAAGAACGCAGCTAAAATATTAGGAAAGGGGAGGCAGCAAGCATGATTATTGCTAATGCAATTAAAATAACGCAAGCCACTTATAACATTATAATAAAAGCTTATGCTTTTATTTTGGATTGCTTTTTTTATATAATCTCGGCAAGGGACCGATTTTTTTTTATTAGCAATCTTTTTTTTTTAAACCTAATCAATGGGAGCAGCTTAAATAACGCGCTTACTTAAGGCTTTGGCCAAGGGTTTTTTAGCTTATAAGCAATTAATTAATTATTTAAATAAGTTTCATATTTTTTAAATCAAACTTATAAAAAAGGAAATAGCGCTTTTGCAAGCAAATCAACAAAGTTTAGCACCTATTTTTGCAAGGAAAGCAATTGATTTGATTGTTTATTTGTTTGATTAATTGTGATTAATATAAATCAAAAACAAATTAAAAATTGTTTTTTTATTAAAAGCTTAAAATTTACAAATAAAAAAAAGCGACTTTTTATTTATACAACGCAATTATTTACCTAATTTTTATCATTTCTAATAGCTTGCTTAATAATTAATCATAATAAAAGCAATTCCTATTGCTATTTGACTAGGGGATGTATTATATAAGCATGGCTGCAGCTTGCCTAAATTGCTTTCTTGGCATTGCACATTATTTAAATAGGTTTTTGCTGCTGTATATTGCCTTAGGGGAGCACTTCCCCCTTTCATACTCATTATTTAAATTTTACTTAATTAATTAACACATTTTATTAATTCAAGTGCTTGTAGAGCCTGAGTCTTATCGCGCACGTTACTTATATTTGCTTATATTTGCTTATACCTAAGGACCTAAGACCCCTTAAGAGTTAAGGTCCC
This sequence comes from Helotiales sp. F229, assembly GCA_002554605.1. Lineage (NCBI taxonomy): Eukaryota > Fungi > Ascomycota > Leotiomycetes > Helotiales > Helotiales sp. F229. The sequence continues at coordinate 6,053,338 of MXAW01000006.1, read as the reverse complement.
CTAAAGGCTCCTAGGGCCCCTTAGAGGCTCCTAGGGTCCCCTAGAAGCTTCAAAAAGCTCTACAAGATCTTGTAACTCTTGGATTAATATAAGGCCTTAGCACTAAACCCAAATAGGCAATCAAAGCAATAACTAGGATTTAGTATTAGCTTGAGTTTGATAATTAATTAAGCAAGGAAATCAAACAAGTGCCGGTTTCAAAGCTATTAGTTAAGGTTTTGGAGTTATTAAAACAGAGGCTTGGCTATTAAAGCAAATGCTTGGCACTAAGCCCAAATAGGCAATCAAAGCGACGAGAACCGAAAAGAGCCGAGGAGAGCTTGGCACTAAGAGTAGTTAAATAAACCTAGAAATCCCCTTTTAATATAATCATTATTTATACTAATATTACTTTTTTTCAAGTTATAAGATCCCGAGTACAACCTCTTTTATTTTATCTTAATTCAATCAATCAAAAGCTTTTATTCTATCTTATTTATACTTATATACTTCGCTTACATGTTATATTCTTTGTTTTGAGTTTTATTGACTAATTTGAGCTGAATTTTACTCTTTTATACCTTTTATTCTTGATTCTCAAATATAAACCTATACTTCTTTTATTACTTATTTTACTTACCACATTTTCTATTACATATATTTATTAGCTGGTTTAATAAAAGATATAATCTTTTAATAACTAATAAGATTTGAAAATATAATTAAAGAATAGTATTTGATTTTTACTCTTGGCTATTAAAGCAAAGGCTTGGCACTAAGCCCAAATAGGCAATCAAAGCGATGAGAGCCGAAAAGAGCCGAGGAGAGCTTGGCATTAAGAGTAGTTAAATAGACCTAGAAATCCCCTTTCAATACAATCATCATTCGCACCAATATCACTTTTTTTCAAAAACGCATTTTAAAGTAATATAAAATAATTTTAAAAGGGCATTTATAATAAGGTGAAAATAAAAAACTTGCCAGCGCTTACGTAATACTTGGAAATTGCCTTAAGACTGGAAACGCCTGCCTTTGCCTTAAAGCCGAACAATAACATATTTAATCTACATTAAACTACTTAAAAATAAAAGTAACCTTAACTAAAAAATTCTTCTCACATCCCTTAACATCTTTTACAAATAATTAATAAACCGCTTTTCAATTATAATTTGCTAATTTAATTTTTAATAAGCTTTAGGAAATACTTAAAAAAAAGGGGTGGCTATAATCAAAGGCAAATTCTGTGACGAATGGTACGGATCAGAGGGCATTCAGGGGAGCCTTCCTAATTGGGCCTTACTAAGCGTTTAAGCGAGATTAACTCGACGACGCTTCTTATACATAACCCCTTTTCCTTCCTTACCTTCTTTCCTTCTTAGTTGTAGATTTTAAGAGAATCTTGATTATTTTCACTACTTTCTACGTGATATGTGAGGCCTTTGCTAAACGTTGGCACTGGTCTTTATAGGGCAAGCGTCACAAATTCAAGAAAACAACTAATGTAGCCTTTATAATATCCTGGAAATGTGGTTTGCTAAAAACGCTAAAAAGCATAAAATACGCATTTCTAATACAAAGCGCTAAAAACATTCAGATTATATTAAAAGTAATGAATTCGCAACCTTTATTAGCTTAAGCGCAGCAGGCGGTAGCTTTTTTGCTGGCTTATTTAGCTTTTTTAGTTATTAAGTCATATATATTAAAGCAATCAAACAATGGTAGCTGGCTAACTATTAATTGCGTACTTAATAAACCCCTCTCTTTTGATTATATTAATAAGGTTATACACACACTCCTTTTGTTGTACAGGCACGGCTGCAGCTCGCCTAAACTGCTCTCTTGGCATTGCACACTTTTTAGATAGGGTTCTGCCATTGTATACCGCCTTAGGGGAGCACTTCCCCTTTTCACACTTTTTACTTAGATTTCATTTAATTAATTAATATATTTTATTAATTTAAGTGCTTGCAGAGCTTGAGTTTTATTACGCATATTAATTATAAGCCCTATGATAAAGCTATTAAATTAATATTTTTTTATATTATGCATAGCTAATGAGATTAAAGCTTTTTAAGTTTTTTGAAATTTTTAAGGTTTTGCGAGCTATTTGTTGCAAAGTTTTTACTGCTATTTTAATATATTGCTTTTTTGACCTCAACAACCTGCAAAAGAGCTTAAAGAAGAATTGGATTTAAATTTTTTAATTGCTTTTTCCTTACTTTTTTTTCTTTTTTTAATTCTTTAAATTCCTTGAATTTTCTTTTACGCTTTAAGCTCTTAAGAGCAACCTTTTCATAATAAATAACAAATTCATAGCTAAAAAGCTGTTGCTCATTTATGATAAGCGCATTTGGCTTATATGGTTTTAAGCTTATAAGAACTTTTATTATTTAAATAAGATTTGAATAAAGCTTGATTCAAATGCTTTCAATTTAGTAAGCCCATTGGACATAAAATCAACTGCTTTAATATTCCTCATTGTTGAATATAAGATTAATGATACACAAAAAGCTGAAGCAATAATTAAGGCTTAGGTTGCTTGGGAAAGAAATATTAAAAACCTTGAAGCTAAGGGAACAAAGCCTAATAAGGCAAATTATAAGGTAATGACCTTAGAAGAGGTCGCGGCTAAATTCAAGCTGCTTTTGATAAAGTACTTAATGCTTATGCTCTTTTGAAATAAAAAAGCAAGGAGCTATAAGGCCGTTATGAAATGGGTTTAAGAGCATATTAATAATGATATTTATAGCGCTATCTTCTTAAAAAGCAAAAACATTTATAAGCGCAATTAAATTATTTAATAATTGGTGCGAATCCTCTAATAAAACTATGCTTTTTTAGCATTAAATGTTTTAATTTAAATTAAGGAAAATTATATTGCAATGCTTCATAAAGCAATCCATTAATGATTTAAGCCTATTATTTGAATTTAGGAATAAAAATATGCTTATTAAAAAGCGCTTTTTTATAATTTGAATTTTATGATAAGGGATTTAGCAATTCATATTTTTTTAAAAATAATGAAAATTTGATTAGCTCCTCAATAAGCGCAATATGAATTTGCTGAGCTTTGAAAGAACATTACTTTAGGGAGACTTTACTTAATTACTTTAATTTAGTATAATATAGTGTTTGCAGTTTTGGCTGAACAATCGCAATTCAAATTATTCTTTGAAAAGCCCATTGGATTATATTTAATTGCTATTTTTAATAGCAAATCAGATGCTTTTAATAATAATAATAGGTTCTTCTCTTCCTTTTGCTTTTGCCCTTTTAAATTGGGTAGCTCTTTTAAGGATTGCGCCTATGCAATAGGTTTTTATTAATATGAGCTATTGAAATGCTTTCAACTGCGCTATTTCTTCAATAATTTCATTGAAAACAAGTTGCGCAATCTACCTTTAATTAAAGAAATTAAGGAAATATGCTTAAAGCTAGCTATTACTTTTATTAAATTTTAAAGCAAAGCAAATAAACGTGGCTGGAAGATGCTTTTTATTTAATAAATCATAGGCTTTTTTAATAATCGCCTTTTTAATTGCTTTCTTTTAGTTAATAATATTGGAGCAACCCAATTATTAAAACCTTTAGCGCCAGCATATCTTAAAAAAATAGTCTTTGCAATAATTAGCTTTTAATTGCTTGATTTTGCAATGGAAGCAATTGGAGTATATATTACATAAGATTTTGATTGTTACCCATTTTTCGGGAGCATTTTGGTTAATAATGGAGCCGTAGTTTATTTAGTAAATTTAATTAATTTTTTGATCCTTGGCTTTTTTGTGAAAACAATTATTAATAATATTGTTAAGGCTGATATTTTAAGCTTGCTAATAAAGGGATGGGGTATTCGCTTAATGTCAGGTGCTTTTAATAAAGAGAACGGGCCAAATATAATAGATTTAAAGCTTATTGACGTTGCTGTTGTTAAGGGTTTTAATGTTAATATCATTTTAAAAGCTTGTTTATTAAAGGAAGGAATTTGGTATAGTGGTTTAGATTGTACTTTGCATTATGGATTGGTAGAGAGCAATATGGTTGTTAAGAACTTAGAATGCCACGCAAATTTAGCTTTTTTTAAATACAAGCTTGATAATTATTTTTTTGCCTTGTTAATTGCTCTTAATGCATTAAAATGCTTTGATTTTGGACTTTTAATATTTTTAATAATAATAAGGAGCATTTGATAAGGTTTTTAATTAAGCAAGCGCTATTTAAGATTTTAATAAAACATAGCGCATTTATGGCATTTTTGCATAGGGCATTTAGGGAAAGAAGCATTATAAGCATTAGTGAAGAATGCTTGCAATATTAAAATTTTAGGCCTTATAAGGGTAGAATGCAAGCAATATGCTTTGGCAATAGCATATTAAAATATTAATTGGCGATTATTTAAAAGGAGAGCTATTTAACCTTTTTATTAAATTACCTAGGATTTATTTAATTATTCTTTTAGGTTTGATGAAAGCAATTGGCTTCTTTTAATTAAAGACAAATTTATAGGAGTTTTTTATGGCTTTATATTTAAAAGCAAAGGATTAAATGCAATATTAGCTGCTTTCCAATTTTTTGAATAGTGGATAAAATAGCAATTTGGTTTTTCTATTTGTAAAATTTGCTAAGATAATGAAATTTTAGTTATTGGATTGAATAGAGCAACTTAATTTGAGAAATGGATTTATAAGAGCGGTATTGACTTAGAACTCATATTATTATATACTTATAAGCCAAATGGGGGAACAAAGCAAGCAGGCAAGGAAATTATTAAAAAAGCAATTAAAATGCGTTTTGCTGCCAATTTCCTTAAAGCATTATGGCCTAAAATTATTCTTGCGGCAATATATTTTTATAATATAAGTCTTTTAGCATGAAAGGCATTTAAAAGTTTAAATAAGGTGTTTTATTTTTGGTTTAAATAGTATTTTAAGTAATATGACCTGAAATTATTTATTAAACTTATTATTAATTTATGGTTTGATTGGAGCAGGATTTATGCATATGGGTTGCGCGCATATTTATTGTTAAAAAATTGAGAAGCGCTTTGCAAAAGGAGAGCTTTTAAAGTTGACCTAAGAGCGCATATTAAATATTTGATTAATTATATTTTGTTTAATATATATAAGATTTAGGTGCCTTAATTATAGCGTATAATAATTATAAGAAATATTATTTTTAATGAAATTTTATTTTTTATCTTTTTTAATATTAAAAAAGCGGCCGGCCAATTGCGCGCAAAATTTTAAGAAATAGCCGAATTGCTTTAAAAAAACAAAATGGGGGCTTAGGACATTAAGTATATATTAATAAATCACTTAAATGCTAATAATATGCTGCAATTAAATGCTGGTATTTTTTTTAAATAAAAGCAATTAAATGAAGCTTTGAAAGCTATGGAAATTAAGGAGCCTATTAATTTAGGGGTAGCAATAACGCTTTTAATTAAATCTAAGTTTATAATCTTAAGGATAGAGCAATTTTCCCCTAAATTAATGGACTTAGATATTGAACCTTTAATTAAGCCCTCAATTAATTTAATGCCTATTATTAAGAATTTGGGGGTGAAAATACAAAGAAGCATTAAACTTCTAATTCACAAGCACCTTAATCAAGTCTTATAAAGTATTAACATATTAAGATAATTAGCAGCATTAAGCGCAATTAAAAAAAGTGTTTTATATGGTATAACAAATTCTAAAAGACTTGATATAGGTGCGGAGCGCAAATTGATTTTATAAATTGTTTTATGAGCTTGGGAGCCATATGACTTAAAGCAAAATTTTAAAAAGCAATAAAAAATACTTAAAAGTATTAAACCTAAGCTTATAAAAGCTTTATCTTAAGTAATTAAGGCTAAGAAGCCTTTTGAATATAATAATTTTTATAATGCTAAGCCGCGGATAAAACAGTTTTTATTGCTCTTGGCGAAAAATCAAAATCAAGAGCTATCCGAACCTTTAAAAAGGAAAAAGGTGCCTTTAAAATTAAATAATAAAAATCGAAAGATTAAAATTATAAAACAATTAACGCAACCTAATTGTAATATATATTTTACTATAATAAAAAAATTATTAAAGGGCGCATTAAACCTGATAAGCAATTGTAAGCATTTTAATAATTTTTTGGCTATCTTTTGGCCTAATTAAAAAAAGGTGCATAATAATGGAAAGGATTTAAAAGCAATTTACGCTGTAATTGCAGCATTTGTTTTTAATAATATTAAAATTTAATAATTAGTTGCTTTTCTTAAAATTCATTAATCGCAATTTTTAAAAGCATTATTAAATTAAAAAAACCTTTAATATCATTTTTTTAAGGAGCATTTCAAAGCCGAAGCTATTATGGAAATTACTAATCTAAAATTGCGCAATTGCTAAAAGGTAGTAAAACATAGCTACGCCTTTAAGCAATCAATTTCTTTAAAGTGGGTTTTTATTTATAAGGTAGATTTCAATAATTATTTAATCAGATGTCGCTTTTAAGTAATGGTTAAAAGGGACTTATAATTTAAAACCTTTATTTTATTAATATACGCTGCAATTCTAGCTGTTTGCTTATTTAAAATTGCTATAATTATGATAGCTTAATTTGATTTGGAAATGAAGCAGTTTGATGTTGTTAATATATTTATTAATGCAAAAAAAGATAATTTAGCTGCTTGCATGCGCTATTATCTTTTTGATGGCTTTAAACAAAATGGAATATTAGTGGAAATTAACCGCGCTTTTTATAAACTTAAAGATTCCCCAGCATTATGATACGGCAATTTTACAATAATTTTTTAAACTTTTAAATTGCTTTCTTATAAGGAAGAGCCTTGTATGTTTATAAATAAGCAATATACAATATTTATGGTATTTTATATTGATAATATTTAAGTGCTATATTATGCTTTAGCAATTTCAAAAGCGTAATTAATAATAGATGGATTAAATTTGGCGTATAAGCTTATTGAAGGATAAGAAATGGCATGGTTTTTAAGGATTTAAATTATTAGGGATCGATAGGCTAAAACAATCTTTTTAGTACATAATAATTATATTTAGAAGATTGCTTTGCGTTTTGGATTTATTAATGAAAGCTGCCCAAGCATCTTATTACCTTATATGAAATTTATTAAAAATCTTAAGAAAGCAATTCTTGAAGAAGTTAAGGAATATTAAAAGAAAGTTGGTTTAGTGCTTTATATTATAATTATGTTATGCGCAAATATTGCTTTTGCAGCTTTTTTACTTTTTTACTTTTTGACTAATCCCTTAAAAAAGCACTTTATTGCTATTAATTAAACAATTTAATATTTTTTTAAAACCCGATTTTTGGTAATAGTTTACACTTGCCAAATGTGCGCTTTTCACTTAATCATAGCTTTAAATATTTCCTTTGGCAATAATCTTGAAATTAAATGCTTTTTTTAAAGATATATTATTATGCTTTTTAATGGTTTGATTTTATGAAGAGCAGCTTGTTAAAATACAATCATTATTTTAATTACTTAAGGAAAGCTTTTTAAAATTAAACATATAGCAAAAGAGGTTATGGCATTTTAATAATTCTTTTTAGAATTATGTTTAAATATGGGAGCAGCTTGGATAATCTTTTGCAATAATATTTAAATAATTCAATTAATTGTTAAGGAAAACGAGCGCATCTTAATCAAGCTTTATTATATTGATATTTAGAATATGTGATTATGTTAAGAATATTAAAAAAGTAATTTTTTAATAAAATATTTACTCATAAGCTTTATGCTTGCGGATGGATTTATTAAGAATTTAAGCTGATAGAAATTCAAAGATTTTGTTGCTTTTATTAATTTGATGGATATATGGGCTTAATTGGAGCAATTTTTTGAAAAAGCTTGTTTTTAAATAGCTTTTTTTTATACTCTTTATTTTCTCATTTATAATATTTTTTATATTTTTTTTAATTTTTTTTTAAAAAGCTTTTAATCTTAAATTATTTATATTACTGCAGTTTTCATAATTGCTCTCAAAATTATTTCATTTTAAAAAAACAAACGCAATGCAAGCTATAATAATGAAGGGACATTTTAAAATAATGAAAAAGGTTCTCAAGTTTTAAAAAAAGCAATTCAATTAATTAAAAAGCTTAGAACAATTTAAACAAAATTATTAAAAAAATTGGCAATTATTTTAATAATTTTAATAATTTGTTGTTTTGCAATAGCAGCTTTCTTTTTTAAAAAAAAGCGCACCTAAATTCCATTACCTAAAAAGGCATTAAAAAAATTAGCAAAACCATTAATTGCTTTTAAGCTATGCTTAAAAACAAATAAGCCGGCAGCAACCTCTTCCATTTTAGCTTAAAGGCTAGTAAGCAAATTAGATTGCTTTTTTTTTTTTTTTTCCATATTTTTATTATGCTTTTTTTTATTTTAAATCTTTTTATTTATATATAAAAGCAATTAATTAATTGCATTTTAGAAAATAAATTTAAAATATTTTAATAAAAAAAGCAACTTATTATTAATAACCTGGCTAAAGCTATAATAGCAAAAGAGGCCACCAATACTAATACCAAAAGCAATTCAAGCAGCGCGAGCTATGGGAGCAGCAGGGATAGCATTACTCATCTTCTTCATTATTAAATAAGCGCTTTTGAGCTTAATTAATTTTTATATAAGTTAGTATATTTAATTATTTTAAATTAAATAAACTTATTTCAAAAAAGGAGCTTTTATTGCTGAGAGCATTCCGATATTTTAAAAATGCAGCCAAAATATTAGGGAAAGGGGGGCGGCAAGCATGGTTATTGCTAGCGCAGTTGAAATAACGCAAGCTACTTATAATATTATAATAAAGACCTATGTTTTTGTTTTAGATTGCTCCCTTTATATAATCCTGGCAAGGGACCGATTTCTTCTTATTAGCAACTTTTTTTTTTAAACCTAATTAATGAAAGCAGCCCAAATAGCCCGCTTACCCAAAGCCTTGGCCAAAGGTCTCTTGGCTTATAAGCAATTAATTAATTATTTAAATAAGTTTCATATTTTTTAGATTGAATTTATAAGGGAAGAGGTAGCGCTTTTGCGAGCAGATTAATAAAGTTTAGCACTTATCTTTGCAAGGGGAGCAATTAATTTGATTATTTGTTTGTTTGATTGGTTATAATTGGTATAAATCAAAAGCAAATCAAAAATTGTTTTTTTATTAAAAGCTTAAGATTTATAAATAAAAAAAAGCGACTTTTTATTTGTATAGCGCAATTGTTTACTTAATTTTTATTATTTCTAATAGCTTGCCTAATAGCCAATTATAATAAGAGCAACTCCCATTATTATTTAATTAGGGGATGTGTTATATAAGCACAATTGCAGCTTGCCTAAATTGCTTTCTTAGCATTGCATACTTTTTAAATAAGGTTTTGCTATTATATATCACTTTAGGGGAGCATTTCCCCCTTTTACACTTTTTACTTAAATTTTACTTAATTAATTAATACATTTTATTAATTCAAGTGCTTGCAGAGCCTGAGTCTTATCGCGCATGTTACTTTTATAATATAAGAAGTTTAAGGGACTTTTTTTAATAAAGCCTTAGATAAGCTTTTTAACTACTGCTTAAATGTGGATTATAAAATTAAGCTTATAACTAAGAATACTCTCTCTTTTGAGCCTTTTCATTGATTTATGGATAAATAATTATCTAAAACAAAACAATATATTATAAAAAACCTCTATAAAAGATTTATTGCCCTTTTAAATATTCTTTTTGTAGTTTTTATTCTTTTTGTTAAAAAGTCAAATAGTAAACTATAGTTTTGTGTAGACTATTGGAAACTTAATAAATTGACTAAAAAGGACTTTTACTTAATCCTACTAATTAATAAAATAATAATACACATTTCTAAAGCCAAAATCTTTACTAAAATCGATATTCAATAAGCCTTTTATAAAATTTATATAATCATTGATTTAGAGGACTTTATAACCTTTTGTATAAAGTATAGATTTTATAAATATAAAGTGCTTCCTTTTGGCTTTACTAATGGACTTGCCACTTTTTAATGCTTTATTAACGATATTTTTATAAAATATCTAAACAACTTTTGTTTAGTATATTTAAACGATATCTTGATTTATTTTAACTTTTTAAAAGAATATAAAATATATACTAAGAAGATTATATAAATCTTGTTAGATTATAGATTATAGGCTAATATTAAAAAGTCTGAGTTTAGAATATTAAAGACAAAGTTCTTAGGTTTTATTATTAGAATAAATAAAATTAAAGTCGATTTAGAGAAAATCGCTGTAATTAATAATTAAGAATATATTTCTAATGTATGGGGTGTACAAAGTTACTTAGGTTTTTATAACTTCTACCAGTGATTTATTTAAGACTATAGCCATATTTGTTGCCCTTTTACGCGTTTTATTAGAAAGGACATTCTTTTTTAATTTAATACTAAATGCAAAACAGCCTAAGAGGCCTTATGATTGGCCCTTAAATCGGCCTTTATTCTTTGCTATTATAACGCCTTTAAGCAGATGTGCTTAAAAACCGATTCTTTAAATAAAATAGTGACTAAAGTACTTTCCCAGTTATAAAACAATGGATTCTTTTTTTTTTCTAAAACAATAATTAATACCAAATTAAATTATCCAATTTATAATAAAAAACTATTGGCAATATTTAAATTATGCAAACAATATAAACCAAAGCTATTAGAAATATAAAAGATTATATATGTATACACTAATTATTGGGTGTTAAAATATTTCATGTTAATAAAGGACTTTATAATTGATAGCTTTAGCTGTCTTTACGTTTTTTTAAATCTTAGAAGCCTTAGGCATTAACTTTTTGGTCACGCGGAAATCTCTACACCAGCTTGATTTTCCCAGTGGTAAAAAAATCTGTTAATTTTTACCCTCTTCTAATTGGTTATAAATACGTGAACCAAGCTTTGACTGCTTTGTGATTAAAACATGACTTATAATAATCTTATAAAGGGATATAATAAAAGGTGGTGTTGATTGTATGATATGTAACAAAACTTTAAGAATGCGGGAGTGCGGGAGTGCGGGAAGCCCCACTTTTAAAGGGGAATTATTTAAATATTGTGTAATATTATGAGTTTTTAATTAAAATATAAAATAAGACCTGTTTTAAAATCAGCTTAATTAGCTTATTAAAATAGCCTTTTTAAATTTATAATAATTATTATAATTATAAAGCTATTAATTATTAAAGATTTATGTTTAAAAGAAATTTATTTAAAAATCGTACATTACTACGAGTTTTTAACTAAAATACAAAATAGGACTTGTTTTGAAGTCAGCTTAATTAGTTTATTAAAATAAATGTTTCGGATTTATAATGATTAATATAATTATAAAAATATTAATTATTAAAGAATTATTTTTAAAATAAATTTCTTTAAAAATCATATATTACTACGAGTTTTGAACTAAAATACAAAATAGGACTTGTTTTGAAGTCAGCTTAATTAGTTTATTAAAATAAATGTTTCGGATTTATAATGATTAATATAATTATAAAAATATTAATTATTAAAGAATTATTTTTAAAATAATCTTTTTAAAAGTCGTGTATTATTATAAGTTTTTAATTAAAATACAAAATAAGACCTATTTTAAAGTTAGCTTAATTAACTTATTAAAATAGCTGTTTCGGATTTATAATAACTAATATAATTATAAAAATATTAATTAAAAAACAATTATTTTTACACGAAATTTATTTAAAAATCGAACATTATTATGAGTTTTTAAATAAAATACAAAATAAGACCAGTTTTAAAATAAGCTTAATTAGTTTATTAAAGTGACTTTTTCAGATTTATAATAATTAATATTATTATAAAGATATTAGTTATTAAAAAAATATTATATAATTATAATTAAATTAATTTTCATTTTATCTTAATATATAAGCTAATAAACAGCTATTTATAAGAAATATAATTAATAAAACCATTTAAAATAAAAAGAACATATTTAAAAATAAAAATATTATTATTATAATCTAAATATTAAAGATTTATTTTAATGATTTCTTTTAATAAAAGTTTGATTTAAAATTTATGTAAATTATAAAATTTAATAGTTTAATAGTTTAATAGTTTAATAGTTTAATAGTTTAATAGTTTAATAGTTTAATAGTTTACTACAAAAGGCTTTTTAATATAACTATTATTAATACACAGGCCTCGTAGAGCCCCCGGAGGGCCCCCAGAGGGCCTGCGGAGCATTAAAACCTAAAAAATACTTATTATTATACTTATAATATTAGTTATAATATTATTACTTTTAATATTACCGCTTTTAATAATATTATATTAAAGTTAAGTAATATTAAAGCTGTCACCCATTAATCTCTGATTAGTCCCCTAATTGGACTAAAATCAATAATAATATTATATAATATATTATTAATTATAATTGTTCTAAAATAAAAGCTTATAAGGACAAGACCCTTGACTTATTATACCTTTTGCTAATCTTAACTAAACTATATTAACATTTGACAATAGACTTTATAAAATTATCTTAAAATAAAAATAGTTTTGACTCTGCTTTTGTAATTATGGATCAATTTATAAAAAAGCCTTTTTTAGTCTTTTGCTATAAAACTATTATTATTAAAAATATAACTAACTTCTTTTTAATTTATTAAAGTTGATACTTTAAAATGCCTGACTCTATTGTCTTAAATAAAGGACTTTAATTTGTCTCAACTTTTTAGAATGAGTATTATTATATTCTAAATATAAAAATAAAGCTTACTATAGCTTATAACCCAAATATGAATAATTGAATAGAGATTATAAACTAATATATTAAATAATAACTTTGATTATTTTGTATATATTATTAAAACAACTAAAATTCCTTTCTACTAATTATAAATATTATGCAACTTACTTTATTATACAAGTCCTTGGGGAATATAACCCTATTGTAAGTCTTAAACAACTATAAACTAAGAACTTTATATAATATATATAATCTAAAATTTCTAAAATTAATAATAAAAAGCTTAAATAAAAATGACATTATTAAAATTGCCTCTAAAATAAAACAAACCTTGGAGTTTATATAATCTTCTATTTAAATATAACAAAACAAAATAAAACGACTTGTAAATTATATATGTCATAAAATTAAATAAAATATAAAAAACATAATATTAATTTTTATAGCTAATTAAAAAATGGATAGGCTTTTACAAAAGTTATTAAATAAATAATCTAAACCTATTGAAGTATCAATAAAAGTTAGAGAAACTTAAAAGGTTAAACTCTTTAAGAATTAAAAAGTCTATTCTGGTTTTTACTTTTACTTTTTATAAAAACACATTAATAACACTTTTTTAAGTTAAGTATAACTTATATTAATGCTAATTTAACTTTTCTTAAAATAAGACAAATAAAAAATTAAAACTATATTAGGCTTTAAGCTAATAAGTAATATTCTCAAATACCAGATCAAATGGATAAAAACTAATAAAAACCTTGAATAATACCCTTGCTTTAATATTATAATAATACTTTTGGTATTACAAGCTTTTTATTTCAAATACCCAAATACCAAAAAATCTTCAAAAGCTTTACTTTAATAGCTAAAGGCATATAACACTAAAGTCAATGATTACAGCAAATTAAAGGACAATAAACCTATAACATCAACTGCGAAGACGCAGTTCTTTAAAAAGGGGGGGTGATTATGACCCGTATATAAAGGCTATTGTGGAAAGCTATTATAAAAGACTATTATAAAAAGCTATTATAAAAGGCTATTATAAAAGGTTATTATAAAAAGCTATTATAAAAGTCATATAATAGGCTATTTTAAAAAAAGAGTTTGGTATAACCTATAATTTTAAGCAAAGAATAGCTATTGAATAAGTTAATCTCTTTTAAGAAAAATATATAAAAGCCTTAATTAATCAAAAAGGAAATCTTCTTTTTTATCTTTTCTTTTAAATATTAAGTATAATTTTAAGACCAAATACAAAAAAAGCTTTTACTTTAATGTTTCCTTTAAAATAGCTCTTGCTTCAGTATTACCCTGAGGCTAGCCGTAACAAATTTCCAAAGTTTTTTTTAGAGCTTTTACTATGATTTTAGAACTTTTGTTTATATTGCCGGTATTAATAACAAATTTGTTTTAAAAATGAATTTGTAAAATATGTTTTCCCCTTGGTTATATAAGCAACTGTTTTAATAATATAAGATCTTTTGGTTATTAAAAGAGTACATAGAAGCAATTTAAGCTAAAGACCAAAGCTAATTAATTGAACGGATTTTTTATTTGATTTTTGAATCTTTAACCTTTATTAAGTTAAATTCTTATTAAATTATAAATATGATTTTTTAGTCTTTTGTTCTTTTTAATAATTATATTGGTTATAAAGCAAAAGAACATTGTAAATAAGAGAATTCTTAGCCCTAACGGTATTAATACCAAAAACCATTAATACTTTTTATATATATCGATACCTTTTGTGTTTAATTATTGGTAAATGTATTTTGTAATTATATTATATAGCCATTTTAGTGGCTTTTTATCTTTTATAAAATCAATGAGATTGATGTTAGTTGTTCTTTTGATAATTAATATAAAGATGATAATAAAGATGTGTATGAGGATGTTATTGAGGAGTAAATACCACCTTTTTTGATAAAAAGCCGAGCCTAAAAAAAGACTCTTTTTTAGTTATAGTATTAAGAAATATATAATATCTTAATTTAATGAAGTTTTTTAGAAGATAATCCTTTATTATTTGAGTAACTTTTACCAAAAATAGATTATTATATAAATTACTTATATTTTTTAATTTTACAGTAAATGGTTATTGTTTTATTAATCATACTTTTTTAAAATCTCTCTTTTCTTTTTAACAAACCTTTGATTTACCTTTTACCAAACGTTATTATTGTTAAGAGATTTAATAGTGCTGATAGTGGGAAAATCAGCTATTATATTATATTGAATTTAATGGTGGATAAGTGTTTATAAGCCTTTACCCCTTTTTTTATTATTTAATTAGGACATTATAGTATTATCTTTGGAAAAGCATGGTTATTAGAATATTAAGTTCTTTTTAATGCCGCTAAACGACGTATTATTTGGCTGAAAGCCTCTTTTTTAATTGTTATTTATAATATTTTAGTTAAAATTTAAGATCTTTGCCATTACTATATTTAATAGTGCTATTAAAGGGACATTAAATAATAAAATTAGAAGTTTAATTAATATTAAAATAAATGTGATGCTCAATTTAATAAAACTAAAAGTGCTTAATCATTTGACTTTTGTTCACTTCTGTCCGATTTTAAAAACAACTTTCCTAAAGATATTGAAGCCTTAAAAGTATCTTAAATAAGACTTATGGTTTTTTCTTTATTAACTATATTAGCTCCTATTATTATCGATTTTACCCATACTATTATTTTGCAAAAGAAACAAGTATAATTCGACCTTCGCTAGATTTTGTATAATAAAACAACCTTTAAAGTAGCCTTTTTTGATGTTATATAATGAGGTAATAGAGACTCTTAGGAAAGTACTGCCTTTATTAAGATATATTATTCTTTTTTCTTTTTATTTAACGATAAGGCTAAATGTTAATTCTAATAGCTATTATTATTGCTTACCTTGGTTTTAAGTTTAATTAGTTGTGTTAACGACTATTGTTGTTAAAGTTATTTTTATTGTTATTTCCGCACTTGTTATATTTCTATATTTTTGTATATATTAAAATATAAAAAGGCTATTGAACCAAGTGCGAAATAATAATAAAAGTAGTGTAAGTACTGATAAGAACATTGTTTTAGAATAAGTTGTGTTGTAAATAATAAGTATAGTTTTTGTTTTATTTGATTTTATGGATAATAATTGTGTTATTCTTTTTGTTTTAATGAGAACTTTTTCTTTATATTTATTGAAATTGATATTATTATGTGGTGAGATTTCTTAGTTTGTTCTTTTTTTACGTTAAATATAATTATGTAATTTTGTAGTTTTATTTTATAAGATATATGCTCAGTTTTTCGGTAATTTAAATATAACTGACTCGATGTCCCTTTTTAATGTCTCTATTATTAAAAAACGAAGAACTAAAATATAGAGATTTTAAGGGAAGCTATTTATTGAGATTTATTTAATTACTAGTGTGTTTTTTTACTTATTAAATAAACAGAAGTCTAAGGACGAGATCTTTGCTATAATTCTTTATAAAATCAACGCACTGATTCAAAAGCATGTTATAAAATGCTAATGAATTATTGTTATTTTAAGTTTAATTATTAAACTCATTGAATATTGTTAGATAGTATAATAATTCGCCGCTTATTTAAATAAATTGGATTCTGAATTAATGATTCCCCTGAAATATACTAAATAGGCTCATGTATTTTCTAAAGCTGTAAATGATATATTCCCTTTTTATTGTTTATATAATTATTAAATTGAGTTGACTGAAAGTGGGGAGAAAAGCCTTAAATACTTGCCTTTATACAAAATGTCCGCCAAAGAACTTGAGGTAATTAAAGCCTATATTACCAACAACTTGTTAAAAGGATTCATTAAACCCTCTTAAGCACTATATACCGCCCTTATTCTTTTTGTTAAAAAATTAAATAGAAGTCTAAGATTTTATATCAATTTTCAAGTATTTAATTTGTTTATTCAAAAGGATTATTACCTTTTTCTTTTAATTGACGAAACTTTAGCTAAGATTATAAATACTTATATTTTTACTAAACTTGATATTAAATAAGCCTTTTATTATATTTGGATAGACCTAGCTTTAGAAAAATACAAAATATATAAATATAAGTTTTTTTTTAGTTTAATTAATAAACTTATAATATATTAGTAATATATAAATAACATCCTTTTTGATTATTTAAACAATTTTTGTATGATTTATTTGGACAATATTTTTATTTCTTTTAATAACCTTTTAAAGTACTATTCCTATATTATAAAAGTACTTTAATGATTTTAAAACATTAGTCTTTAAACAGATCTTAAGAAAAATGAGTTTAGAGTTATTTATATAAAATACCTCGCATTTATTATATTAATTTTAAGACTGGAAATTAATTTTGAGAAAATCTCAATTATTAATTTATAAACTTACCTTAGTTTTGTTAAAAGTATACAATTCTTTTTTGGTTTTTACAACTTTTATAGATGTTTTATTAAAGACTATAGTATTATAACAAAACTTTTTGTTTATTTAATAAAGAACAATATTCCTTTCTACTTTATTTATAAATGTAAAAATATTTTTAATTTCTTAAAACATATTCTCACATTAGCTCTGCTTCTTTAATATTATCAGGAATATTTGCCTTGTTTTTTTAGAAATAGATGCAAGTGATAGAATTATTACAAGGGTCCTTTCTTAATAGTATAATAAGGACTAGTTCTTTATTGCATTTGCAAAATTTTTTAGTGGCAAATGGCGGCCAGCGGCGGCTTTCTGCGCTTTTGGCGCTTTTGGCCAAAAAATTACATATTAAAAAAATTAAAAACAAAAGCTATATACTAAAAGATTTTTTATGCCAAAAGCGCCAAAAGCATCAAATTTTATTTATAGCGTTTATTTTAATAATAATAATAAAAAAAAATTAAGGCTTTAAATACTTAAAATATCTAAAAAATATATTATAAATAAATACATATAATTAATGCTAATTAAAATAAACTTTGCTTAAAAAAGTTAATACGCTTATTAAATTTTTATTAATATGAATATTTATAGTGTAATAAGCTTAATAAATTTAATTTATTAAACATATATATTAAAATATAGCTTTTAAAATGGATAAATTAATAATTTATTTTAATTAGCATAGAAATTATTAAGCTCCAGCTTAATTCGCCAAAAGGCCGCCAAAAAAAGACCCACTTATTATAAAGCGGCCTTTTATGCCAAAAACGCCAAATTGCTAAAATAGCCCCTTTGGCCGATTGATTAATTTTTCGGCGCCAATATTTTTGCTAATGTGCTTTCTTTTCAAAAACTATATTCTTTATAAAGCTTAATTATATTATTTATAATAAAAAGATATTTGCCATTATACGCTTTTTGCCTTGTTTTGTAAATACCTGTAGTAGTATATACTGGCTCCGTCTCGTAGTATTAATGAAAATACTCGATGCTAAATGGAGTTGTTAATAGTAGCTCACTAGCATAGGTTTGCAAACACATGCAATTTCTCATCCAAATGATCCTTTGCTTCATTATATTAAAGCTCTTTGAAATACACTTTGCTAAGATTCACTAATGATTTTGCTTAGTCTAGTATTAATGGATTCATTACGTACCAGAACAACCAAATCGGCTTCGAATATGGTTCAGTAAGTCCCGGTGTTGCGAATAGTAGTAGAGATTTATTCCGTGAGTTCACATTTGGTACTGGAACTGAATCAAGTAATGGATTATTATTCGGCCTTCACATAAGAAGTCTATTCCAGGGTTCTCTTCCAGGGGTAAATAAGAATTCCATTTTTGGATTAACAAGTAAAATCGCATTATACAAATTCTTATTCGCACTATCGATTCTAATATGAGTAGAGATCATAAGCGAGTCAAAGGCTTGAAACACCTCGGCTCTTAGTAAATTGCTCGTCGAGGGTGTATAACAACACTTTGTCTCCAGTTCCTTTGGAGAAGTAGTTTCCATTAAATAGATCGTGATATTGAGTTGGTTTTATCAAAATGTTTGACGCGGATGACTTGGAAGTGGAGGAAATGATGTTACTTGACGAGGCTTTCGAATATAGTTCGAAATCGCTATCGTATTGTTTCGAGTTTGCATCTCTTTTTGATTATTTGGCTATTCATTGCTTAAGGCCCGAATTGCCTCTGCCAATGCAATTACTGCATCGTAGCCTCGCTCGCGCCTCACATAAATACCGCAAGCTTATAGATCGTCTCATAAGCTCATTCGTTCACGCTTATCGATACGCATAAAATTCGCCTCTGTTTAGTTTCCAAAGAACTCTTAGAAATCTTGAAATAAATATTCAATACTCAAGTACTCATTGCAAAAGTATGTACAAAACTTCAGCGAATACCTCGTAGTATCTTCTGAAAAATCCACAAATAGTTTTATCAATTTAATACTCTCTTTTCTCACCACTGGTTTCGTTAATTGACTCGATAAATCAATCATCATATCGAAGATGATTCGATGATGATCTAATGGTTTTTCAAAGGTATTGCACTTGATTGTTCCAAAGTTGAATTCAGATAAGTTGATTTGATAATTGTCGAAGAGTAACTATCGTTATTGATACACGTATAATAGTACGGAATTATAAGCTTCGTTAAGGTGCTCTATCCCTTATCTTTAATCAAAAGAGGAACTTATCAATCCCTTGATCTAGTATTAAGAACGAAGCCTCACTAGGAATACACATAGGTGTGAATCCTTAGCGTTGAACTTCCGAGTTAACTTTGTAGTTTATGACTTATTTGTTTGTAATACAAATTGACCACTAATCAATATCAATGCAATACCAGTTCATATAACACAAAAGGATATATCCTCAATCAGAGGTTGCAAAAAGCTATTGAATATATGTATTCTATTTAAAAGAGTGTGAGTGGAAGTAAGCTATATACTGCCCCGAAGCCCCACCGATCCGCCTCTAGTAAGGGTTCAAAAGTCCGAGTAGAATTTGCCGCACCCTGCTTTACCCCTATCCCCCTTTGCATGGGCCTGCGGACCAACACTGACTAATCAACTTGGGGAATCCACATTCTCCCCGAGTGGAATCCTCTTACAAGCTATATCTAAATAGTGGTGATCGATCGCCCAAATCTACCAATTCTGCTTCGGTATACTTCTCTGAGATCTGCTCCTCAGTCAACGCATCCCTCTTCTTGTTGATCATTGTATACATCATCTCAAGCGTAAAACAGGTGACAACACCAGCTGCCGTGAAAGCCAACGACGCTCCGAAGCCAGTTTGATATTTTGGCTTCTCCTTCTCGATGTAGATATAGCTCCCTACCACTCCTCCAGCGTTGCCGAGACAGATCATATACGCAATTCCCATAGCACGTTTAGTTGGGCCGGCGAGGTTATTAAGGGTCCAGGCATTCCCACCAGGGTTGATAGGGTATAGTCCCAAGCATGCGAGCACGATTGCGAAGTAGCACAAGCCAACATTGTTCTTGATATCCGCTGCCTTTGCGGTAAGAATGATGAAAGATGTGACAACGAGAAGCTGGGGCACGACGATGAATGGCATCCTCCACTTGAACCTGTCTGCGAAGACAGCTGAGACGAACGCGCTGAGAGCACCGGCACAATAAGCTGGTACTGTCAATAGTTGGGCGGTCGTCGATGTGAAGCCCATATTCTTGATAATTTGTGGCATAGTGAACTTGAGGCCATTGTTGGGCACGGTGTTGGACCAGTAGATCAAAGCTTGTGCGTATATCTGCCAATCAGTCAAGACAGCGAAAAGAGCCTTGCGATCGAGACCGCCGCTCTTTCGTGTAGCTGCGACGCGGCGCGATGGGTCGGCCATTTGACGCAGTTCAAGGTAGCGGATCTCGTCCGGTTCAAGCCAACTGCTGGATTTGCTTGGGCTGTCGATGAGGCAGAAGAAGCACATGACACCGGCCAATACTGTTGCAATGCCCTCAAGAATAAAAATCCATCGCCAGCCATCCAGACCCGCAACACCATCCATCTTGGCAATTCCAGCGGCAAGAAGACCAGAGAATGCACCTGCAAGGGCGCTGGAGGTGTAGAAGAGTGCGATCCTGGTCTGAGTCTCGTTTGGCAGATACCATTTTGAAATAAGAAGGACTGCACCGGGGAAGAATCCAGCCTCTATCAAAGGAGAAGTCAGTCACAGCTGGGGAATGTAATCATCAGGAGGTAAAGCAGACTTACCAGCAACACCAAGAAAAAATCTGACTGCCAGTAATCCACCAAAGTTCTGAGTGAGACCGGCGAGTGTCATTACAATACCCCATGCTAAGACGATTCCACCCATGTAGTATGACGGGCTCTTGAATCTGTTAAGAAGGTAATTACTGGGGACCTCTGTTTGGCGCAACTTGTCAGGAAAGTATAGGTGGGACTCTGATAGTGGAGATGCTAACCAAGTAAAACATAAGGAACGAAGAAGATGGATAGACATGTGTTGTATTGATCATTGGTGAGATTCAAGTCTTCGACCAGTCCTTCGATTTTTGCATTGCCTGCCAACGTTTAGTATGGAGTACAGTTAATATAGTCTCGGTATCAAAAACTTACCAATATTTGCACGATCGAGGAACGAAAAGAGATAGAGCAGAGCAAGTACTGGAATCAGGCGAATATCAACCTTCCAAAGAATCTTTTTCTTCTGCTCATCAGTGATGCCTTCAAGGAAAGCAGTGTCCTCGGGTGACATATCCCCTTGTCCTAAGACTACTTCGCGGTGAACCGGTACATCCTTACGCTCCACAGAGCACGGAGATGGTGAGCAGTTGAGGGAGCTCGGGGTTGACGTCGACACAACATCGTTCTCGGTGTGCTTGTTTTGAACCATGTTAAAAGTTCAGAGAGTATTGGCTTGCCCGTGAGGTGTAAATGAGGAATTCTCTTGGTATGAGATGAGATGTTGGATTTGATGGTGAGGTGGTATGGGCAGAGGCACGTACTTATCCATTTCCACACAGTCTGGTGACAGAGGGTACTTGGCGCCAGAAAGAGCTCATGATTCGCATTTTGGCACCCCACAAATCTTACTTGCAACTTGCGGAGAGTATGGAGGTCTTGGGATTGAAAATTAATGGGGTAATCCGGGGTATCGATGACTCGTGGGACGAGCTTGCGCCTTGGCGCCGGAAGAGCCCGAACCTTCATTTCTTTTTCTCGGTATCCTGTCACTCGGGACATCCCGACGGGATATTCTGGGTACGATTAAAACGGCATACTTTAGCACCTCACTATCCCTTCGTCCGCTGAGACATTGACAGCGCTAGTAGGGATAGGCGAGCGCGGCATGCATGGAGGGGCAATACATTATTTTATGTACTTATGCATACAAATTTCCTAGCAAGGTACATTATGCCAATGAACTCGCGCTTGATGATCATTTTTTTTACCCACTTTAAGACGCGATTGGATACGCGTTAATATACCAAAATGAAGTACCCACTCGATAACGCCAATTTTAGTGATTTTGAAGCTTCTCCCCTTGCAAAGAAGACCAAATTAGAAGCTTTTGAAGCTATTCTCGACGAATTTGGATCAATTACAAACGTCTCTTTTGAGCTATTCATCTGCGAGCCTCTATAGCCTGCCAAAGCGATACTTCCTCCGAATTTCCCTCCTATTACAGAGTTATACGACTACTTTTACCTTGTTCTTTACGCCTGCCCTTCTGCAGATTATTACGTCTAATACAAATCAATATGCAAACCTACAACGTATACGAGTCAAATAAGAACGAGTAAAAGAATGGCGGGATTTGATTTTGGAGGAGCTTTTTGTCTTTATTGGAGCATTGATTTATATGGGAATCCATGAGGAGCCTCGCATTGATATATACTAGAATCAAGACAAGAAGAGAGGTCCAATATATATAGTTTCAGCTCATATTATACTCAATCGTTATGAAGATATTAAGAGGTATTATCATATCTCTAGTTCTACGGATGATGAGTGCCTTGGTCGTTACTTGCCTACAAATACGATTTGGTGGTATAAAGTAGAGCCTTTAGCTTCGGAAATTTAAGCTGTTTATCAAAGGTATTACTTTCTATCATCCGAAGTTAGTATTGATAAGCTTATGGTACACTGTTTTGGTCGGTAAGTACTTTTTCTTTTTTATTTATTTTGCTATTATTAATTTATATTAGATCTTCTTATACCTATAAAATGCCGAATAAATCAATTAAGCAAAGATACAAGATATACGGAATCGCAGATTATGGTTATATATATAATTGGATTTGGAGCTCACACGTGCATGGATTACAGTCTCTTGTCAAATATCCGCAACTTACGCCTACCGGTTCTCTTGTACAGTCTCTTGTACTCTCTTTACCACGTTAACGATTTGTTATTTACTTCGATAATTACTTTACCTTTATACCTGACGTGCGCGATAAGACTCAGGCTCTGCGAGCACTTGAATTGATAGAATGTGTTGATTAATTAAGTAAAATCTAAGTAAAGAGTGTGAAAGGGGGAAGTGCTCCCCTAAGGCGGTATACAGCGGCAGAAACCTATTTAGACAGTGTGCAATGCCAAGAGAGCAGTTTAGGCGAGCTGCAGCCGTGCCTGTACGACACACCCCCCAGTCAAACAGCAATGGGAGTTGCTCCTATTGTGGTTGGCTGTTAGGCGAGCTGTCAGAAATGATAGAAATCAGGCAAACAATTGCGCTGTACAGATAAAGAGTCGCTCCCTTTCATTTGTAAACCTTAAGCTTTCAACAAAAGAACGATTTTCGATCTGCTTTCGATCTACACCAATCACAACCAACCAAACAAACAAACAACCAAATCAACTGCTCCCCTCGCAAAGATGGGTGCTGAACTTCGTCGATCTGCTCGCAAGAGCGCTACCTCTTCCCCCGTAAGTTCGATCTAAGGAATGTGAAACTTATTTAAACAATTGATTAATTGCTTATAGGCCAAGAGACCCTCGGCCAAGGCCTTGGGTAAGCGCGCTGTTCGGGCTGCTCCCACTGGTCGGGTTCGGAAGGAGAAGGTTGCTGGTGAGGAGAGATCGGTCCCCTGCCGGGGTTGTATGGAGGGAGCAATCCAAAACAAAGGCACAGGCCTTTGTTACGACGTTGTGGGTGGCTCGCGCTGTTTCAACTGCGCTAGCAACAACCATGCTTGCCGCCCCCCCTTCCCTGGTGTTTTGGCTGCGTTCTTGGAGTATCGGGATGCTCTCAGCAGTGAGAGCTCCTCTTTTGAAGTAAGTTTATTCAATTTAAGACAATTGAATATACTAACTTATATAGGAGTTGACCGAGCTCAGAAGCGCCTATTTGGCAGTGAAGAAGATGGGTGGTGCTGTCCCTGCTGCTCCCGCAGCTCGCGCTGCTCGGGTTGCTTCTGGTGTTGGTGTTGGTGGCCCCTCTCGCTACCACGGCCCTGGCCAGGTCATTGACGGTAAGTTGCTTTTTCCATTGAAATATTCTAAATCTATTTTCTGAAACGCAACTAATCAGTTGCTCTCATATATAGATGAAGAGACTCAGGATGGAGAGGAGCATGACGAGGGTATGGAGGAGGAGGAGGAGGAGGAGCAATCCGATCCGCTTGCTGGCCTTCGGGCTAAGATGGGAGAGGTTGCTGCCGGCTTGTTTGTCCCTGAGCGTAGCTTGGGAGCAACTGGTGGCCCTGCTGGTCTTTTTGGTGCCCTTTTGGGTGGTGGAATCCGGGTGCGCCCTCTTTCAGAGGAGGAAGCTGCTGTTGCAGAGCAACAGATTGTTGAGATCACTGAGGTGATCGCCAATTCTCTTGGTGATCTTGTTCGGGTTGTTCTGGGCCTTCCAGTCAACTAAGTTGCTCTCTTTGAGGCTTGGGAACCTCCTTCGTCACCCCAAAGTATCCCCCTGTTACCATAGCTTGCGTTGCGTTTGTTTTTCTGAAATGAAATGATCTTGAGAGCAACTGTGAATACTGCAGTGATACAAATAATTCAAAATCAGAAGCTCTTTAAAAGAAACAATAAAGAACATAAGAAATATTACAAATGAGAGAATAAAGAGTGTAAAAAGAAAGCTGTTTAAAAACGAGCTTCTTCAGAGAGTTGCTCCAGTTGAGCCCGTACATCCATCAAGTTAATGAGAGCAACAAAATCTTCGAATTTCTGTCGGCTTAGGTTCTTAGTGAGTCCATCCGCAGGCATAAAGCCTGTGGGTAAATACTCCACTAAAAAACTACCCTTTTGATATTCTTGACGTAACCACATATTCTGAATATCAACGTGGCGGAGCTTGGTTGAGATGCGCTCGTTTTCCCCGACAATCAGTCGAATTGTTTGAATATTATCGCAGAAGATTGTCCAAGCTGCTCCCATGTCTAGGCGTAATTCTAAAAAGAATCGTTGAAGTGCCATAACCTCCTTCGCTGTACGTTCAACCCCAAGAAGCTCTGCTTGAGTAGTTGAAGTAGTGACTGTATCTTGACGAGCTGCTCTCCATAGAATCAAACCACCAAAGAGCATAATGATATACCCTTGAGAGGAGCGTCTAGTTTCGAGATCATCGCCAAAGGAAGTATCTGAGGCTATGATTAAGTGGGAAGCGCGCACTTGGCAAGTGTAAACTATCGCCAAAAATCGGGTTCCGAAAAGATATCGAATTGTCCAGTTAATAGCGATGAGATGCTCCTTTGAGGGATTAGTCAAGAAGTGAGAGAGCTTTGAAGCTGCAAAAGCAACGTCCGCGCGCAACATGATCGCAGTGTAAAGCACTGAACCAACTTTCTCTTGATATTCCTTGACTTCTTCAGGGGTTGCTTTCCCAGGATTCTTGATAAATTCCGTATGAGGTAATGGGGTGCTCGGGCAGCTCCCATCAACGAATCCAAAACGCAGAGCAACCTTCTGAATGTAATTGTCGTGTACTAGGGAGACTGTCTTAGCCTGTCGATCCCTAATAATTCGAATCCCTAGAAACCATGCCGTTTCTTGTCCTCCAGTGAGCTCATACGCCGAGTTTAATCCATCTATTATCAGTTGCGCTTCTGGAATTGCTGAAGCGTGATATAGCACTTGGATATCGTCGACATAAAACACCACAAACACTGTACGTTGCTCATTCATAAACATACAAGGCTCCTCTTTACAAGGAAGCAACTTGAGAGTTTGAAGAGTTGTTGTAAAGTTGCCGTACCATAGTGCTGGGGAGTCTCTGAGTCCATAGAGAGCGCGGTCGACTTCCACTAACATTCCGTCTTGTTTAAAGCCATCGGGAAGATAACAGCGTACGCGAGCAGCTGAATCATCTCTCTTTGCATTAATGAATGCATTAACAACGTCGAACTGCTTCATTTCCAAATCGAATTGAGCTACCATAGCCATGGCGGTTCTGAATGAGCGAGCAGCTAAAGTTGCGGCGTATGTTGACAAAATAGAGGTTTCAGACTGTAAGTCCCCTCTAACCACCACTCGAGAGCGACATCTGGTTAAATAACCGTCGGAATCTACCTTATAAGTAAAAACCCACTTCAAAGGAATCGGTTGCTCAGAGGCGTAGCTGTGCTTTACTACCCTCCAGCAGTTGCGCGACTCCAGATTAGTGATCTCCGTAATGGCTCCGGCTCTGAAGTGCTCCCCAAGAGGGTGGTGTTGAAGGTCTCTCCAATTTAATGGTGCCTTTGGAAGTTGCGATTGATGAATTTTGGGAAGAGCAACTGGTTGTCGAATTTCGACATTATTAAGAACAGACGCTGCAATTACAGCGTGGACTGCTCTCAAATCCTTTCCGTCACTGCGCACCTCTTCTTGACTAGGCCAAAAGGTAGCCAAAAAGTCATCGAGGTGCTCGCGGTTGCTTGTCGGGTTTAACGCGCCCTTTAATAACTCTTTCGTCGTGATAAAGTACACACTACGATTGGGTTGCGTTGATTGTCTTGTAACTCTAGTCTTTCGACCTTCATTACTTGATTTTAGAGGCACCCTCTTCCTCTTCAGGGGTTCGGGTAGCTCCTGATCTTGATCTTCCGCCGGGAGCAACAGGAGCTGTTCTGTCCGCGGCTCAGCATCATAGAGATCATTGTGTTCAGAAGGCTCCTCAGCCTCAGTTGCTTGAGGTGGAGCTTCTATAAGCTTAGGTTTAACACTTTCAAGTGTTTCCTGTTGCTTTTTAAGACCTCGCTCTAGGTCGTGTGGCTCCCAAGCTCGTAAAACAACTTGTGGAATCGATTTGCGCTCCGCACCCACATCGAGTCTCTTGGGATTTGTTATACCACGTAAGACACTTCTCTCAGTTGCGCTTGGTGCTGCTAACTGTCTTGATGTGTCGACACTCTGTGAGACCTGATCAGGGTGCTCGTGAGTTAGAAGTCTAGTGCTCCTTCGTATTTTCACCCCCGAGTTCTCACTAACGGGCACTAAGTCAGTTGAGGGCTTAACTGAAGGTTCAGTATCTAAGTCCATTAATTCAGGGGGAGATTGCTCCACCCCCGAGGTTATAAACTCAGATTCAACTGGAGGCGTTGTTGCCACCCCCGAGTTGATAGGCTCCTCGACTTCCATAGCTTCCAAAGCTTCACTCAGTTGCTCTTGTTCAGAAGAAACACCAGCGTTTAATTGCAGCGTATCGTCGGCGTTTAGGCGGTTTATCAACATGTACTCAGCGTCCTGAGCCCCCATCTCGTCTTCTTGAAGCAACTCGGCTATCTCTTGAAGTCTTGCGCGCGGCTGGCCGGCCGCTCTCTCGACATTGAAAGAGGTAAAGAATAGGGTTTCGTTGAAAGTGACGTTCCTTGTGACTATTACACGCTGTAATTGAGGCACCCAGATCTTGTATATATTGGACGAGACGTAACCAATTAAGTATCCGATGTGCGCTCTTGGGTCGACTTTAAAAGCTCTCCTCTTGCGGAGCGCTTCTCGATCTTTTGACAATGGGTATGCGCGCGACCCGTACGCATAAATCCCGCTCCAGTCAGGCCGTAAATCAGTGGTGAGTCTAATGAGTAACTTCGGGTCGTACCACTTAAAGTACTGTCTGAACCAGAGGTGGAGCACCTCGTTTGGACTTTTAAATGCCTTTCGTGCTGAAGGACTTATATTATAAAGGTATATTGCCGCGAGAACGATTTCAGGCCATAATGCCTTAGGGAAGTTGGCGGCAAGGCGCATCTTGATTGCTTTTTCAATGATTTCCTTGCCTGCTCGCTCTGCTCCCCCATTTGGCTCGTGGGTGTATGATGGCGTGAGTTCTAGGTCGATACCGCTCTCGTGGGTCCATTTCTCGAATTGAGTTGCTCCATTCAGTCCAATGACTGAGGTTTCGTTATCTTGGCGAATTTTACAGATAGAGAGGCCAAATTGCCGTCTCGTCCACTGTTCAAAAGGTTGGAGAGCAGCTAGTACTGCGTTCAATCCTTTGCTTTTGAGTATAAAGCCATAGAAAACTCCTGTGAATTCGTCTTTGATCAAGAGGAGCCAGTTGCTTCCGTCAAACCCGGGAGGATAATCGAATAAATCCCAGGTAATTCGATAGAAAGGTCGGGTAGCTCTCCTCTCAGATGATCGCCGACTAACATTCTGATGTGCTGTTGACAAAGCACATTGCTCGCATTCTACCCTTGTGAGGCCTAGAATTTCAACATTGCGAGCATTCTTCACTAATGCTTGTAGTGCTTCTTTCCCTAGGTGCCCTGCGCGAAGGTGCCACAGGTGCGCTGTGTCTTGTCGAGGTCTCAGGTAGCGCCTGCTTGACTGAAAACCTTGTCGAATGCTCCTTGTTATCGTTGGAAACATTAAAAGTCCGAAATCAGGGCGTTTCAATGCACTGAGAGCAGTTGACGGGGCAAGAGAGTAGTTGTCAAGCTTGTATTCAAAGAAGGCTAAGTTTGCGTGGCGTTCTAAGTTCTTGACAACCACGTTGCTCTCTACCGATCCATAGCGCAAAGTACAGTCTAAACCACTGTACCAGATTCCTTCCTTTAGTAAACGAGCCTCTGAGATGATATTGACATTAAAACCCTCAACAACAGCAACGTCAGTGAGCTCTAAGTCTACTGTATTTGGCCCGTTCTCTCCGTTGAGAGCACCTGACATTAGGCGAGTACCCCGTCCCTTCACTGGCAGGCTTGAAGTACCAGCCTCAACAGCGTCGTCGACAGTTGCTTTCACAAAGGAGCCAGGGACCAAGAGATCAACTGAGTTCACTAAATGAACTGCGGCTCCGTTATCAACCAAGGTGCTCCCGGAGAGTGGGTGACGATCAAAGTCCCATGTAGCGTACACTCCAGTTGCTTCCATTGCAGAGTCGAGCAGTTGAGGGCTGATTATCGCAGAGACTATCTTTTTAGGATATGCTGGCGCCGAAGGTTTTGACGATTGGGTTGCTCCAGTGTTGTTAACTGAAGGGGAGCGATTGGAAGGGCGGTTGTCAGAAGAGCCTGTGATTTGTTGAATAGGGAGCATCTTCCAGCCACGTTTATTTGCTTCGCTTTGAAGTTCAGTGAAGGTAGTGGCTAGCTTTGAGCGTGTCTCCTTAATCTCTTCGGTTGAAGGTAGGTTGCGCAACTTGTCTCCAGTGGAACCATCGAAGGAATAGCGCAGTCGGAAGCATTCCAGTGGCTCATGTCGATGAGAACCCATTGCGCAGGCGCAGTCTTTGAAAGAGCTACCCGATTTGGAGGGGCGAGAGCGAGAGGAAGAGGAGGACCTGTTGTTGTTGTTGGAAGCATCTGGTCTGCCATTGAGAGTAGCAACTGAATATAACCCAGTGGGCTTTTCAGAGGACGATTCGAGTTGCGATCGTTCAGCCAGAGCTGCAAACACTGTACTGTACTGGACCAGAGTGATTGGGTGAGGTCTCCCTAGGGTGATGTTCTTCCAAAGCTCGGCGGACTCGTGTTGCGCCCACTGGGGAGCTAATCGAACCTTCACTGTTTCTAAGAAGGTGTGAGTTGCTAAATCCCCTGTCACAAAATCCAGATTGTAAAGGAGCGCTTCTTGATAAGCACGTCTCCATTCCTGAATCCAAACGGTAGGCTTGAGTCGTTGATGGGTTGCTCTGTGAAGCACTGCGGTGTAGTTCTCCTTGATTCGAGTCAAAACACTCAATGCTGAAGGAGCGTAGTCTCGTCGGAGGGTTCGCACCAGTTGTTGAATAGTCCAGTTGCGCCCGTAGGTGTTTTTGCTTTCCAGGGAGACAGCGCTGTAAACGTCACTATCAACGTGCTCTTGAACCCACTTCATAGCGGCCTTGTAGCTCCTCGCTTTTTCGTTCCAAGAGGGCATAAGCATTGAGTACTCTGTCGAGAGCAGCTTGAACCTAGCCGCGACCTCTTCTAGGGTCGCTACCTTGTAATTCGCCTTGTCAGGCTTCGCTCCCTTAGCCTCAGGGTCTCTGATATCTCTTTCCCAAGCAACCTGAGCCTTGATTATTGCTTCGGCCTCTCGTGTGTCGTTAATCTTATATTCGACAGTGAGGAGTGTTGGAGCAGTTGGTTCTGTGTCCAGTGGGCTCACTGAGTCGGGAGCATCTGGATCAAGCTCTGTCCAGACCTTATTTAAACGACAAAAGTCCTCATAGGCTTGAAACCATGTAAGCCAGGTGCGCTTGTCGTAGGTGAGCAACAGCTCTTTAGCTGTGGATTTGTCGTTCATCGTGGAGAGGCTGCTCTCGAGAGCTTGAAGCGTGAGGGAAAATTCGAGGAATTCGAGGAATTAAAGGAAGGAGGAAGAGTGAGGAGGGAGCAACTGAAGGATTTAAATCCAACTCTTCTCTAGGCTCTTCTGCAGGTTGTTGGGGTCGAAGAAGCGGTGTGTTGAAATAGCGGTGAAAACTCTGCAACAGGTAGCTCGCAGAACCTCAAGAACTCCGAGGAACTCAGGGAGCTTTAATCTAATCGGCTGCGCGCAGTATAGAAGAATACTAACTTAATAGCTTCGTCACGGGGCTCATAACTGACGTGCGCGATAAGACTCAGGCTCTGCGAGCACTTGAATTGATAGAATGTGTTGATTAATTAAGTAAAATCTAAGTAAAGAGTGTGAAAGGGGGAAGTGCTCCCCTAAGGCGGTATACAGCGGCAGAAACCTATTTAGACAGTGTGCAATGCCAAGAGAGCAGTTTAGGCGAGCTGCAGCCGTGCCTGTACGACAATACCTCTTTTTAAAGAGCTCCGAAAGTGTGGCTATAGTGCTGTTGATACGACTCGACTGCATTCCCAACTCTTAAAGCAGTTTAAAATCCTCAAAAAGCAATATGTGAACGCTTTACTATAGAACAGCCTGATTGCCAAAGTAGTGGAGGATACCCTTTGTTTAGCCTGGCAGGATAATAATATTGTTTTAGTTTTTAGTAACATATATACGGTTCACTAAGTAGACGACTTTACAACCAAACTATGAAAGCGTTTTACAAAGACATTAACAAATGGCCGTATCGTTAGATAAGTCTTTGTAAATAACTATATAAAAGAGCTACGTATTCCGCGCTTTATTGATGATTATAACTACTATATGGGAGAAGTGGACTTAGTAAACTAATACAGAGAGGTGTATTAGACTTACCGAAGTATACAACGGAATTGGTGGCCTCTTTTGTATTGGTTAATTGATATGGCCTGTATTAACGCATATAAGTTATATTTATTATATACTAATATTGAGCGCCTATTGAGTTACTTACAGTTTAGAATTGAGCTGTGTTATAAGCTCTTGGCGTATTCTACGAAGGTACAATTGACTCAATTGTATGCTGAGTTAGGGGGAAAGCGGCTTCCTAATTCTAACTTACAGCATATGTGACGGTTCTGTATGAATCGCTAGTATGAAGTATTTATTTCAAGTTATTAAGGATAAGGCTGGTAATGCGTGAGGCAATTTAATTATAAAAGTCAAGAAACCCTTTGTATATAATTAAATAACTTAAAACCTTAAAAAAGACCTTGAACTTATTTGATCTCTGAGCCTTACGACCTTTACAAGTGTTTTAATGTTATATTATTTTAAGTTCATTTGATTTGGCCTGTAAAAGTGATAGAATATTGATTTAGACAAAGAATCAATTAGTACACTTAATGAATTAACCTCGGAGTTTGCCTTTTAATTGCTTTAAATTATATTGAGAATTAATTTAATGAATTAACCTTGGAGTTTACCTTTTAGTTGTATATGTTAAGACACAACTCTTAAAGTATGACGGTATAAATACCGTACTTAACGACTAGACTCGGAGTTTGACCGTTAATTACCTTATACTTTGACGTAACTTAAGAAATTCCTTAACATAAGTTAAAAAGAGTAAACCTCGGAGCTCGCCCTTCTATTATTTTATCTTAACATAATTCGAGAAAAACTGACCTTAGAGCTTATCTTTTAGTTATACTTTGACATTATTTAAAAAGACTAATACTTTTAATATAATAGACTATATTAAAATGACAAATCCAGCTTCCCTTTCTATAAGTGTAAAAAAGCCGAGGGAAATAATTATATCTTTTTTTTAAAGATAAAACGCCTTTTACTAAAACGTTAAAAAGAAAAGAAAGAAACGATATAAATGATAGTCTTTTAAATAATGACTTTTCTTATAATAAATAAGATTTAGAATAACGCAAGTCATGCTTATTCCGTCTTTTTTAAACTAATGTTAAAGACAAATTTAATAGGTTTATATAATAAATCAGACGTTAAAAACCTAAACTCAGTATAGTTAAAAAAGACCAAGTTGTTAAACGTAACTTAATTAATTACTTAATATGTTATGTTAATAATTGTGTAAAAGATAAGTAAAAGTTTTATAAGGTTATTATACGCCTAACTTGTTAAAATTTAAAAAAGGATAGTTTTATTATATATATAAAACAGTAAATTAAAGTATTAATAGTTAAATTAATTATTACGTTGTCTTAAGTCTGCTTTATCCAGGATAATACTATGTCTTAGACACTTACTCTGTTTTATTTACTAGTAGGTTATATACCTTTGTTAATTAACAACTATATATATCGGAAACTTATTTATATTAAAGACTTATTTTTGTTTATTAAGACTAACGATTTGAAAATAAATGACTAGGTATTTAATATGTAAAATAAACTAACTCAGAACTTTTTAGAGTTTGATAATAAACAAGTTAAAGTAGCTTATATTACCGGCCTTATTTTATTAAAGGCTAAGGATATTATTTAAGACCGTTTAGGCCTTTTAAACGTTGACTTTATTATATTTACTGAAGAAATTTTTTAAATCTTATTAAATGTTTATAGTAAAAGTAAAGAAACCAAATAATAAAAAGCCAAAGAAGAATACTGACGTCTTTGTTAAAAGGACAAGACCTTTTTAGCCTTTTAGTCAGACTTTATTTAATTAGTTATTAAACTCAAGAAGTCTAAGAATAACTAATATAATGACTTCTTTAATAAAATGAGTCTAAAGTGTGACGATCTGGCATGAGTGCCTTGGGCGCCTCAGGCCGCTACCCCCTATTTTGTGTATATAACCTCTCGTAGAACCCTTTAGGTTTTGTACTTTAATATTCTAAGCATTCGAACCACTTGCTTTGCCTTCGCGTCACATAAAGCTCTTAGAGTGTTTAAATAATTAAAAGTTTAACGACATTAAATAACTAACCACTTAGTATATAAAACAAAAGAATTGCTTCTTATATATTAAGACTTAATAAATTAACAAAAGACATTAACTAAATCATACTTAATTATTTTAAATTAAGGTAATTTATATATTTAAACTACGACAAAAGGTTGGTATTAACTGAAAACTAACATATATTCGTTAAACTACCTTTAT
Organism: Helotiales sp. F229; assembly: GCA_002554605.1. NCBI lineage: Eukaryota > Fungi > Ascomycota > Leotiomycetes > Helotiales > Helotiales sp. F229. The sequence continues at coordinate 6,019,885 of MXAW01000006.1, read as the reverse complement.
ATAACAAAAGAACCGTAATAATCGTTAGGTTCACTTTAATAGTTCTAAAGAAAAGACTAATAAAGATATTACTTGTTTTAAATATGGTTAACTAAGACATTACAAATAAATATCTATTAGAGAACAAAGTAATACCTATTAATGATATAAAAGAAGACAACGATTTTAATAAAAAATCAGAACTAGACCCTAATGAGGATTTTAATAAAGAAACGGGAAAAGCCTTACCTTAGGCCTAGAAGTAGCTACCCTAAGGTAAAATATCCACTAAGGACCAATTAACTTATTTAAATTAATTAACAAAAGACAGTTTATTATTTAAGTTTCCTTTTTATAAAAAGGCAAAACTGTCTTTTTTAATACTTTAACGGATTTAGGAACAAATATATACGCCTTAATAAACCAAAAGCACATTCACTCTATAACAAAAGTATTATAATCATTAATATATAACTTTAACAAACTTATCTTACTCTTAAGATTTAATGGCTGTCAAAGTAAAGCCATACGACAAGTATTAATGGCTGACTTCTCATTTAATAATTATACCCTCCTTTAATAATACCTGTTTTCCGCTAGTTTAAAGTCTTATAATATAATTCTCAAAAAGAAATAATTAGCTATTTATGACATTCTTTTCAATTGTTGTTGTTAAAAGTTATATTAGCTTAAAGAGTACTAAACAAATCAATGGGACATTAATAAAAGAGACTTTTTAGTCTTCACTAAACTCTTAAAATAACAATATAAATTCTTATAAATAAATAATATTAAAGTCTTAATTATGCGGAAAGATCTTATAATTCGACAAGCCGAGTATATTATTAAAAAGGACAAACTAGACCTAGATGTCGTTTAAACTAATATATTCATTTGTCTAATTAATATTATAGCCTTTTAACTAAACTATTAAAATACCGAAAACATTGTTAATTCTATAACTATTAATGAAATCGACTATGTTCTAAGTAAAAAAAAAACGGTATAACTAGAAGGTTGTTAACTTAGCTAAAATCAACAATAAAGACCTTGACATTATAAGGGGAACTATGTCAATGTCCTCTTTTGAGTTATAACTATTCAAGGTATTATTCTTTTTATAGTTATCCGACTTTATATATGTTTTTAATAAGACAGCCGTTGATAAATTACTTTAATTAATAAACTTTAATTATAAACTCGAGTTTAATAGGCCTAACCTAGTACTTAAAACGGTATATCTATATAAAATGGGTATACTATAGTTTGAAAAGATAAAAGAATACTTATTAAAATAACTTAAAAAGGAGTTTATCTAACCGTTCAAGTTATTATATTTGTTACTAGTATTATAAGTAAAAAAACCAAGAGGAAGTTTATGATTTTATATTAATTATTGCTAGTTAAATAATATTATAAAAAAGGATTAATATCTTCTTTTTATTATTTTAGAAACCCTCAATAAACTAATTACTTTGTCTTTCTTTATAAAACTAAATATACAACATACCTTTAACCAGATCTTTATAAATGAATAATCTCGTGTTTAAGCCGCTTTTTAGACAAAATACGGTTTTTTTAAACCCGTTGTTTTACCCTTCGAGTTATATAATAGGCTTACCACTTTTTAAAAATATATTAATATGGCCCTTATAAAGTACTTGGATAACTTTTGTTTAGTTTATATCAATGACATTTTAATCTTTTTTAAAGATTTAAAGACCTATAAACAATATGTATAATAGGTACTCAAGAAACTCAACAAAACCGGCTTATAAGTCGATATTAAAAAGTATGAATTTATAACTTGTAATATTACTTTCCTCAGTTTTGTCATTATTAACAAAGGTGTTAAAGTGGACCCCCGGAAGATCGAGGTAATTAAGAACTAAGAGTTATTTATGTCAAAAAAACAGGTTCAGTTATTTTTAGGGTTTTATAACTTTTATAGGCGTTTTATTAAAATATATAAAAGAGTCTTACGCCTATTAAACCAGTTAATAAAAAAAGGGTTCTATTAAAATTCTAGTTAAATAAAGATTAATTAAACTCGTTTAAACACCTGAAAGAACTCCTCACGTTAACTTTAATATTAGTTTACTTTAGGTTAAACTGTGACACTTATATTAAAACCGACTGTTTAGACTTAGTTGTCGCCGGCGTCCTTACTTAAAAGATACTGGACTCTGACAAATGGTACTTAGTCGCCTTTTATTTTAAAAGCCTTTAAATAACAGAAACTTATTATAAAATCTATAATAAAGTACTACTAACCGTTAATCTTATATTTAAAAAATAGCAAGTTAAACTTTTAAATATCTCTAAGTTTTTAATTATAACAAATTATAAAGTATTAAAGTACTTTAAGACAAAGAAGTTATTAAATAAACGACAAATCTACTAAATAAATATATTATCTTTATTTAACTATTTAATTACTTATTAACCTAAGAAAAAGAACGCTATCATTGACATTTTGTCTTAAAAAGAAGAGTTTACTTTTACTTAAAAAGCAGCTAAAGAAACTAAAAGGACAAGACTAATGTTCGTATTAGAGGTTATTTTAAGCCTATTAATAAAACAAAATAATACAGCGCCACTCTTATTAGCTAGTACTAATATTCTTTTTAATAAGTTCTAAATAACTTTAAAAGTTATTTAAACTAATTAAAACGACATCTTTTTCTAAAATAATTCAGACAAAGCATATATGAATATTAAGAAATAACAAATGAATAACGAACTAGTACTTTATAAAAGACGTTTAATAATCATTAAAGAACTTAATAACCTATAAATAAAGTTAATTTATTATATCTATAACAGTTTATAAACTATTTATCTAAAAAAAACCAAAACATTTCAACTAATTTGTTAATATTATTAATAATCTAAATGGTTTAAATATGTATATAAGTATATAACAAATTATCAAATATGTCGCAAAACCAACAAACCTTGAGATAAAACACCAGAATTATTAAACTTTCTCTTTGTCTTAATCTATTTATAAAACGACTTGTCAATAAACTTTTATTTATTAAATTCAATTAATAAAAAAAAACAATATTTTCGTTATTATTAATTAATTACCTAAACAACACCTGAGTCTATTTATTAAAAAAGACGTCACAAGAAAAACCACTATTAGACTGTACTATTAATATACCTAGAAATTTCGTGGCTGCCCCTTCACTATTATTAATAACAAAAGACTTTAATTTATTTTTGACTTTATCGTTAAATTATCAAAGTTAATATGAACTAAGCTAAAACTGTCAACTTTTAAACACCTTTAAATAAACGGTTAAACAAAGATTATTAATTAAATCATTAACATTAAATTAAGACCTTTCGTTAATTATTATTAAGATAACTGAGCCGACTTACTATTTACTTTAGACGCGGCAGGTACGGTATGTCCACATAAATCAACAAGTCTTTCCCTTTTTATAATTAACTATAAGTACGAACCACGGTTAGACTTTGACTAAACACTGGCTTTTAACAAATTTTATATATTTCATAAAAAGTTGTCTTAATAAAAATGTTGGTGCAGTACCGGTGGATCATGCAAAAATATATTGATGGAAAGGGATTAATATAATTTTTAATAAAATGGGTGGTAAAATCTGTGTATTTTCAAGAGAGTGGGAGAGATCTTTTATTATATATTTCTTCAAATGACCCCTGTAATAGGTTTGTTATAGCTCCGACTATCCCCTGGAACTATTAGATCTATTACTTTTAATAGCCAAGGCATAACCCCTAAAATTGTTGAAAAGAAAAACCAAAAAATGTTGAAAAACAAAATAAATGTAATAATTTATAGTATGGGCTTAAAAAAGGTCCAAAATCCATTTGTAATAGTTTTATATTAATTGTATTAAGGGAATTATTAATTTGAGGCCGGAAATTGATAATATGTAGGTTAAGCAAGATTCATTAATAACTTAAGAAAAGCCTATAAATCTTTTTATTGTTCCCCTATTCTATATATACCCTAAAAGTTCCCCAAAAATTCAATTCTTTTTTAGTAATAATGAATTATTATTAATATATCAAAATCCATTAATTTTGTATTAAAGCTAATATAATTTTAGAAACCTTTTAATTAATAATTTTATTTTATTAATAATAAATTAATTATTTTTTAAAGCAGTATTTGAACTTGTTTCGGGACCATTTTAGTGCCATATTTTAATGCTAATAATAACGTAATGTTAATTCCGGTGTTATTTGGCGCTTTTACAGCTGCTTATTGTAAATATTACATTTAATACGTTTACGCTTAGGCGTATGGTTCAAAGTATTTTTGTGTTTTTAATAATTTCAAATCAAAAAAATGCAATTATTATATCAAGCAAAAGAAAGAATACTGCCTTATAAATAAATTCTTGGGGATTACTTATAAGCTTGGCTTATAGGTTAATTATAGATTTGAAAAAGATTTGAATACATTTTATATTTAATATGAATATAGCTTTTTTGATTTATTAATATTAAGTTTAATACTTTGGTTTATACGGCCAATGCCAAACCATTTGTTTTAGCGGACCTTTTTGCTGCTATAGAATCAATTGCTATTATATTATTGATTGCTTTGGCAAAGGCATTAAAGACAAAAGACCAGCTGGTGTTTGCTTTATTGAAAAAGATTTAGGCTTTTTGGGTCGAATTAAGTTAGTTTACTAACCTTCAGTTAATATATAACTTAATGTGATGTCCGATTTTAATTAATAATTGGTTTAAATATAGGACCTGGGCGTTTAAATTAGGTCAATGGCAATAGCTTTGGGCTATATTAATAAGATAATATTTGGCGTTTATACTTAGGCTATAAAAGCTTAAAACAAGCGCAAGGCTTTTGCTAAAACAGGACCTAACAGTAAGCGTTTTTGTTGCAATATGTTAATAATAAAGAAAAGAAAAAAAGGGGTTTAGAATTGTTTGTGGACGGCTTATATAATATAAATAATGTGTAGGCCTTGTTTTAAATTAGTTTTGTAATAGGTTTTTTATAACAATACTTTCCTTAAACCTTTATACAAAAATAGCCCTTCATAATAAAACCAGCAATTAGTTCTTGTTGAAGTGTTATTGCAAAGCCGCTTATTAGTACTTTAAATTAAAAAGTAAATAAATACGAATTTAAGTTGCTTTTCGTTTTTGTAAATTGAATAATTATAATATGTAAAAAGTGAAATGAAATAAGTAAATAAAATAAAAAACGCATTTTAAAAAAAGTATATGCAAAAAAGAAAGATAATAATTGTACGGACTTTTTTATTATTAATTCAAATTAATTTTGATAGGTTTTTGAACTTATTTTTTTATTCTAATAATAAGCATATTGGTATTAATAAAATTCTAAAAAGCTTTATTTAAAGTGGCTTTTGTTATAGCATTAGGAAGGTTATAAGCATTATTAATTTATTATATCTTTATAAATTCCCTGCGCTTATATAATTAGCGAATTGTTATTATATTAATTATTAAATGCTTTTTTTATAATACCAAGTTTGATAATATATTTATATAATAAGAAAGAATTTGTATAAACAACAGTAAAAAGCTTTGGAAAATTGAGCTTATTAGTTATTATATTAATAATAATTGCTATAGCAATTAACATATTAATGCCAGTTATTATAATATACAATTCTAAAGCAAGCATTGTGCAAGTAACTCTTTTGCACTTAATAAAGCTAATATAAATAATATTGTGTTGTACAGAATAGGGGTTTGTCGGCTGGTAGCACTAACAGAGCCTTAATGGCGCTGTAGCCAATTAAGACTGTTTATATAACTAGATTTTTGGAGCTCCCTCTTAAAGGGAGCTTTATTATATTCCTTTATAATTCAAGATTTTTGCATTTCCTAAAGCTCTTCCTTTACGGTGCTTAATAATTAAAAGCCACAGCTTTATTCCATGAGTTATTAAGGTACAATTATTATAGATTGAGAAAAGCTAGGGTAAGTATTAAAAAATATTTACTGTTATTTGAAAAACTTTTTAAAAGTACACATTCCTTCTTTTTAATATATTAACATTTTTTCAAAGTCTTTAAACACTTGATAACAATAAAATATCTTCTTAGAACATATCAATCGATAAGAACAACGCTCTATTAAGCGATTGTTACTAGTAGCCGTAATAGTAAACGAGATTTTAGTACTATATCCAACTTAAGGGCATTATTGATTTTGTTAACTCAAATAAACATAACGTTTTAAATCTTCTTAAATCTCGACCAGCGGCTTTTAACATTAATGAGTATATATAAGCTGAGACAAATAATCGTTTTACAAAATGAATGGCGTTAATAAGCGATAATAAGCAAAAGATGTACTATAAATAGGAGATTGTTAATAAAAACAAAAAAAGGACTTTCATAAAGCTTTTATAAGTTACCAAATTACAAAAGGCGACTTTTAACGATATCAAGGAAATTTAGGAAGTTTACACAAGAGAATTCCAAAATAACCTTGCTTAATAAACGCTTTTTAATATAAAGTACTAATATTTGTTTAATTAGATTAATAACATTATTAATATATTGATTTTAACAAACGCTATCAATAATAATAAATCAAAGAATCTTATTAGATTTTAAACATTAATTAGATTAATTAAACGAGAACTTGCTTTTTTAAACGTTTTTGTATTATTATTTATTATCTTAAATTATCAAAAGGCTTTAATAAGTACTTTCGAAAAGAAAAGGAAAATAAAAGCTTATATTTAATATAAGAAATGGCAAAAAAAATACTGTTTTACTAAAGCATATAACATTTTAAAAGTATAAGGTATTTTAAGTATTCAAGATTTTTTTTCTGTAGTTTTAATTTATATCAAAACATAAGCCGCTTAAGTTTTAGCTGATATTATCAAAAACAATGTTCTAAAAAAGGAATATTATATAACGTTTAAAGAGTACAGTTTAGCCTTTAAAGCCAATTTAAAAAAGCATTTCAAAAACGGTTTAAAGGGTAAAAAAATAGCAAATAAATTATACGCTTTTTTTAGGAAATATTCAAAAACTTCTAACAATTCTAAAACTATTTCTAAAGCTAAAAGCTTAAGCTTTCATAGTAAATAAGGCTTATTTAATAGATTTTACTCCAAATAGCTAAAGAATAATGATTGCTTTTGCAAAATTAGCCACTTTTTAATACCCATTAAATATTAAAAATTATAATATGCCTATAACGGTAGTTATACAAATAAATTAAAGAGTTGTCCTAGTGACAATAAAATTAAGGAAATTTACAAAAGATTTGAAAAAGCGCAATATACCAAGCTACGAAAAGAAATTATCAAAAAAAGTTGAAAGATCTTCTTTATTAGTTAAATTATTAGAAATGTTGTCTTAAAAAAAAAAAAAAAAAAAAAGATATTGTTATTATTAAATAAAAGTAAATATTTTGAAAATGTTAGCGCTGTTATTATTAATCTAAAGCTTTTAAACGTCAATAAAGCAATGGAAATATACGCCGTAAATTTCATTAATAGTCTATATGTATTTTTAAACAGTATATTTATTAATAATTATAGTATTTAGTATTTTGTTAATAATAAAAGAAAGCTTATTTTAAATATTTTTGTAAAATCTAAAAACAACAATTATGTAAAAGTAAGTATACAACGCCTCTTAGTTATTAAACGGGGCCAGTAACTTTTTAAAAATGTGCTAAAAAACAAAAACAGTTTAAATATATAAAACCTGATTTTAAACAATATCACAATTGTAATTGGTTTTAATATTAATATTATTTTTAAAGCGCTTTTGTTAGACATTAAGATTTGGTATTTGAAAAAAGATATTATATTAAGATATAAAGAAGTTTGAAACAGTGTAATACTTTAGAAATTAAAGCAAAAATATAATCTTACCTTTTTTAAATATAAGCTTTTTAATTACTTTTATTGCTTTTACAATTTAGTGATAATAAAACGTTTCTTAGCCATAATATATCCAATTTTTTATTGTAATTTGAAACAAGATTTTTAATTAAATAAAAAGCTATTGTAAATTTGTTATATAACACTAAAGATATGGCATTTAAGAACAGGCTATTTTAGAAAAAAAAGCATTTCAGGTACTGCTTTATATAAAGAAAAAGGTAAAATTTAATAGTATTTTTAGAATCAAATATAAAGATTGTATTATAATATACGCCGAAAATGTTATTTTAAAAAAAATCTAAAAACAAGGCAATTAAATCATTTTTTAAATTTTTTTAAGACTTATTTAATTTTCTCTTAAGTTATAATAAAACATAATAGTTGTTAATAATCAAAGACGAATATAATAAGAAGCTGTTTAGCTGGACCTTAATAAGCAAATTGCTGAATTATATTATATTAGTATTATAGAATTTTAAACATTAAACAAGATGTTAATATAAATTGTTTATTTGTATTATTAGGTATAATAATAACATTTTTGTTGTTATAATCTTTAAGACAATATATTATTAAAACTGGACAATAAAAGAAAAAATTAAAATAAAAAAACCCCTCGTATATATTAAAAAATCAATTAGCGGTTTAAAGCGCGTAAAATAAAAAATTATTATTAAATTTATTAAAATACGCATTTAAACAAAACTCCTAAAAAAGCTATACCTAAAAATATGTAATACAGCGGTTTATTTATAAAACAAAGCACTACTTATATAATAAAAAATAAAATGCCCAAATTAAATACTCTAAAAATGATTTTAGGGCTATTTTTAATAATATAATCCATTAATTATAAAAAGGCTGTTAATCAATCTAAAACCAGATTAAAGCAGGGAATACGCGTATAAAGCGTGTACCTATTTAATAAAAATAATAAAAAAGCCAAAAAAGACAAAAAAAGCTTTAAAGTTAATCTTAAGGAATATTTAAATTATTTAATTAATTATATTGCTTTTAATATATATAAAATCTAAATGCCTCAATTATGCTATATTATTATAATACATAATATTTGCTTTAATAAAACAAAGTTCTATTTTCCAAAAAAAAAAGTGATTAGCCAAACCGCTTCTGCTTTAAAAAAGCTTATTATTATAATAAAAAAAAACAATATCTCCTTAAATATAAAGCTTAATATAAGTAATATTATAAAAAATATTGCAAAAAAACAAATAGCCGCGCTAAATGCCATTATTAAAATATATACTAAAAAGCTAATAAAAATAGAAATTATTATACCAAAAGTATTCCCCCCATCTATAAAAATATTCCCCCCGATTATCCAACCATATGCTATAATATTAATAAACCTTGATTTTCCTAAATTACTAATAACCTTGGGGGTAACAGAAATAAATAAAATAGGAATAGTTCCTTATAAAAGCCAGAAGGTAAAAAACAACGAAATGATTTCTTATAAGAACTAAGAAAGGGAGAGCAACAATATAGTCCCTTATAAAAATCAAAATTTGGGGGTGAATAAAATGATTCTTTACAAAAACAACATTAAAAACAATAATAAAGTTTTGACTTTTTATAAAAAGTTGAGTTTAAACGTTTTAAAATTTACTAAAGATTAAATAATTAAAAATTAGTTTAAAAAAACGCTTTATATAATAAAAATATAAACTTAAATATTAAAAAAGCGTATCAAATATATTCTTAAATTATAATACTAAATTAAAAGCCATAAGACCTTAAGTAATAGGTCCCTAAATTATTAAAAGCTCCGTCTATAATAATTAGAATAAACAATAATTTTCAAATACTAGCTAAAACAAGTCAATAATAACAACAAAAACAAAAACATAACTAAATTTACATAATATAAGAAATATAAAAAAAGCATAATAAATTTATATTTTAAGGCCATTATTTCATAATAATAGCTTTATAATAAAATAATCATTTGCGTATAATAAAATTTGCTAGCATATTTTATAAAGCTATTTTAATATAAGCAAATAACAAAAACATAATTATATTATATGCAGTAATAGCAATAATTATTTTAAGTATTAAAGTAAAAGCAAATCTTATAATTGCTTTTAACTTATATAATTTATATTAAGGGAAGCTTTTGAAAGCTTTAAAAGATTAGAATAAATTAAATAGCCACGCTTAGGGCAAATATTTTAAAAAAGACGTCAAAAAAAAGATTGCTAATTTAAAAGTTTAATATTATTAAAAAGTGATTTCTAAAAAAAATGCTATTATATAGCCTATTTTATTAAAATAGGTTTTTATATATAAAATTAATTTAATAGGCAAATTAATTTGCTATTAATCTTATATTATAATATAAGAGGATATATAAAACGACTTAATAATTTTCTTAATATATGCCGCAACATTTGTAATACACTTTTTTAAAATAATAATAGCGCTTATAGTATAATTTAATTTAAAAATAAAACAATTTAATATAATCAATATATTTATTAACGCTAAATATAATGAAAAAAGCGCCTTAATGTTATATTACTTCTTAAATGGTTAAAAAAGACCTAAAATAGTAATGGAAATCGACTAAATATTATACGGCTTAAAAGACTCCCTTATACTATAGTACGGCAACTTTGCGGCAATACTAAGCAAATTAAATTTTAATCCTTTAATAAAGGAGCCGTATATTTTCATAAACTTTAATAGGACAGTTTTTGTGGCATTTTATATTAATAATATTCAAATTTTATACTATGCCTTAAACAATAATAAAAAACAAAAAATCATCAAAAGATTATATTCAGTTTATAAGCTTATAATATTAGGAGATATGGAATAATTCTTAAAAGTATATATAATTAAAAATTGGTCTATAAAAACGATGTTTTTGATGCACAATACTTATATAAAAAAAGTGGCTTGAAGATTTAATATAATAAATGAAAAATGCCTAAGCACGCTTTTACTAAATTATAATTTAATTAAAAACCCCGGAATTGCCATATTAAAATAGGTTACAAAATATCAGAAAAATTAGATTAGTTTTATATATAGCTATTATATTAAAACCAAATATTACTTTTATAATATTTTAATTATTGCATTTTTTAATAAATCCAAGCGCCCAATATATAAAAGCAATTAAATGAATTATTAAATATTTGTTTAAATTACGTTTTCTAGGAATTATTTACTAATATAAAAATTGGGAAATACATTTATTAATAGCCTTAAACGCCTTATTCAAAAATAACAAACAATCAAAACGTTTTTTCCAAAATTTTATTATAATATTATTTAAAAGTACAATTATTTAAAAAGCCTTAAAGCAAAACATTATAATTATTTTAATAATAAAAGCGAAATTATTAAAAGTAACAAAAAAGGCAAAAAAAATAATAATACTTTAATGCTTTTTCAAAAGATTAATATTTGATGTAAAAGCTTTATAAAATATATTTTATAATAATAAACAAATGATTTAGCTAATAATTAAAAAAAATTAATGTATTTTAATAAAACTAAAACATATTAATATACAAAACATATAATTATAATAAAAGCACAAAAAAAAGCTTTTAGGTAATATATTTCTTTATTAATAATATATTAATAAATAGCTTAATAAAAAACCTGCCCTAACAAAAGTTTAAAATATTTATAATTCTCTTAAATTTATAAGATATTTAAGCCGTTATTAAAAAGTTTACTTAAGCTAAAAGTGCCAAGGCATATTTATATTTATATTTAATATATTTTATATATTATTTTAAATTAATATTATAAAAAAACAATAAACATAAAAAAAAATTGTATAAATTCTAAAAACCTAATTTTAAGTTATTACTTTTGGATTATAAAATTGCTTTAATATACTTGCAGTTTTATAATAATATAAAGGAAACATTTTCAAATTGCGATTTTGGGGTTATAAAGCTGCTTTATCATTGGGGTTAATATTTTTAAATTGTGATTTATAGATTACAAAGCTATTTTTATTTATAAAAGTAAAAGCAAAAAGTTCATTAATCGTTAAGTGGCGTTAGCTAAAATGTTAACTTCTGCCAAAGCAAAGGCATAAGCAATAGTATGTGCTGTAATAGTAGCGATTGAAAATTCATTGACATTAATAATAGTAATTATATTATCACTACCATTTACCCTAGTGCCAAAAACAGGGCAAAAGAAAAGCACGGTAATTTCTCGGTAAAAAAGGCTCTAATTTATTAAATATTGTTTTAAAACAATAAAAATAGTATTTATAAAGCGATAAACCGAAGGCAGAGTTATTCTTTTCCTCATTTTTATCCTTAGTCTTCTTAACTTCCTTAATCTTCTTTTTTTTAAGGCAGCTTTAATAATAATTTAACAAGTAATAAGGGCTTATAACTAATTAACAAAAGCTTTATATATTGTTTTTATATAATATCTAATATTATATAAAATAATATATATATACGAGAGCTTTTTAGTATTAATTTTGCTATTAGATAAATAACAAAAAAGGCAATAACAGCTTGGGGTACGGTAGTACAATTAGTTTTATTGTTTTTATAATAATAAAAACATTATATTAATAATGCTTTATTATAACAAAAGTTACCTGGCGCACCACGCATGTTATTGTAAATGTAATGGAAGTACGGTATAATATAAGCTTCTTTAGTTACAGTATGATGCCAAGGGGTTAATAGGGGCGGGAGGGATAAGAGAGGGAAAAGGATGGTAGCCTTGGGGGCGCCGGCTAGTTATATCATATATATTAGTATATTAATTTTAAACTTCTAAACATTTAAAACCTACTCTTTTTTTTTAATACCTCAAAAACAATAACAAAAGTATGCTTTTTGGTATAAGCCATTTTTAATAATATAATCACTAAAAAATACAAATTTTTAGTACAAAAGCTTTAATATAACTTTACTTGCTTAATTCTGTTGTCCCAGTAATAATGCTTTTACTACAACTAGTTATACTAGTATTACTCTTAATTATATAACAGTCTATATTTACGCCACTAAATTATACAAATTACATTTATGTATTATTATTGCTTTTATAATTGCTTTTAGCCAAAAGGATGTGTTATATAAAATAAGGGTTTATTGGCTGATAGTACCAATAAAGCCTCAATAGCGTTATAGCCAATTAAGACTGCTTATATAACTAGATCTTTGAAGCTCCTTCTTAAGAAAAGCTTTACTACACTCCTTTACAATTCAAAACTTTCACACTTCCTAAAACTCCTCCCTTACGTGTGACAATTGGTACGGATCGGAGGGCATTTGGGTGAGCTTTTTTAATTGGGTATTATTAAGCGTTTAAATGAGATTAACTTGATGACGTTTCTTATATATAACCCCTTTTCCCTCTCTACTTTCTTTTTTCTTTAATTATAGATTTTAAGAAAATCTTAATTACTTTTATTACTTTTTATATAATATGTAAAGCCTTTACTAAACATTGGCATTGGTTTTTATAAAGCAAACGTCACATTATTTATAACTTTTTTTAATTTGTCTAAAAAACAATAAACATCTTCCCCTTTCTTTATTTTTTTATAAACTCTTATTATAAAAAGAGTTTTTTATAAAAAAAGCTTATACTAAGTATAGTTTAATAAATAGTATTTAAATAACTAACAAACCCAAAAAAGCCAACGACACCGGCTTTCTTTTTTTATGTTTTTTTGATTCGATTGAGCCGAAGAAACAACATCTCTCTTTACATAAACGTACTCTTAATACATCATATAAAGCTTAAACTTTTTATAATAAAGTATTCTTTAACAAAAGATATTAATATGTTTTTTGCCTTTGCCTTATTTGTTTTCCTCATGGGATTTTCTTTTTAACTTTTTTTCTTTCTTTAATATAATACAGTTTACCTTTTAAAGTAATTAAATTATTATAAATATATAAATAATAGAAAAGATAACGAAAAAGTTAGATAAAGAGAAAAAATGTTTTAAATAAATGGCTAAGAATTTATTTGTTATATAAAAACAATTTTAAAGCCTTAGCCAGAATTGTATTCTATTAAAGTCTGTTTCTTTTAAAAATAGTTTCTTTTTATTTATTCTTTTCTCTTTTATCAAGAAAAATACCAATGTCTCCTTTAAGAATAAGGATAAACAAACCGCTGTTACTTTTAATCTAGGTAATAATAGTAATAAAAATAACAACAAGTCAAGCCATTACTGTAACAATACTTTACATTGTCTTTTCTTTAAAAACACTTTTTAAGTCCTGTCTTTTTTTAGAATTTCTTCTATATCTTATATTATTTATATTAAAAAGATTCTAAACTTTTAAATAAACTCTCCAATAATATTAAATATTCCTTAAAACTATAAAAAGTCTAAATATATAATATTTTACGTTATTATATTATTTACTTTATTAATAAAAAACACAAAAAAGACTGGTTATTTAATTAAACCAAAAGAATAGTACAAACATTCTTAAAACTAGTTTTCTTAAAACCCAAATTTAATAAAAACGGTATATTTATAAATGCCTTAAATTTAGTAGAATAACTTGTTTTGTTTTTATTTAATTTTTATAATAAACAAACGGCCCGTTTTAAGTATTTTGCTCTTTGTATAAATTATTAAAGCTCCTTTTAAAGCTTTTACTATAACTTTAGAACTTTGGCTTATATTACCGGTATTAACAACAAATCTGTTTTAAAAATAAATTTATAAAAAAAGCTTTTCACCCGATTATATAAGTAACTGTTTTAATAATATAAAACTTCTCGGTTATTAAAAAAATACGTAAAAACAATTTAAACTAAAGACTAAGGCCAATTAGTCAAGTGGATTTTTTACTTAACTTCCAAATCTTTAGCTTTTATTAAATCAAACTTTTATTAGATTATAAATACGACTTTTTAGTTTTTTGTTTTTCTTTATAATTACACCGATTATAAAAACAAGGAGTACTATAGATAAGAGAGTTCTTAGCTTTGACAGTATTAGTACCAAAGACTATTAACCTTTCTTATATATATTGACACTTTTCATATCTAATTATTAATAAATATATTTTATTATTATATTATATAATTATTTTAGCAATCTTTTATTCTTTATAAAATTAATGAGATTGACATTAGCTATTTTTTTAATAATTAATTAAAAAATAATAATAAAAATATATACAAGGATATTATTAAAAAGTATATACTGCTTTTTTTAATAAAAGGCCGAGCCTAAGAAAAGGCTTTTTTTTAAGTATATTAAAAAATATGTAATGCTTTAACTTAACAAAGCTTTTTAAAGAACAATTTTTTATTATTTAAATAACCTTTATTAAAAATAAATTATTATATAAATTACCTATACTTTTCGATTTTAGAGTAAATAATTATTATTTTATTAATTGTATTTTTTTAAAATCTTTTTCTTTTTTTTAAAACTTTTAATTTACTTTTTATTAAATGTTATCATTATTAAAGGATTTAATAGTGCTAATAATAAAAAAATCAATTATTATATTATATTAAACCTAACAATGGATAAACGTTTATAAGCCTTTACCCTTTTCTTTATTACTCGATTAAGACATTATAATGTTATTCTTAAGAAAGCATAGTTATTAGAACGTTAATTTTTTTAATACTATTAAACAACGTATTATTTGGCCAAAAGCCTTTTGGCTAATTGCCACTTGTAATACTTTAATTAACATTTAAGATCTTTGTTATTACTATATTTAACAACGTTACTAAAAAGACATTAAATAATGAAATCAAAAGCTTAATTAATATTAAAATAAATATGATGTTTAATTTGACGAAACTAAAGGTGTTTAACTACTAAAAAACAAGTACAATTTGACCTTCGCTTTTTCCCGACTTTGTAAGATAAAACAGCTTTTAAAGTAGTCTTTTTTTTAATGATTTATTATAAGATAATAAAGACTTTAAGGGAAGTGCCGCTTTTATTAAAATATGTTATTTTTTTTTTACTCGATAACAAGGCCATACATTAATTCTAATAGCTATTATTGCCGTTTACCTTGGTCTTAAGCTTAATTAATTATGTCGGCGACTAGTGCTATTAAACTTACTTCTATTGTCATTTTTGCCTTTGTTATACTTTTATATTTTTGTATATATTGAAATATAAAAAGATTATTAAATTAGATGTAAAATAATAATGAATATAGTGTAAACACCGACAAAAACACTGCTTTAAAATAAATTATATTATAAATAATAAGTACAGTTTTTGTTTTATGTAATTTTATAAATAATAATAGTAATCGTATTATTCTTTTTGTTTTAACAAAAACCTTTCTTTTATATTTGTCAAAATTAACACTATTATATAATAATATTTTTAGTTTGTTTTTCTTTTGCACTAAACGTAATTATGTGATTTTGCAGTTTTATTCTATAAGATGTATGTTTAATTCTTTGATAATTCAAATATAATTGACTTAATGCCCTTTCTTAATTCCTTTATTATTAAAAAACAAAAGGACAAAATATAAAGACTTTAAGGGAAACTATTTATTGAGATTTACTCAATTACTAGTGTGTTTATTTATTTATTAAACAAACAAAAATCTAAAAATAAGATATTTATAATAATACTTTAAGAAATTAAGTCTTTAACTAAGTAAAAACACAAAAAAGACAATACTACCATTATTATTAATAACTTAATTATTAAACTCGTTATTTGTTGCTAATCCTTAATATAGTTTACTATTTCTTTGGCTAAATTAGATTTTGAACTTATAATTTTACCTGAATATATTAAATGGATTTATATATTTAGTAAAACAATAAATAATATATTCCCTCTATATCATTTATATAATTATTTTATTAAATTAGAAAGCAAAAGCAAAACAACTTTTAAGTATTCTCTGTTATATAAAATATTTATAATAAAACTTAAAGCTATTAAAGATTATATTACTAATAATTTAGAAAAAGGGTTTATTAAACTATTTTAGATATTATTCGTTGCTTTTATTTTTTTTGTTAAAAAGCCGAATAAATCTTTATGGTTATATATTAATTTCTGAGTATTGAATTCTTTTACTTATAAAAATTAATATCCTCTCCTTTTGATTAATAAAATATTAGCTAAAATAATTAATATTTATATTTTCACTAAATTAGATATTTATTAAACATTCTATCGAATACAAATAGACCTAATATTAAAAGAGTATATAATTTTGTATATAAAATATAAAGCGTATAAATGTAAAGTTCTTCTATTTAGACTTATTAATGACCTTGTCATGTATTAGTATTATATAAACGACATCTTTTTTGATTATTTTAATAATTTTTATATAATATACTTTAATAATATCTTTATTTATTTTAAAAATCTTTTAAAATATTAATTATATATTAAAAAAGTCTTTTAAAAACTCTTTAATATAAGCTTTTAAGTAAATCTAAAAAAAAGTAAATTTATTGTTATTTATATAAAGTATTTAGGATTTATTATTTTAATTTCTAAATTAAAGGTTAATCTTAAAAAAGTTGTTATTATTAATAACTAAACTTATTTTAATATTGTCAAAGGTATATAATCCTTTTTTGGTTTTTATAATTTTTATAAGCGTTTTATTAAAGATTATAATATTATAGTAAAACCTTTTGTTTATTTAATAAAAAACAATGTTTTTTTTTGTTTTATCCACGAATATAAAGATGTTTTTTACTTTTTAAAACATATTCTTATTTTGGCTTTATTTTTTTGGTATTATTAGTAGTATTTGCCTTGCCTTTTAAAGACAGATATAAATAATAAAATTATTACAAAGGTCTTTTTTTAATAATATAATAAAAACTAGTTCCTTTTTTTTTAAAAAAACACTATACTCCTTGTAAAACTCAATTATACTATTTATAACAAAGAAATACTCATTATTATATACTCTTTTACCTATTGGAAAAGAGAACTTATAAGGACCTTTATTAAATCTGTGTTATTATAGACCACAAAGCTTTGAAATACTTTATGATTTCTAAGTAACTAAATACCTAACAAATACAATAGGCCAAACTACTAACCAACTATTATTTTATAATAACTTATTGGCTAAGTGTCTATAACCTATTGACAAATGTACTTTCCCGGAAACCGGACGAATTTAACGAACAAAACTCTGCCAAAAAAGTACAGCGCTTATAATAGCTTTTACGGAAAAATCAAATAAATCTTATATTTATAACCAAAAATCTCCGCTTTTTTAGCTAAGACGATAATCTCGTTTTTGATATTAAAATAGCGGATTTTTCCTTAGTATTTTTAATAGTATATTAAATTTTAAAAGCCAATTATATAACCCCTTCTTTTTAAATACTATGAAAACAAGCCTTGTCAAATTAGCCGGGTAAGCTTAGTATAAAAGGCGACTTATTATTCTCCGATAGCCGCCTTATAGTCCTTGACGTTATTTATTTTTGTACTTTTTTATTTAAAAAATATATAATCATATTAATATAATTTACCTTAATACTAAAAAGACCTTATAACTTTTATCTTCTTAATATTAGTAGTATAGTATTACGTCGATAATCTAATAATACTATTACAACTATTATACTTGTCGATATATTTAAGTCCTTTAGGAGAAGAAACCTAGCCTTTTTTAACTTCTCCTTATTTTGTTTTAACCTTAGGAACACATTATTATAAATTATTGTAGTTTTAATAAAAACAAATATAAATTTAATAATGTCTTTGTTTTTATTAATTGCTTTAATAAATAAATTATAAATATCCTTTATCAAAAAACCTTAAATACCTGCGATTTTATAAAGCTATATATATATTATATAAATACTTTAATCCTCTGATTAATATTACTTTTAATAAAAAACTTCAATTTATTTCCTGTTTTTAAACTGCCTTTTTTTTAATCTTTAGTACTAAAAGACAGCTTTCTACAGCTGATTACCCTCAAACTAATAGTTAAACCAAAGTATATAACTAATACTTTTAACGCAAACTCCGCGCTTTTGTTTTTTATTATTAAAACAATTAGTCCAAGTTTTTGCCTATTATAAATTATACTTAAATGTCTCTCTTATATAACTCTTTAAAAGGCCTTTTGTCATTTAAGATAATCTATAAATATATATTATATATTAATTAGAATTAGAAAATTAACTTACTAAACTTAATATCCCCCGTTAATAAATTGAATATATAATAAGCTATCGAATATACCACACACTATTATACAATATAAAATATAATTAGATTTAGCCTCCTAGGGTCTTAAACAAAAATGGCCCGGTTTTATAACTGCTTTTGCTATATAATCGACTTTAATATAAATGATTTTGTTTGGTTTAATATGTGTTATTTTTTAATTATTTGTTCTTCAAAGAAACTGGACTTTCTTATTAATAATTTATTCCGAGTATTAAAAAAGGTTAAAAACTTATATTGCTTAAAATTGCCAATAAATATAAAAGTATATAATGTCTTTTTTATAATAAAACTTAAGAAAGACCCTAACAACCTTTTAATAAGTCAATAAACTATGTTATTTCCGTCGATTAATATCACTAAAGACAACGGATAAGAAATCAAGAACTTATTCGTTTACTAAAAACAACAAAATAGCCTTTTTTATAAAATTTCTTAATTAAATCAAAACGTTAATTTCATTTAGTATAATATTTCAAATATTAAATATGCTTTTACAAAGATTTAGGAGTTTTATTTTAATAACCCGATATAAACAAGTCCTTTTATAAAGCTATTTTAATGGCTTAAAGCGTTTTATAATAGAATAAACAATTACAACTACTTTAATAAAGACAAAGAAATAGATAAATACTCGAAAATAAGCTTTTTCTGAAGAAGGGGATAATATAACGATTAATATAAATCGGAGGGTATTTAGGCAAGCTTTTCTAATTGGGTATTATTAAACGCCTAAACGAGATTAACTTGATAATGTTTTTTATATATAATCCCTTTTCTTTTTTTACTTTTTT